>VZRO01007949.1:0-135274 GCA_013397915.1 Daphoenositta chrysoptera | reverse complement strand
AGGGAAGGGAAGGGAAGGGAAGGGAAGGGAAGGGAAGTTTGGCATTGGGTCTCTTGGGTTGGGCCTTTGCGTCCAGTTGTCAAGGCTGTGGAAACAGTCCTAGCCCTTGTGGTGAGGGGTTGCAAAAGATGAACTATAAGGCAACTTCTGCGTGTTTGCATGCTCCTGGTTACAGTCCTTTGAAGGATGGGAGAAGGTTTCAAGCTCAGGATCTGGACTGCTCATGGTTGGAGGCTTGAATAGGCTGTTTCATGTAAGTACCACTGCTCATTCTGCCAATGAACTTTATTTAGCTTTACTGACAGAGCAGCTGCTTGTGCATCCAGAAGCTGTCCATCTGACATGAAGGGCAGACTTCTCATGTAGTCAAGTTTTAGGGCATCCAAAAAATATAATATCACCACAGGTGAAAATAGAGACCTTTTTTTTTTTTTTTGTACTATCATCTTTGGCATTAGAGCAGGTTTTTCCCTTCACCCTTACAACTACAGCGGAAAACTATTCTAAATGAACATTTCAGGAATTTCTTCTACCTCAGGCCTTCAGCTCTTAGAGAAAGCCTTGGAACCAGGTGGTTAAACCAATTCTGCCTTCTTCTGCTGAGGTCTCAGAGGTTATTACTTGTTTCAGAAAGCATATAGCTTTGTTATCACTCTGTAACTCATCGAGCTTTCCCTGGCGATTCAGCCAGACTGAAAAGAGCACCCTGGATGGAACTATCAAGAGAGGAAGAAACAGTTTCAAAGAGTGGGACATGGGAGCACATTCTTTTCTTGTCCATGTTGTATTTTCTTCTCCTCAAAGATGAAGAGAAAAGGATCATAACAGGATGGTTCTGCATTGCAACACACCGGAGCTCTGGGGACGTCTGAGCCTTGACAAGGATTCTGGAGTCTCTCACAGTAATGCCCCACTCATCACCCCAGTGCTTTGTCTCCCTGTCCTCTCTCCTGCTGACTTGTGGTCCGCCTGGCAGTGCCAGTGTTTTGGCATTAGTCCTTGTGTCGGACTGTGTTTGTTAAGATGTATGTTAAGATGTATGTCCATTTCCAAGCACACTGAGAGAAGACATGAATTACAGGTATTATGATGCATTAAGCTAAAAGACAATGGTTAAATAAGAAAGCTGAACAGCAGGGATCAAGGAAAATAACTGGAATTCCATCAAAAACGAAGATGAATGAACAGAACTACACTGACATCTGCTGGTCCATAGATCAGCGCTAGTATTGTTATTGCCACCAAGAATTGCCTCGGTGATGAGGAAAAATGACACATTAAACTCAGTAAATCCTTCAAAGATACCTGTCATTTCCACCATGCTTATACACCACCTATTGCCCTGCTGCACCCTCTGGTCATCTGGGCAGGATCTCTTAGGGGAGAAGTTTTTCTATTTGTACAAGAGTAGGTTGTATTTCTTATTCCTTTTTAATTTTTGGTTTCTTTTTTTTTTCTTGTTTTGTTTTGAAGCATAGAGTGTTTCAGGTTACTGGAGCTCTGCATGGACTGCTGGGCTTGCAGCAATCCTGCACAGACAGCCAGTCCATGTGCCAGACCTGGTTCCATACAGTTTGCACTCCAAATCCCACACACGTGGGAGCAGCCTGCGGTGCTGCACCTCTGCACTGCTGTGCATGCACCCTGCAAATCCAGTAATTCACTGAACTTGCTGTGTAAGCACTGATCAATTCTACAGCACATACACAGTTGGTCTGAGGAGTCCTAGATGCTACAGACTCACCATGTAGCCCTTAGGCACTTGTTTCTGTCCAGGAAATTTTGCAGAGATATATGGAAGCAGTTGCTTTCAGCTTTTCAAATTTTGGCAAATAGCAATTTATATATTCTTTTAACGAAGATAGGTAATGCTTAACTGTTGTAAAGTATAATTTTGCATCTAGGGGAAGAAGGAGGCTTTCTTTACAAAAGGAGGCTTTTACACTTATCAGAAGATACATAAACAGAACTGTGATTTTGAATATCTTATTGCATATTCATGCACCTTTACAAATCTTTCAGAGAGATATAACCTCTCTTTCAGAGAGGTTTTTATAATCCTGAACCCTCATATTTCTAAATTGTGAAGAGTAAAATGAATGCACACAAAACACATGTCCATTTAGACTCTAATATGCTGGGAGAGCTACATGTGGGAAGAGGGAGATTTTAAAGACAGTGGGGAATTACTGTTTTTTCTGTAATTTAGTGACTTCTGTACAGTTTGTACATATTGATAAACAATTAAAGCACAGTCCTTCATAACTGAAGCTAAAACGACGACTGTGACATTTTAATACATGAAAAAATTCATTTAGTTACCTCTCAGAAAGACACCTCCTCAAAACATTCTTTCCCCTTAAATAGTAAGTTAACAATGATATTCTATTTCTTTTACTGAAAAAATAACAGTCTTTTGGTAAGCAGCTGATTCACTTGCAAATATGCAACCCGCACCCTTACTGTCTTAATCCGGATGACAAGGGGGTGGGGCTGGACCATCTGAAAAGGAGCTCTCCGTTTCCTTTCCAAATCACTGCTGTGGGATTTCTCTGGGTGGATTTTGATTGTTCCGCTTTTACTGCACGCAGAGCATCTTCTTTGCACATCTAAGTGCAGAGGCGAAAAGATCTCGCTGTTCTTGCTGTTGAAAGAGTAGGGCAAAGAACAGACTTGCATTCATACATGAAAACCCAGACATTTGTTGGAAGTCATTGTTCCTTAACCACTACCGAAGAGTGAAAGGAAGCAGCTGGACGAAACAATCAAAATACATTCTGAAGCATGGATAAAAATCAATTAGAACATTTCTGTCTAGTTCTAATTATTGTTAACAGCAATTAAGTCCATCTCATAAAACAATTCTAAGAAAACAAGCTTTAGGCTTACACCAGCTAAGCAAATCCACCCCCAGTCTGGCCTCCCCCAGTATTTCTCCAAGTCAGAAGACCTAGGAGGCTTCAGCGACTTAGCTTATCAAAGAGAAGGTTAAGAGGTAACTTGATCAAACACTATTTTTATTTCAAGAAAAACACAGAGATGATAATAAATTTTCGGTCCACTAGACAGAGGTATAACAAGAGCAAAAAACCATTACTAAACCTGGTAAGAACAGAGCCACTAACAAAGAAAAGGACACTGGATGGGATTGTCACCTCTCTGTTTTCAGAAGCTAATGCTGGTCCAAATAATCAGAAGCAGGGTGCTTTTCAAACAGTGTTAGGATTTGAAGGGGTTTGATTTAAGTTCCTTCTTTTAATGGGAATATTTTCTGTATTGTGCTACTCATACAAATTTCAAGGCTGTAAGAAGAACATTCTGTTCATCTGATATTCCGCATTGCTTTGGCCAAATATTTGCAAGTGTTAATTTCTACTTTGAGATCAACAGATGCTCCTGATTTGAATTATATTGGGGCTTTTTAAAAATCATTTATTGATTTGAAAAATATCCAACATTGGAAATTCCACAGAAATAACAATACACTGGTTTAAAGTCCAATTACTGTTGCAGTTCAAAATGTTCACCTCATTTCCCACTTGATTTTGTCTATTTTCTTGACTTATGTTCTTGTTATATCTCTATCTGCCAGACTGCATAGTCATCTCATATTCTGGTTCTCTTCCTTAAGAAATTATTAGCTGTCTGTGATAAAGTTTCTGCTTCTACGCTTCTTTGATAAGCCAGAAAACTTGAACATCTTCAATCTTTCACTATAAACAGCATATTCTGTGTTTCCTGCCATTTCCAAAGACATTTTTCTGAGACCTCTTCCCATTCTCAGTATTACTCCTGAAGTATTTCACTTCAGCAGGTAGCTAACGTGGACAGCTGGCAGGGCACAGCCGACGCGGGGAATCTCGATAAGCCATAATAACTTACCCGTCATTGGGTAGCCAATTCTGCGTGAGCCAAAAGGGTGCTGTACTTTTAAAATACTGCAGCTTGTGTCGTTATTTTGTCTTGAAAAACAAGGTTTATCATCCAGATTTAATGAGTTATGGAGATGTTATCTGACTAGCCTGGACAAATATGGTACAGACTGTCACTTAGTAACCGTCGCAAATGAAAATAAATCCTTACATGTCTGAGTGTTTCTGGAGGTGTGCCACGCCCAGCCGCACAAATAACAGCTTGCATCAAAGTAGTAACAACACATAGATTTTCAAAAACAAGGCCATGTACTCCACACAAATCTGTCAAGAGATAACTGTGTCCATACTGGCTCTTGAGATAAGTGCTTAAGTCTCTTTAGGTTTGAGTATCTCAGTGATGCACTATACTTGGAAGTATCCCAGAGGCTTTAGCTGATGCTGATAAAGGTCTTATTTTTCATTTAGCAAAGGTAGCTGTGTCAAACATACTTCATCTTTTCTCTGTTGCAGTGGCATTCTACATGCTTTTGAGTTTATTTCAAGTAGGGTTTTTTTTTTTAATCTACTGATGTCTGATCTCATTTGACTACAATAATCCGAAAAATGTTCTGGTGGAGTTGTGGACTCCTGATGTAAGGTTTCTTTCCTTGCGTCTGTTTGAAGAGCCTGTTAGATGTAGCCCATGAGTGTCTGTATGATGGGCTGAAAACCACTGTCCCCATGTTCTTGACAACTGCATGCAGTGGCTACACTGAAGATGCTATCTCAAAAGTTGAGATCAAGAATAGGCAAGCTGAAACTGATGAAAATGTATTATAGCAACTGAATTTGTGCATTTTTTCAGCACAAGAATGTTGACTTTCAAGGCACCTTGCATAAACTCCTGCACAGACAAACTCCTTTCTGGATGCAGGTTTGATCAAAAATAACCCTGGACTAAATCTGGGATGTTTTCTGCATTCCATTCAATTAAGAGAATGATTGTGATTGTCAGTAAAGGGGATTTCCCAGAACATTTTGTACCTACTTTGTAATCAGCTAAAAATTTAAATGATAAATGTAGTTGGGAATTTATGCAGTAGAACTGATTTTACATTGGCAGCCTTGACAAATATGTCTAAAAATAGAAAGGAAAAAGTGTCTTATGTCCTGTGTTGACTCCACAAATAAAGAAATAACAGGGATATGATTCGAAACCTTTCCTAGTTCAAACTGAACACTTGTCTCCAACTCAGAGCAGCACCACACCCTCATTTTCTGGGAATAAATCCATTAATGAATGAACGAAAAATTTTAGCTTGTAGCAAAGTTTTGCATTCAGTAAAAAAACGTGGCAGAGGTTGACTTTTATTATACTTCTGAGCCACAGTTGTAACAACAGTGCAATTGGCAGACATGAGGTCTGTAATGTAACAAAACACAAAATGCAATGCCAAATGCAGGAAAACAATGTGGACAACAGCAGTAAGAAAACAAGAACAGCAATATTATTTACATCTACACTCCCATGACAAACACAGAGCAGAATCTGTGTCTTCAGTATTCCTGTTTCCAGTGTAGCTTCCTCACTGGGTTTGTAGTGACACCAGTGGCACACATCACTCCAGTGAAATCACCCAAAAAGTGCCTGCCAGGAGCCTGGTGCGACTTCAGCTGGGCTTCATCTCTCCCTGGACAATTGGCCCTGACACACAACAGTGTATGCTGGGAGCTGACCTTATTACAGAGAATAAATCTTTTGCACGTGGGGCACGTCAACCATGTGGTACATATGCAGATCCACTGTGCAGCACAAGTGTAATATGGCAGGCAGATGTTACGCTGGATCAGTTACTTTTGTTTCTTTCAGCGTTGTCAGTTCTATTTAGACATCACGATGCACATTGCCACAAGACCCGTGAGTAGTATAGCCATACAAAAGAGAAAATCCACAATTCTCCAGACACTGAAAAGGTAGAAATGTCATGTTGCTCAGGAGAAGGTTTCTGGAAGGTAAGACATGGTTATGATAAAATCTTAAGGGTGCTGCAGGATGCTGAAATGCCTCAGTGGATATGGCAGATGCCTCTGTGTTACCCAGTTAAGGGGATGACCACAAAAAAACCCACTTAAGTCCTTTCAGATAAACCTAAACCACAAGGTATGTCCAGTCTCAAATACACCATGCAGTCATGAGATCCTACTACTTTTCCAAAAATCATGCTTTATTTGAGCAGAGTGGGTAACCTAGACCTCTATACAGCTCACACTGTGTGCAAGCAAAGAGGCATTTGGTGTCTCCCCTCTGCATCCGACACAGGAACGAGCCCGAGCCCGTCCTCGTGGTGACAGAACAGCCGAGGCGTGCACACCTCAGAGCTCTGCTTTGCGTGTGAAAACACAAATCAGCATGGCTGCAGGCTTTGCTCCTTTTATCATTCTGTTTTTCTCCTGAGGCTAACCTAAGCAAAGGTAAAGGTTGGGAAAAAAAGCAAACAAAGCAAAACAAAAAAAACCCACAAAAGAACTGCCCCTGATAGAAATATAAGTGGAGAAATAAAAAGTGTCCTTTCCTGTGCTCTTAAGAAGTGTTCATTTCCAGCCTCATACGGTCGTCCTTCGACAGGCAACTGGGAAAGCAGCAGAGAGAAGGGACAGAATAAATCTGTCGTCCAGGAAAGTGGCATTCTGGGTCCTGTAGGTTCACTCTTCACCCTTTTCTTTTTATTTCCTCGGGGGCAGCAGCGAAGGTTGATGATGCCCTGGGCTCCTAGTTCATGGGCCACTGGCTTTTCCTTCTGTCCCCTGCTGGGCCTCTGTCATAATGAGAAGTAGCAGTTTTCAAGGGTAACATTTTACATGCCATAGCTGTCTTATTCTAGGTACAGGAAGGTCTGCACAAGAACTTACGCTGTGCACGCATGGCTAGGTAAGAATTTCAAATAGTAAAAGTAATAATAATAAGAAAAAACTACCATTTCTAAAGTATTAATTTATTTCTGAAGGAAACCACATTGAAGTTTGGAGATGAAAATGAAATACACTCAAATTTCATAAGAAGTGTATGGCTAATTCCTTTTTTATGAAAATCATACAACACAGATTTGCAGATTATTCACGTCTTTCATTGACACCGGTTGGAATTATTAGGTCAGTGCCTTTGGAAATCTTAAATCTGTAAAGAATGTTTAAATTCCAATTAAAGGAAAATTCTAGCTATAGTTAATTAAATGGACAGTCTAGTAAAAAATTATACTTAAAATATTTTTCATTCATCATTATATATTTTTGCATCTCATAAAAGAGAATTACAGTCATTTTGAAAAGAGACCAGTCCCAAAATTGTCACTTTCCTCAAAATGGTTTATTAGTTTTCTGAAATTTCCTACTGTATGTATCTTTGTTCTTTTCAGAAGTAACAGTTTTTTATAGTTTTGGGTTGGTTTGGTCTATTTTCTTCTTCCCTTTCTCCTCAATAGCAAGACAGAAAACAAAGGAAAAAAGAGGATAAATGGAAAGTACAGGAAACTGGGAAAAAAAAAAATACTGACACCCCCCCCAAGTCAAATAGGAAAATGAGAACAAATTCATTTTAAAAAATCATATAAACAGCTCTCTGAACCTTCTCAAAAGATGTCAATAATTTCATTTTTTGACATTTTCATGGAAAATACCATTAGTATTAACAATATTTTAGAAATATCACCAATCTTTTCAATCAGCTTTCCGATCTTTTATGTGGATGTTATGAGAGAGACAGTATTTCAATTGCATGCAAAAAAAAAGAAGTTTACGAAATAATTATGGTGCTTTTTGCCTTTTTCTCTTTTTTTAACTTATAAATACTAATTAATTGTTTCTTGTATTTTAAAAAATATTTTAAAACATTACCAAAATTCAGTGTCAATCAAACATTATTTGATGACGAAAAAACAGTAGAAACAATGAATTAATCACAAGAATTCCTGCGTGATGTTGAATGCCCGCAACACATTAATATTGCAGATTATATCTGAAAAACAAGCTAAAGTCTGGGTGCCTCTTCAAACCTGTCAGAAATGAACCTTCATTCATTGTTAAAGGTTAATTAAAATAAAACAGCCAGTGTAGTCCTGAGGTAAGGATATCAGAGCAAGAAGCAGAAGATCTGGATTTTAGACCCTTTCTCTCCATGAGTAGCATAATGTATTGTTTTCCCGTGATTTATTTGTGTTGTGAGAGCTCATAATGACCCCCTGGTGACAGAGAAAGAGAGAAGGATTTGTCTAAGACAGTGATGGCTCTGAAATCCCAGATCTTCTGAGTTCTTGTCCAGCGTTCAGAGAGACCACACCGTCTGTTTTAATTATTTGTGAAATGTTGATTTCCTGCTTCCACATACAGGATAATATTAAAACTGCAATTAAGGGCATTTAAAGAAGAAGATTAGAGATGTGTGTCCCAGGAATTGCCACGCTGGATGGCAATTCCATATTCTCAGAGCAATCAGATCATTACACTGCTACAGATCTGCATGTCCAGTGTGAAATCGGTTTTCCAAACAGCCAGCCTGCTTGCCTGCCTCCCTCTTCCATCCTTCCTTCCTTCCTTCCCTCCCTCCCTCCCTTCTCTTTTTAATTCCTTTTCTTTTATTCAAATTTCAGCAGTGAATCCTTGTCACCTGTTTTTTGTCCTTAATTTCCCCAGTCATTGTCCATCACCATCAGGCCAGGTGTTTTGCCTCAACAAACGATTTCTGAAGTTTAGACTCAGGCTCTACCTTTAGGTCTCAACACACTCTGTGATTGCCATTACGCATAAAGATGCTCCAAGAGATGTTCCTGGAGAAAGTCAGAGCAACAAAAGGCTGCACAATGCATTTCTGTGCACAGATTCACTGCCTAAAGAAATACCTATGCAGCAATAAGATGGGGATGTCATAGTGCAGTCCTTCAGAGGACAGTCCCACTCTCTCCCAGTAGCTTTGGCTTTGCTGCAGGGGACGAGTAACCTCATGAAGTTTTCTTATTCTGGCCTGGCTTCCTGGTACAGAGAAACTCGTAACTAATTACTGGGACTTCAATTCTTACCTTGACCAGCTGTGTCAAAGCAAGGACACCATGGGCTCCCCAGTGCTCTAAGATCTATAATTCAACTTCCATATAAAAAAAAGTCAATATTGGACAAAAGAATGACATTTAAAAACCATAAAATAAGTAGCTTGGTATTTATCTAGGATGCTCTTTTCTTCCCATAGTTTTATATAAAATGCAGTGGTCTGTTTATACTTCTCCTTCTTTTTACATGAGTGGAATAATTCTCCTTCAGGTTCAGAAGATGCCTGCGCAAGTGAAGAAGCACAGTCATCAAAAAGAGACAGAAGAGGATGGGCAGCCTCTGGACACACTGAATTTGTTGTGCTCTGAAAGAAGTTAGGACCCATGTAACTTGTGGTTTTCTCTCTGGTTAAAATAGTGTTTTGAAGAAGTCCTTATTCAGGCAGTGTAAAAAACACCCAGAAGTTAACACTCCTTGCTTCACTGCTCCAACTCACACCGGCCCTGTGCAGGTCAGCACAGTGGGAATCACTTCAAACCTTGCAGCAATAACTAAATCCAAACGCAGTCAGGGGCTGCAGAAGCTGTGTGCTGCTCCTCAGAGGCTCAGGCACCCACGCTGTGCGTTGCCCCTGCTCGTGGGAGTAGTTAGGTCTGCAGGATCAGTCTTTATGACTGCTTGCCAGAAAGTTCTGAAGATATTGTTTCCTTTAGTGAGCTTGGTGAGCCAAGAAAAAGCAGGAAAACTTTGCATATGCTAGGAGCTGGCCTTATTGCTGGGTGAGTGCCAGCATCTAAGTTTTTTTCACCTCTCAGTGATGAAGGAAAGGTTAAAGAAAAACAACTGAGCTGATGTATATGGTGTGTGAAAACATCTCTTTACCAAAAATTGAAGAAACAAAGGAGGTGTTCATTAGTAAACAGAGTAAATACACTGACCCAAATTTACCTAAAATTGATGTCAACGGGGAAGGAATTACCAGGTGATGCAGTGCACCAGGCAGGACACTGGAGCAAAGGAAAACAAACAGCTGCAAAATCCACCTGAAGTTAGTGAAGGTTAGGGTTGGGTCTTTTTCCTTCTCCTCCTGTCTTTTGCTGCTGATCTTTTTTTTTGTTGTTTATTTGTTGGCTAAGTTCTGTTGGTTTTCCTTTCATTTATTTTCACTATTTTATCTTGAACTTCAAATAGTTTGTTCTGGCCAACTAATTCTGAAAAGCTGCTACATGTTCGCTTTGATCATTATCTGACTCTCTCTTTTTCCTTCCAATTTTTTCTTTTAGCTGCTGAAATGCCACAACAGAGGACATTGTTTTGGAGTGTAAAAGGCATTGTTTTCTACAACTCCCGTTTCAAAGACCACTTACTAAACGACATTGAGAACTCAAGCAGAGAGGAAAGAGAGATGGTATTTAGATGATTATTTTAAAGATTTGATCTTTCACAGCTACTCAAAA
Source organism: Daphoenositta chrysoptera (assembly GCA_013397915.1). Lineage (NCBI taxonomy): Eukaryota > Metazoa > Chordata > Aves > Passeriformes > Daphoenositta > Daphoenositta chrysoptera. Next base: position 124,926 of record VZRO01007949.1, on the reverse strand, counting down.
CACAAGGCCAAACTATTCAATTAGGCACTAAGCCATTTTTCATGGCTTGCAAATTAATTATTGAAACTGGAACCTGCCACCAACTCCTCATCTCTCTGGACTTTCGTTCAGGATCCAGAACAAAACAGAATGATAGCGCCAGGGTCACCAGATTGCTCTTGATGAGCCAGAAAAATGAGAAAGGGGCAGAAACTTTCCATGTTGCTGAACCCACCCAAGCACTGGGGAAAGCATTTGCAGAGAGTAATCCTGCACTGGCCACGTGCAAGACAAAATGGGTTTAAACTGAAAGAGGGCAGGTTTAGATTAGATATTAGGAAGAAATGCTTTCCTGTGAGGGTGGTGAGGCACTGGAACAGGTTGCCCGGAGAAGTTGTGGATGCCTCATCCCTGGGAGTGTTCAAGGCCAGACTGGATGGGGCTTTGGGCAATGCGTTCTCATGGAAGGTTCCCTGTTCATGGCAGTGCAATAGAACTAGATGATCTTTAAGGTCCCTTCCAACCCAAGCCACTCTGTGATTACATGAAAAGTTACTGCAAAACCAGGCCCATCACTTCTCCAGCTCCAGGCCACTCTAAACAGCAGCCATTTCTGCTGTGGATTATGTATCCTGAGAGATAAGAAGGAATTTTCTAGGATACAGGAAGCAAAGTTGGTTTGTTTTTTGGTTTAGTTTGGTTTGGTTTGTGGGGTTATTGGGGGTTTGTTTGGTTGGGTTTTCAGGGCTTTTTTTATTGTTGCTCTTGTTTGGCTGCTTTGCTTGGTTATTTTTTTAATAGCTATCCTCCTCCTTCTCTGAAAGATGTGAGGAGGTTTCTGCTGTATGGACAAGCTTCCCACTGGCTGATTGGAAGGTTTTAAATGGGCATCAGCTAGCCCCACATTGCCCAGCCCAACAAATGCTGTGGTATGCTGACAGCCTTGAAATATTTCTATGGTCAGCATTTGCATTTGTACTGCCGGCATATCTCTGATCTGCATTACCACTCTGACCCTTCTTTCCTGTTCTTATGCACTGTGACTGACCTTCACAAAGATACAAATTCCAGTTTACTTCACTTCAAATGCAAGAGTGTGAGTCAGCCCCCTGAGGGAATAGCAAGGAATTCATTATAGCAACACAAGAGAAAGATGTGGAGGAAGTAATGTGCTTTCTTTACACAAAAGGGAAAAGGAATAGATGTGAGAGCACCAAGCAAAGCCCAAGAAATCTTGAGATGTAATCTGACATAGTGGCTCCGAACTCAATTCTTATTGTCTGTAGGTGTATGGCCTTATTAAGGCTTAAAAAGTAAGCCAAGTCTTGTCTGATCCCTGCTGCAGCCTGCCAAGCAAAGCAACTGCTTCCAGAAGTGGAAATCTTCATGATCAATATAAAACCACAAGAGGCACCACACTATTGTGGGTGAGATCTTTCAGAGAAATAAAAAGCCAAGATTCCTGAGTCACAGAAAATAGAAGAGGGCAAGACCTACTCTGTTGTCTTGTCTACCCCACTATCAGTGTTGTCTTGGACATATCTGTCATGTGCTACATCAGCATGATTGCTTTTCAAAAGGTCCTAAAGAGGCTTCCACTGGAGTACCAGACCCTCCTGAAACCAAGTATCTGTAAAGGATCCCATTATCTTTTCCACAAGGACAAGCTGTTGGCCTTGCCTCTCATTCCAACTGAGTAAATAGCATTCTGTTTATTCTAATTCTTTCCAAAGCTAATTTTCCACTTTCCTATTCTCCTCTTCACTTTCAGTGGTATAATGCCAGACAGTGCAACGTTGAGCTGAAAGTCTGTCCTGTTCCACCAAAGGTGTGGCTGCATTTAGAAAAGTGTCTCACATGTGAGTTCCTTACCAATAAAAAATGCTATACAAGGGACATGTTTTACTGCCATCCACTCAAAATACAGTTGGAAAAAGGCAAAGGAACTCTAAAAGCTGACAAGCAACATGAGCATATTTTTGTACTGGATACAGTGAAGACGGATCCAAATTCATTTCAGCAGGAATCCAGAAGCCTGTATTAGTGGATAGAGCAACATATCCTCTGATGTTTTTATTGGTAGAAATGTAAAAATCATGTGGATTTCAAAAAAGGTTTTATTCTCTCATGACTGGACAGACAGACCTAATTAGCAGTAATTACTGCCCAGCTAATTTTATTTACAATTTAAATTAAAATTAAATTCTAAATATTTTCTGTTCCTAGTATACTTGCAATTCTTTTTCCTGTATAATTTTTAACATAGTGGTTTTGTGATCCAGAATGTTTTGAGAAGTAATTGGAAATAGCTGCAGTCTTGCCTATTTTTACTATTTCCTGTATTTTTTTTTCCTATAAGCTACCACCTACCACCCATTTTTATTTTCTTCTCTAAGAATGCTTGCATCAAACTTGGAAATGCCTTTAAAAAAGAATAACCTACTAACATACAAAGTGCTAAACTACTGCTAAAATTCTTGCACAGGAAGATATGGTGCATATTTTTGTTTCAGAAACATTCAGTGAGATTCACAAAGAAGAGCTAAATTCTCAGTACAGTGCGCAGATGGAATTAATGGCAGTTACAAACTCTAGTAAAATCTGGAAAAGACCAACATCCATTACTGAACTGGCCCAGAGTTCCTATTTCTCAGAAATTAGGTCGTTTCTTCCAAGCATGGGACTTGGATTAAACTTTCTGCTGAAATTGTTTTAAATACTTTTCACTGTTTGTTTTTAAAACAGATGTTCTTTGATATGGTGGCTGCAGGAGGGTGCGGATTTTCACGTGTTCTGCAGATTGCAGCTCTGTTTGCCTGCAAAGTTCCTATGCTCAGTCACACTGAAACTCAACTTATTTACAAGCATTTAAGGAAATGTAAGAAAATATTAAGTTATTTGGCAGCCACCAGGACTCCACTCCTTGACAAAACAGAAACAGGTACCAATCAGATAAGGTGGAAATGGGAAAGACCTTCCTTACCTCGTCGTGACAGCACTAGCCGCTTTCCCAAGCATTCACACTCCTGTGTTCTGCCCTAGAATTACCTGTTCCTGACGACAATTGTCCTGCCTGTAATGCTACAGCTACCCAGCTTTTCAGATTTTTGAACTAATGGGAGTTGAGCAAACCTGCTAATGTTCAGATCTGGGCAAATCTGACTTATCAGTCTTGACCAAAGTTTGAAAATGTTTTAATGCATAAAGATGTGATTCCACTGAAGTCTATAAACCTGAATCTCCTTCTCTCTTCAGCTTCCCTCTTTCTAGGAGACATGTTTATTCTTTCCCTCTTTAGCTTGGTGCCTCAAGATAAGCCCAGGACTGCCAGGCCCAGAGACTGAGGTCCCTTCCCATCTGAGGCATGGGAATGGGAAGGAAAGCTACCCCTTGCATCTGGGGAGCACCCAGCACAGCAAAGGGCCCGTGCAGCCAAAGAGAGCCATGGCACAGACTCCTGTTATTATCTCCATGGTGTTTCTGGGTAATGCTTCCCACAGTCAGATGCCCCAGTAGCAGTATTTTCTGGAAGCCACTTCTGAGGCCAAACTGTGGCATTACTGTTACCTACAGAGCCCCTGACCTCCCAGCTAAAGCCATCAAATGGAAGGTTATTTGTACTCCAGCACCAGTGGCATGGACACAAGACTGCTAGGAAGCAGCCTGGATAATTTCATTTTATATACACTACAGAACAAACAGCAAATGCTTGCAGCTTTCAGAAGTCACTAGAGATCTGGGTCAGATTCAAATCAGCAACCTAGAGGTGAAAGTCTCCATATCCCATTACCAAATCCTGAGACATCCAGTCCCCCATGCACATATTAATAGTTGATCATTATGAATTCCATGTTGGGATAATTAATTACCGCATCTGAACTCTGCCTTAGGAATTATTAGATCATTTGGGGCCTGTAATTTATTTTATTTAGTACTGTATGAAAATTGCTGCTTCTTTTTTTTTAAAAAAAACCCTCCTATACTTTAGGCTTTGAGAAGTACATAGTGTTTTCTGCAAAACGCAAACCACAAAACAAATATATCTCTTATTGGGCCTGGAGTAGTCCTACAGGATTTGTTAGCAGGCTCTGATGATAGACGTGAGCAGCCATGCATCCAGCTAATGAGCTGGCCCAAGGGATAAAGAACACACCAAGCCACTAGCAATGGATGTGGAAAAAGAGCCAGGGGAATGATAGAGCATGTTGCCAAATGATGAGTCTTAAAGGTGGCTTCCCATATGAAATTAAAGGTTTTTGCAAAAGCAAAATCTGTTTTTCTCGCTCAAAAATAAATCAGACAGTCAGACACATTCACTTCTGAAATGAATGTTCTCTCTGACTCCATTATGTTCTTAACAAGACGAGCTCGCTTGTAGAGAGCCAAATCCTTCAGACGTGATTTAACCTGCACTTTTGGGAGGCTTTGGTAGGTGTTGTGTAATGAGTCCTGAATAAAGACACAGTTGAGGACTGCAGAAATTTTGGTCCTTTGTGGATAGGAGTTATAATTCCAAAGAAGTTGTAAGAAGCCTATTCTACACAGAGACAGGTAAGGAAAAGTATCACCACTTTTTTTTTTTTCTACAGACCCTGCTTGCTATTCTGTTCTTTGCTGCAGGGATTTGTCTTAGTTAGGTCTGAAATTCTCTTCAATCTGAGGGCCAGATTCTGCCTTTCAGTACATGTGTGGAATTCATTCCTTGAAATATATATTTTATTTTCAGTACTGTAGACTAAAATACTGTCTATTGATTTTTTTTTTTTTTTTTTTTGCACAGCAGACAGAATACTTTGTGCTGTTTTCACTTGTGTCAACAATTGGTAGGTATCTAACTATACAACAGAAAGTGTCTCAGGAGATGTAAAAATACGATCCAGGTTTGTTAACATTTGTAAGCCTCTATAAGGCTTCAACCTGGGCAAGATCTGTCTGCTTTACCCTAAATAATGCTAACTGCAACTAATTTTATTTCCCAAAAAAGCCTCAGGAAAACTGCATGAAACACAAAGCAAGAATACTGACAATTTCGTTTTCTAATGATTTCATTCTTCCATCTTCATTCAATCACCTGCTGGTAATTGACCCTGTAGTCCTAGAAAATTCCCATGAATCCTAGAAGAAATGTACTGGCTTCTCTGAGCTTCATCCTAGACAATACTTAGAAAACCCTTGGTTTGTGTCCTGCAAAAGACACTGGAAGTGGATCTTAATTTTATCATAATTTGCTGGCTTTGGATATTCTTAGTACTTCCCTCTACCTCGGCTTGCAATAGGTGTCAGCTGTGCGTGTTACATACCATGTATGTTTGGCCTGTCAGGACAGTTTGCAACCATGAAAGAACCACAAAATTATGAACTTTTCAAGTGAGCTTCTGAGACGAAGTGGATGTGAGGTTTACACAGATGTGGATCCACATGTTTGGGGGTTTGTGCTAGAGCAGGGATGCCATTTCTTGTAGGGAGCAGTTTGTGCTTTCTGGGCAGACACATGGGATTCTGGGCTTATTTTTACCTGAAAGGCACTGCTGGAGATATTCTTCTCTGCTGTTATTTTTCCAGTGGGGAGTTTAGATTTCAGGGAACCTCTATTTGTTAGATTGAGGTCGTGGAAAGAATGTTTTGGTCTCATGGTAATAAATGGAAGGACCATCAAAATGACCTTGGTAAATCAGGGCACCAAGACACTAGCAGGAAAAATGCCTGGCAAAATACAGCATGCACGCTTCAGTAAGATAACTGCAGTTCAATATACCTGAAATATCTTGGGATTTCTTCTGCAAACAAGGAATCCATAGTCACCCAAAGCTGCTCAGCAGGCCTGTCTCACACTGTACCACTGATGAAAACTGAGGAGAGGTGAAGTTTCTGTTGCACAGGACACACAGGTTACTCAGCTGTTGATGGGTGAGGCTTGCTTTAATGTGAGGGAGCTGCCTGATATGTTTGTATGATGGGATTTATACAGCCTGGGTATCAGAGTCAGTTATGTGACCACATTGTGAACACTTCTGAGAGATTTCAATCTGTTGTCCAAGAGAGAAGTTATCATCATTCCTGCTGCTGAAAGCGTATTTCATGATCCATTCATCCCAGACACATCCTCCTCAATTACTGATCCCATTTCTATCACATCTGTGATATGTCTATGCTTCCACTTTTCCCCATTTATAGTGTTCTGGAGTTTTTATAAAGCATTAAGACCTCTTATGAACCTCTGGGATGACTTCAGGCTTCCTTTTGCAAAGCTTTTCAAAGATAAGGACAACTTAACCTCAGGTGTGTCAGAAGTTTAGAGTACTTGTAGCCAAACCTCCTCTATATTCTTTTAACCTGCAGAAAGCCAGGCTGAAATCCAAAGAGAACAGATCTTAGTGCAGTTGTGTTGCTTTCTCTGAGCAAGCCTCACAGAAAGCCAACAAGGCCTTTTTGAGTTTCGTAACTCCCATGGCTATTTGTTACAGAACTACAAAGCTCACGAGAGTTTTAGAAACACTAGGAAAATTAACATTATATTCTCAGATCTAATTAAAGGAATGTGTGACTGACATTTCAAAGAAGGCTTCAGATTTATTCTTACATTATCTCAGAAACATGGTCCCACCCAGTAACCAATAGTCTCCATATTCAGTCATCTTTCCCTCCACTTTACTACCAAGCACAATAATGTGGCTGCTCATCACCCTTGATCCAGCTCAGGTGTCTCAACTGTGCAGCCAGAAGCCATGGATGCTAACACAGCTTCCTTTGGGGAAGTAGAAACTTTATGAGCATGTGAGGGTTGGGGTAGGGGAGAGGGTGATATGTTTTCTGAGATGGACATCCACTCTGAATTCCATCTCCCATTAATGTAGAGTTACATAAATTAATTTTTCAGACAGGGTGACACTCCAGAGCAAGGTGACAGGCCAGAACAGTGGCTGGACAATAAGATAGTTAGGGAAGCTAGCACGGGCTTTATAGAGCTCCAGAGGAGAGTGCTGAATAATACTCTTCAAGCCAAAATCATCTGTAGGACATAAGCACTAAATTATGTTTCCACTTCCCATACTGACAGGTCTCTGGAATCTGCAGGAATTCCCCACTCCTCAAAGGATATCAGAGCGCACAGTATGCAGCTTTCAGGGATTGGCAACCTTGCTTTTGTGATCTCCTGTAATGAAATTTTACCCATAATGCCATAAGAATAAGGAAATAGAGCACTCGGAGACACTAAAACTATCAGCAGTTCCCTGCTCAGCGCCTGCAATGCTCCTTCGCCTTTAACTTTGTTAAATTGAAACAGTTTGCTGATTTATACATCAACTTGTGAGGAGGTATTTCCAATTATTTTGGCATTCGTATCTTGGACAAGCTGTTCTCTCAAATCACCCTGGCACTTAACAGCCTGCACCGACTGGTATTTTGTATGACCCTGGCACTATTAGTCCAGCCTGGCTAGTGTTTCAATTCACCATGGCACTAATGATCTGGAAGTTGTTCTTGTTTTCCAGATTAATGAGTACCCTAAAAACCACTCAAAATTGGAAAAGAAAGAATGTTTTCAAAGGGGAAAAATAAGGCAAATTGGAGCTGCTCACTACCTCATCGTGTTCTTTCTTCATCTCCCTCTACTATAGCTGTTTATAGAAACTAGTAACAGCAGTGCTTCTGTGGTGGAGTGCCGTATGTCCCTCAGCTCAAGGGGCCCACCATAGACACCTGACCCTAAAAAGCCCTGTGGGGACCCACAGGAGGGAAGGATCTCTGCCAGCAGATTGCTATGAGCAAGGAGAAATGACTGAAAGGGGACAGGCCTCATTCTCACTCTCATTGTGTGACATAGCTGAAGCTTTCAGGTCAAAATCCAGCTCAAGATGAGAGTTGCTTAACCAACATTGCCTTCACCAGAAGATGAGAGCTGCACCCTCACGGGCCACCTCAGCTCAACCTGCCTCTTCCCTGGTAGAACGTGGAGGTGGAGCAGAAGCCAGAGCAGAGCAAAGGCTCAACCCATTCTCCTGATGCCAACAGTTGCTCCCAGAGGCTCCTGGTTGGGCAAAGAGGCCGGCTCAGGCCAGCCCCTCACCCTGCAGCTCACACAGCTGAGTCCTCCCAGCAGCATCTCCTTTAGGAAGAGGTGGGTGAGCTGCCGTGACTCTGGTCTTCACCGCCACAGAGAGGTCCCCACAGGCAGGGATGGGGGAGTGCAGCAGACAAGGAGAGGGGACAATTCTGCAGCATCCTGCTGTTTTATTAGGCATTTTCCCTGCGTGAGAGAGGAAGGTTTTTAACTTCGTTTCCAAGGGCCCTTAGCAGGTCAAAGGTTTCACCTGATGTACATGCGAACAGATATGATGGACATTCCTAAGTTTACTGCAAATTCCACCCTTTTTTTTTCCTTTATTGTGATTTGAACTGGCCTTTCTTACTTACCTTTATAGAAACAAGCCCTATCCCACCCTTGCTTTTAAAGAGAGGAAGAGAGAAGGGGGGGAGGGAGAGTAAGAAAGAAAGGGAATATCATCCAGCCCCTGCAGAAAGGTTTTAGAAGATTTTACATCTCAGCATTTTTTAGCTTCACTATGCATTTTCCACTGTACCCTGTTATTGGTTCAATATGTATACTATGTTATTTAAATGTAAGGGGGGAAATTGACTAGCAGTTATGGGAGAAGGCAGAGCTGTCACAACATATTCCTGCAAAGCCATGATTTGTTTTGTGTTCAGTCACACATTGTTTGGATTTCAGCTCTTATTTCAGTCCTGGCCTTAGGGTTTTCTGAGCAGCGTTGAAAGTCAGATACACAGAGTGCTGCACTGAATTTAGTATTCTGTATTTCTAACACAGAAGATGGAAGAAGAGGGCTTTGTAGATTGAGGGAGGGGCACAGGACAAGTTCATCCTTCATTATTTACAGATAGGCAATCAGAAAGGAGTTTGTGGCTGTACAGAATACACGAGTGCATGTGTGTGTGTGTGTATAGAAATACGTCTGGCATCCAGCAGGCTGACTCCCCTTCTCGGCTGTCTTGGCTCCAGCCCTACAGCCAGAGCTGCTCAGGGAAACCCCTGTGCCCACAGATCAGGTGTGTAAGAGTGAGAGGCCAGGAAGGACCCGGGCAACCTGTCTGAGTCTTGGTCTTCCCACCACAGAGCAGCTTCACCTGTCCTAGAAAACCCTGGTCCTCACATGCTCCAGCCAGGTGTTAAAGACACAACTCAGATGCCAGAATCAAAATCTGGTTTATATATATATATATATATATGTATGTATGTATATATATATATATATATATATATATATATATATATATACATATATGTATATGCATTTTCACTACAAACATTAAGGCACTCAGCTGGTAAATCTGACTGGATGAACCATCCTAATACCCACATTTTTCTGGAGATTTTTCTCCTTCCATACAGAAGACTCTATCATTAAGTCTACACAAGCATGGACAGGCCGAGGAACATGGGCCAGCCATGCAGTTACTGCTGTGCTATGATGTTTACGAAATGCACTTGTATTTGGTCATTATGTAAGTCATTCTCTGAATTCACAAACAAAACCATTCTTCAGAGCAGTGATGAGACAAAAATGTCAACCCAGCTGCAGCTTTCCTAAGGGATCTGTCACAATGTGCCGTCTTAACAGATAGACTATTTATTGTGCTATGTTTCTGTTCATAAAGAAAAGTGCTAGGAAACATGAAGAAAAGGGAAATATGAAACCAGTTTTTGGACAAAGGCGAGAAAATGTGATGGGACCCCTTAGTACTCCTCTTCAGCTTTCAGGACGGGGAATAAAGCATTATCTTTGGGAAGGGCACAGCAAGGTCTTCACCAAAAATGCTGTGGTTCTGCCAAAATAAAGCTTTGTCTGATTTTACAGCTTTCTTTTGTTCTAAGCACAAATTCAGTGTCTGCCACCTTCTTTATACAATCATCGCCCCATCTAGCAGTTAGTAATAATAGCAGAAAGAATATTCAAATATCTTCTGCCTCCTCCCATCCCACCAAGCATACACAAATGCTGAGCAAAAGAGGCTTTATTTCTGACATTTTTTGAAAAGCCAAAGCAATAATAGATGTAACTTAAATGTTCTTCTCTGGGTCTTTTTAGCTGTTGCCATTTAGACTTACTGCCAGCCTGCAAGGACATTGTCTCTCCGTGATTATTTTTTATTGCCAATGTCAATGAAATAGAATAGAGAGGAAAGAAGATGCTGTAGCAGTTACCAAATCTGCAGAGAATAATTTTTGTTGCTGGTGGCTTTACTTGTCTTTTAATATGACTTTATTCAGGTGGCACCTTCCAGGGAACAAAAGTCTTTTGGAAATGGAATGATCTGGAAATGTAATCATAATCTTACAGCAAGGTGACCTCCAAAGGTCCATGCCACAGCATCAGTGTGAGGAAACTTGAGCCTCTGGAACAGCAGTAAAGAGCTTCCCAGCACTGTAGAGCACCATTCATAGCCTTACCTTGTGATTCCGATATTGATGCAGTCAATTAAGACACGGGATACTTCCCAGAGGACTCAGAAGTCAGCACAGGTGGTCTCACCCTTGACCTTAATGGCCTCTGAATCACATTTACAGGACTTTATTAATGTTGGAAAATAATTATTTCAGTCACAGAAATGTAAACTGATGTGAAGCTGGGAGAGCTTATCCAAATCTCATCCATCCAAATCTTGACTAAAGGATACCCATAATAATAACAAGCTCATTTTCATACCATAAAATCACCTCACAAGGAAAATTTTAGTCACGGAAAACTAAAAGGCTCCCATAAACATAAGAATAATTTTCAGATAGTAACTGATATCCAGTTTGGATTATTTATCAGTTATTTAGGGGAGCCTACAGGCAAAAAAACCTCACATATCTTCCTAACTTACAAGTGGATTTGGCTTAGAAATTTTCCAAACCTCAAAATATTTGTTTGCTTCAGTTACTTGAAGGAAAAATCCTGATCTGTAGAGGACAAGATCAACCTTATCTATCCTGTTACTCTGACTTTAAGGTTTTCTGCCTAATTTCTAAGACTGACTTTCGGGAATCTGTATCTGCTTGCGCCTGATGAGTACAATCAAAATTACCAGCTTTGGGAGCTTCTTAGTCTAAGTAAAATGGGGAAATACACTGACACATCACCACCACAACCCCTTACAAACCATGGTGCCTGCTGTTACCCCTGAAATGCAATGTAAAAACACCAAACTGGAAAGCTTGCCCCACTGGAAAGCTGAGACACTGGGGACAGGTTGAGCAGAGCACTTTTGCTCCTGATGGATGTTCAACAAAATCTCGGTAGTGAAAACACCCTGGATCACATCTTGGTCCTAATGTGAAGGTTTAATTTCTCAGTTGCCGTTCCTTTTATAATTTATAATGCTACACAAAACACTGATGAAGAGGATCTCATTAAATTTTTTCACATGAGAAGGATGCAAAGGCAGGGATCCAAAGACAAGCTAAACTGCAGAGGTGATTTTATTTTTTATCAATCTTATCTCATTTTTCTGTAACGCAATTCATCCCACAGTACGATACAAAATTTGTTAAGGCAGCCTCCAAAGCCAAAATCCCTCATCTGAAATACTTAGTTAGATTAGAGGTCTGTTTTGGCCATTAATTTAGCTTTCATTGTAGGTCTCTTCAGCTTTTAACAATGTTCTGTGGACTCTTTTAGGCCATCAAAACGACACTTACAAGAGGCTTCACAGTGAACTGATAGGAGTCCACTGCAATGCAGTCATCTCTGCAGAGCAGTGAAGAGAAGCAACACATGGCATTTTGCACAGCTGAGTAGCAAAAAGTACTCCTCAAGGGCATCAGGGCAACCTCAGCTCTCAAACTACTGTAGGACCTCAGTGTGCACAGAGGGTGAAAAAAATGATAGCAAAGCTGCTACTGGTTTAAGACAAAGCAAAAAATTTCATCCAACAATAGATCCATGCCATCTAAAAACCTCACAGCACAATCATATATTATCTGTATAACAAGAATGAAGATTCAATCTGATTTTGCTACAAACAGCCTATGTTTCCAGCTAATCAAAGTATTTCTAAGCTGGTCCTTAGACATTAATATAATTTCTGTTGAAAAACACAGTGATTGCTCTGTTTTTGTAATACATTCATCCCAAGGTTCATTTGTCCATCTGTTAAGTACTTGCATATGTTTGTTTTAGGGGATCATGTGTATGTGTGTAGGTGATGGGAGAATTTCTGCTGGAAGTTTTATTGCTGTTGAAACAGATAAACATATTTTCCTTAAAACCCCAGGCATGATTTATCACAAAGATTGTTTTGTTTACTAATGAGCCCTCATAATAGCAGGGCTTGATGCTCATATTTGCCTTTTTTCAGACATACCAAGGTCTAATTTAATTGCTGCAACCATCTAAGTTTGTAGCAATGGATAAAAAACATAGGGTGATGAGTTACTAAATATTCATGAACTCTCAGTCCTGTAAACCAGTTAATAATGTCTTACCAACCTTGATAAAATTGGTTAGAAGAAAAAAAAAGCAAGCACAGAATTTACTCTGGTTTGTGAATATTCTTACAAAGAAATCCAGTTCACAGGACAGCAACCACATACTAAAACACAACAGTGATTCCAAGCTGAGCTTAGTTTTCCCCAGCTAAGTCCCGTGAAGGCCTTGGGGACACGTGCAGGAATAGCTGAACACAGTACTGAGGAGAGGAAGGGCTGATCTGCCTGTTCAAGCATAAGGAAAGGTCCTTGCTGCCCAGGAGGCAGCAGGAAAGCTCTTCTCAGTCTTGAAGCAAATAGGGTAGTTGCCACCAGAGAGATTGAAACAACTGTGGGAAGACAGTGGAAGGATGTGTCTGGCACAGATGACCACATTCTGGTTTTGAAGTTATTCTTCTTGCATGGGAAACTTTGTGCGATTTCAAGGGAAAACTCAGACCCTATAATATTGAGAACCACTTAGTAGCTACACACTTGTGCCAGCAGATGAGAAACTCATTCCTCCCTGTGCCTTGGGAAGAACTGCCTGAGCAAGTTCTCCAACTGTGCAGTCTGGCTTGCCACAGACACAGCTCTAGCTCTGCAGGGAGAGGATTCGATAAACTTTCCCGTGAAAAAAAAATAGGGAGCTTCACAGGAAATCCAGAAAATGATCAGGAGCTCGGGAGTTGAATGGATGCAGCAGGAGTGGTCCTCTCCCCCTGGCAAGAGGAGGAAAGGAAGGGAGGGCAGGGGAGCTCTGTGATCCTCTCAGCAGAGCGGTGAATCTAAACTAACAAGCAAAGAAAAAATTCAATCAAAACACGTGCTGGTGTCTGTATCATTATTGTCCTAAGCTACCTCATGCTTTGCCAAAAACCCTTTGCCCTCATCTCCAGGAGCTTTGTTCACACAGATAGAGTATAAATAAAATTCCTGGATAGACAAATATCCACATTGTCCTCAGGTGACTTTTAAAATACGCCTTTTGTACAAAGAGACTAACATTTTTTAAAGCTTTTTGGACCCATTCCTTCTGCAAACATAGAATACCTACGATGCTTTGTAGTACAGTTAGCGTGGTTAATGTTTTTTCATAAGGAATTCTAGCAGGAACCACCGTTACAGAAGGAACTTAGTTCTTTGAACTGCTCTAAATAATGTAAGTTCCACTTTCATCCCAAGAAGTGTTAAGGATGCACAAAAACACACAGGGAATTTTGTGCTAGCACCACTGATTATATTACTTTCAAAAGAGAAATAAAATCTTACCCTGAAGCTCAGAATTATTAGAGTGAACAGCCAGAATCTATTATACTATAGAAATATCACACAGAGAGCATTCATGAAAGAATTCGCCAGTCAACTTGCTATGGTACGAAGCTGTTCATTTTGTACACATTGTCTCGTTACTTACTTTCCTCCTTATTAATGATGGAGCCATAATATGTGGGTAAATTAAAAGTCTTTCTGCTGTAACAGAGAAAAATATTCCAAAATTCATCTGCTGGGTCTTAGCTACACTACAGTTCTGCATCAGATTTAAGCTGGTGGCAGTGCAGGTTCCCAGTGTAAAGGTTGGCTCCTTCCTTCATGCCAGCATTAGCCCCACACAGCCATGACATGAGCCAGACTGGGAAACTGCTATACATCGAGATAAATTTTCACCCCTGGTCTCCTCTTGCTGGATTAACTTGGAGCCAGTCAGTTCTGTCACCCATCTCCTGTCAGCACAAAGGAGGCCACAGGAACACACGGCCAAGAAGGAGACTTTTGCTGGAAACCCACAGATTGACAGTACAATGACATCAAGGGATCATGAAATTCAACACAAGCTTTCCAAATTTGGGAAAATAAACAAAAGAGCTTCCTCATACCAGGGCAGCTTGGAGAGCATCTGGTGGGTGTCAGCACAGATATCCATTGCTCTCATTACAGTGTGCCACCGCTCTGGAGAGGTTGGACCAGACCTTTCTAAGGGACATAAGTGCACTCCCAGCACTTCTGAGGCCTCACCATTCCAAGCACTACACGCACTCTTTAGCACCATAAAACCTCTTCATCCAGCCAGCCAGGACTATCACCTCCTTGCACAATGCTGTTAATGTTATTTTTTAATAAGTTGCATTAAAAATGTCACAGTTAACATGAAAGGCGCTTTATCATCACCCCCTCTGGGCAGTCATGCCCCAAGGACTGTTTGTCACTCTGTCTGAGCTCCCCGTCACATTTCAAAGGAACATTTTCATTAGTTCCTGGGTGACTCAGGAACCTAATTCGTGTTTTAGAAGCAACCTGGGAACTAAAATTTCAGCTAAAATCCCAGGAAATTGACTCTCAGTCACTGACACTTTTGCATGCATTCCCATATGGTTTTGTTCTTAATTTGTCTAGAATATAATGGAAGCAAATTAGGCACTGAGGAATTGTGTCTTATAGAGATGCTTGTATTCTTATGGAGACTATGTAAAAACAAAACAGGCTTCAAGTTTTGTATTCCTCAAGGAAAAATAAAACTGTGAGCCCTCTAAGAAAACCATTGTCTTTTCCCAAGCTCTAGGACCCAAGAGCACTTGCTAGGCACTAGTTCATGCCTTGGCTCCACATCTGGACAAGATGCACACAGGCAGTTTCCATCTCTTCCTTTCAATAGTAGGGAAAGCCTGGCACTCCGACTGAAAGGCAGCCCTGAAACACTCTGGTCTTCCCTTCAGGCAAGGCACATTACAGCTAACATCCCCTCAGAAACACAGATAAAGCTTTGGCAAAAGCAGGACAGAATTTGTTTTACAATTATTAGGCCAATTGCCTCTTTCTCCTCTCTACAACTTGCCTTAGTTGAACATAAGAGTAAATCTTCCCATTGTCAGCTGTTTTAAAAATGCCTTTCTGTGTTTTTCAGCCTGGTCAAGTTTTTTGTTAATTCTACTATCTTTGTATCTCATTGTTCAAAAATCTAGTATATAAAGAAAAACACACAAAACCCCCCATCTGAACCTGAAGTGTTCCTTCTTGCTACCTCTATTTAATGCATGGTGACCAAAAAAAAAAAAATTTCTTTTTTTTCTTCTTCTTTCTTTTTATTTTTGGTAATTAGTATCTAGTGTTCCAAAGGCTACTAAAGCCAGTGGAATTTTTTGCACCAGCTTTGATGGGTTCAGATCAGCCTCAGAGCACTTAAATTCATATCATATTTTCAATTCTCTCCTGCTCAGGCTGCTTCTCATGTGGAGATGAGCTGAAATAGAAGTAAGCCCATTAACCATTCTTCTTCCAGACCTCCTCAATACAGTCAGAACTTTGTTATGATTTTAAATACCACATTTATGGCCCTGATCTACTTTTTTTATTATTACTTAACCTTCTGGATGTGCCTGAGTTCACACAGTCAGGGACCTGCTCTTCAAAGATAAACAAATTGTTGGAGAACTAAGCAATACAGGAAATTCACGTGCTTCACTACTGAATTAAAGGGTGGTAGGCCGAAAAAGTCATTAGTTTTAGTGACCACAGTGGGTTTTATATAGAAGAAAGGTTTCATTCCCTAAATTGGCTCACATGTTATTGCTAATGAATGTCTAACAAAGATTCTTCTCTATAAAATGTGATCATTTTACACAGGAGATTTATCAGTCGAATTCTTGGAGAGATTGAGGCATTGGAGTCTTTTAAAAGTCCATTTTTTAAGTCTCTACTCCACATACTGCTTTTATGACCTAAAAAGCAAAGGGACTCCACATGCTGTAGGGTTCAATTGAAATTATTGTTGGAAGGTAGGAATACAACAGTAGGACTGTATTCATCACAAGAGTTACACTTTTTGTTGCTAGAGCTCAAGAAAAGTCCATAAGGATCAGAGTTGCAAGCCAGCTCTTTCATTTGCTCGTTCTTTGTGCCACACTTTGTCTCTCCCTCTCTGGCGTTAAGAGGGTCACTTGGTGCAGGCAGCGCTCACGCACGCTCGCCCTGCTAAAAGTTTTCTGGCAATTTGTTCAAAGGTTTCCATGTCTTGTTAAAATGCTAAGGCACGTACAGCCAGCCTGTTTCTCATAAGCAGGAGCTCAGAGGGCCATGAGGTGCACACTGGGGCACCTGTGGAAAAGGGGAATTCACATCACCCGCTTTTGGAATTTAGGGTGCGTGCAGTTCCTGTGGTCAGGGCAGTCAGCTCCCTCAGTGTTCAGCAGAGAGATTTGGGTACCTTTGAAGGGCAAGTCTCAGCATCTACATCAAATACTATTCCTTTAGCACAAAGTATAGGAAATCTTTTCCTTGACTGAAGACCAAATAAGCCTTTCAAAATCCCCTTGGCAGGCCGCATGACTACAAGCCTTAGCATTATCCAACAATAATAAACACACACACACAGAGAAGAGGAACCATGTGGCCACAAGCCATACGGAATGCAGCAGCAGGCCATATCGGACCTCCTGCCGTATGCTCTGTACTGAGGCAGGAGAGGTATAAATACCTTGCTCTTCATGCAGTGTATTACAGCACTCTGGCAAAGGAGTCTTGGGTATTAACAAAAGGGCTGTGCTACCATCGATAATAGCAGCAGAGTGAGAAAAGAGGAAAAGGAGTAGACAAAAGAAATCATACTTCGATGCCAAATATTTGTAGCTGTGCTCACTCAGGACTAGCAGCTCTGTACCTTCAAAGCTACCCTGGGGAAGGCAGCAGTTTGCAACTGCTGTAGTTATTAGGCAAAAGGCATTGGGCATTGGGTTTCTCTTCCATGGGAGACTGAGATTTAAGTCTAACACATGTGCAGTTTTTAGCAGCAATCCCATCAACCATCCAGCATCCCAACACACAAGTCTTAACACAGGTTGTCATTGTGCAATTGTGTGGAAGGGGAGGGGGCACTGTCTAAGCACTGCCAGGCAATCTGTATGCAGGTCAAATTAAAACGGGGCCAGCAGAGTCCTGGTTAGGCAAGAACACAAGGTGATACCCCTGTAGGTCTCTTCCAGTGCTGCTCTGGTGTGTGCGAGCTGTTGCTGAGGGGCAGCAGCTCCCACCTTACACATCTACAGCCAGGTGAGCTCCTCTGTGTCTCACTTGCTCTACAGCCCAGGTAAGGTACTGATCATGTGCAGGATGCCCAGCTGCACACAGGAGATTGGGAGGGTACACAGCTCTGCCTACGCTCATGAAGCCCTAGGAGCTAGCCAGAGAAGCACATGAAAGGTGGCATGTGTGAAACCCTTTAGATGGGCATAATTCATAACAGCCTTAGCTATGTCACCACTAGCAACTGAGAGGTGCTTAGGACTGCTCTGTGGCATGGAGACACACCAGCATAAGCCAGCCTGCATCCATTCCCACCCTCCAGAGCAATACAGCCTTCTGCAGGCCAACTCAGAGGAACTGCCTCTATGCTGTGCTGACTCCTAAACTGTGGCCAGCTCCTGCCTGGGCACCCAACACAGACCAAAACTGTGCCAGAACTTCCTTACCCAGCATGATGGACAACAAGAGACCCAGGAAGAAAGATACAGCAGTGTGCAGATATCACCCCCATACTTGCACTTCCTGATTATTTTTTCCTTAATAATAGTACCTTTAACACTTTTGTTTGTTTTAACAGACACAAACTAACTGTATGTTAAACCAGAACATTTGATTAAAATAAAGAAGAAATCATTATCAAAGCAAACAGTCTTCACCAAAGTGACAGTCCTTTTTGCCTCTTAACCTGCTGTTGTTTGCCTTGTTGTTGTGTTGTTGGATACCATTAATGAGTCTTGGATTACAGGAAGAGAGGTTAGGAGCAGGAGACAGTTTAGTTTCAGAGACCTATTCCAGCCTATATCCATTAAGAACCTAAGACAGAAAAGGGGCTGTTGCTCATGAACGCATTCTACACACTTTTCTTTTTGAAACTTACTTTGTAATCATTATCTTGGCTCTCTCCCTCTCATTTAACCTCATCTGCCTGCCTTTAAATTCATGGAACAGATTTGTACTGCCTTGGACTCCGTGCAATTGGCCATTTCAATATTCTCAGCCTTTTTTTTTTTTTATAAAAACATTTGATACCATTAATCATATTGCCATATGTAATAAATTGGCTGCCTGTGGTACATTGCCTCAAACTGTCACATGGTTCCAATCACAGCTCTGCCAGCTGAGAGCGGTTGCTGGAAAGTCTGACTCTTCCTGGGCGGCGCGCGGATGGCACAGTGCGCGGGGCCGCGTCCTGCGCGTTATCGACCCGCCGGCTGCCTCGAGCACCCCGGCCAGGAGTTACAAGCACACACGTGTTTGTCAGCGCCGCCGTACATAAGCAATAATCTGCTTGGTACCAAAGCCACATCGTTACGGAGTCAGCTTTCTGACAGCGTCTGCGAGGTTTGAAGGCTAATTCGGTACATCTCTAATTTGCAGCTTAAGTATCTGCCAGAGTGAAAGGTGGAGGAGTGGGGGGAAGTATTAAATTTAGCTGTGTAAAATAATTCAGGGAACAAGAACACTGCTCCTGTGATTTGGCTTTTGCGACTGTCAGGGCTCTTGTCAAGTCACAGCTGGAATGCAGTGGATTTATAAGAACAATAGAGTTATTGGGGGGAGGAGGTGGGGAGAAAGGAATAAAATGCTATTTGTAGCTCTTCAGCTAACACTTTGACACAGGTTCTTTACATCTTTCTAAGTAGGCATGGACAGACTGGTTTAAATAGAAAAAAAACTCAAAACACAACTCCTGATCCTTTACTGAAGATTGTCTTGATTTTTTGCTCAGAGCAGTGAAAAAAGTTTATTGCCTATATAGAGAGGCACAGAAAAACATCAGTAGTTTTGAATATTGTTAAGTGTCTTTCTATGTGCCAGGTGAACGTGGGGAAGGGAAAGGATGTTACTGTAACAAAGTAATTAATAAAATGGTTTGGGTTGGAAACAACCTTAGAGATCATTCAGTTCCAACTCCCATGGTGATGGGCAGGAACACCTCCCACTAGACCAGGCTCCTCAAAGCCCCATCCAACCTGACCTTGAACACTTCAGGCATGGGGCACCCCCAACTTCTCTGGGCAACCTGTTCCAGTACCTCACCACTGTCACAGCTAAGAATTTCTTCCTAATATCTAATCTAAACCTGCTCTCTTTCAGTTTAAAACAACTCCCCTCTCTCCTACCACTTTCCCTTGTAAAAAGTCCCTCTCTAGTTCACTTGCAGGCCCCTTTCAGGTGCTGGAAGGTTGCTCTAAGGTCTCCCCAGAACCTTCTCTTTTACTGGTTGAACAACTCCAACTCTCAGCTTGTCTTCATAGGAGAAGTGCTCCTGCCCTCTGATCATCTTCATGGCCTCCCCTGAATTCACTCCAACAGGTCATGGTAATTTATATTATTTTAGAGCCCTAGTCAGGGGTCAGGGCCACACTGAATTAATTATGATGGAAAGGCAGAACAAAGACAGCCTCTGCACTCAGGAGATCTTAGTCTGGTCTCCAAGTTCACTGAGATTGTTCTGCTCTCTCAAACCTTCCAATTCCTGCCAGTTCTTAGTTGAAGAAAATACAGATACCTCTATAGATGTAGGCAAGGGATGAAAGAGCACCATGGGGACACCTGTTCTCACAGATCCTTGATCAGACCAAGAAAAGGAAGCCAAATAGAGAAAAGAAAAAGAAAATATTTGGAGAGAGCAAACAGTCCTCTGGCATCCAGATACTCAGGTTCTCTTGGCTGGATCAAGGAAGGGTGCCAGCAGTAGTGACGCTGCAGTGATGTGGAAGTTAAAATGTACCTCTAGACAGCACATATACATAGAACCCTGATGCATTCATATTCCAGCAGCGAGCTAGCTTTGTGCTACTTTATCTATGAATCTATCTGGGATGAAAAATTGGAAAAGTAAATCTTGCCCTTTTATTACTGTGCCCATGTAATAAGCTGATGAGACATTATAACCCCTGTGTTGGAAGAAAATGATGATTTAAAGCTCAGCAACATGAGAAATTCTGGACTCATGGGAGCTGCTATTCCAGCACTGGACTTTGGTCCTGAACTCCTTGACTTCACTCATACATACAAACAGGGACCTAACTGGGAGCCAAATGCAAAATGTGCACAGGAATTCAAACTCTCAAAGAAAAAATATATTATCTCCTCTGATCCATTTTTTTAAAGAGATAGTAAATTTATTTTTTTCAATCTGTTCCTCAGCTTTGCTTGATCTATTTTTCTTAAGAGATATCTCAAGTTATTACCTCACAGGCTTTTCTTTCCTCAGAAGTCACTCTGAGAGGATTTTTCCTCAGAGGTCTTGATCTTTCAGACCTTTCTACCTGTGTTTAACTCAACATGTGATAAAAATCCCAGCTGTAGAATCATTTGTGAAAAACAGACAAGTATGCACAAAAATGCTTACAGGATCCCAGAATCACAAGGAAAAACTACACAGTTGTCAAATTGAAAATGCACAATACTGAATCATGCTGTCAAAAAGCTGACACCTCTACAATGCTTGGTATCTTACTACCTACTGGTGACATTTATGAGGGGCTTTGTTTTATTAAAAAAAAATAAAATCTTTCACAAGCCTGAAAACTAAAGCTCTTGAAAGACTACATGAAACATTGCCAGGCTGACTTTCATGAGCATATCACTTTCTGAAATTTATATAATCAAGGGCATAATTTTAGAGGTGTCTGTAGATGCCTTACAGTATTTCAGCTATAACAACAAGATAATAGTTTTAATTTTGCATCATACCCTGCAGTACCGTCACAGAGCAGGCTTGTCAGGTGAATTGAGCTATGCATACTTCCAATACCATTTGGATGTAACATAGATCAAATAAAAGACACTATTAGCTTCAGCTAGGAAAAAAAAAAAAACAAAAAAAACCACACACAAACCAGCATTTTTTTGGTCTAGAGACCTTCCTTAAAGGACCTGAGTGCAAAAGCTCCAAGTATTTCTGAAAACACCCAAGTAGAAAATAACACACATATCAGGAAGGAGTAAGCAACTACTGCTATGCTGTATAGTCCCAATGTTTTTTTTACCAAATGCTTGACTACTGCTGCACCAGGTGGTCCCAAAGATTTGCCAAATGCCTTACAAACAGGTACAGACAAAATCGCACTGTAGTTCAGTGAAGTCTTAAAAACAAACAAACAAAAACCCAAATCAACAAACCACACATGCAGAAAAAACCCCACACAACTTAAAATTTTATGTGATTCGCTCTAGAAAGCTGCTTACTTATAACTCAAAGGAATGAGACTTAATTTGGGGCTCAAATGGAGAGGGAAGAGCAAGTCACATTCACCTTTCCCAGAAACAAATGGAATTACCGTTCATCTTTCAGTATTTTAACAGACTGCTAGAAGAGGGGAAAAAAACACAAACAAAAAACCCAAAACCAAACCAAACAATAAAACCATCCCTCTAATTTTCAGGCTCTGCAAATTGCTCTGACTAAAGCAGCAGCCCTTTCTCAATTTGAAAAATTGCATAAAGCAGAAGTTGCCTGATTCTCTTTAGTATAACTTTACTTATGTGACATTTCCCTCATATATACAACCTCCTGTGTGAAAGGAGGAGACTGATTCATGACTAGGCAAATGTTTAATTTTAAGCTTATAGGCATATGAAGTCAAGTCAAGAAGCCTTTAGAGGTTAGGTGTTTCATTTGTCAGTACATTGCATAAGAACACAAACATCTGCAGAATCTCCACAACATGGACTTTTTTTCCTTTGACTGAGAGCAAACCTCAAAGCAGCCCACAGCCCTTCTCTCTGGTCACCAGTGACAGGAGCTGAGGAACTGCATGAAGCTGTATCAGGCAAGGTTTAGGTTAGATACAGGAGAAGGATCTTCACCCAGAGGGTGCTTGAGCACTGGAACAGGCTCCCCCAGGAAGTGGCCACGGCACCAGCCTGACAGAGATCAAGCAGCATTTCAACAACATTCTCAGTTACCTGGTATGATGTGTGGGGCCTGTCCCTGCCAGGAGCTGAACTCTGCTGATCCTCATGGATCAGCTTCCTGAAGTATAGCCATTTTCCAGTAACCATGCACTTGCATTTTAGTGTTAGGCTAAGGTATATATTCCTAAAATCTAGTCCTTAACTAAATGAAGGAAAAATGTCTAAAGCAAAATCTCTCAGCTGAGAAATCCAGATTATTATTTTCAGCTACACACCATCTCAAAAAAAGAACTGAAAAATTTGATAAGGTACACAGAAAATTTTTATTTTTTTTATTTTTAATACTTAGGACAAGCAAACAGCTAAAGGGTGTGAGACTCTTTAAGCAGGTTGTGCTCTAGCTATCTCACATTATCATACATAACTGCTTATATATGAATAATCAAATATATGCAGTAGAATACAATTCTTAGATTTAGATCAAGTTAAAGAAAAAACACACTGAAAGAATACCAAACCCTCTAGGCCTCTATAGAGTAAATTAAAGCATTTAGTGAAAGGAAGTACTGCCATATACAAAGGCTTTGAATTTCAAATACCCTTCAAGAAGTTATTAAATAGAGGCTCTACTATTGAGAAATAAAAAGAAATATGGCTGTATTTTGTCTCTATCTCTTACAAATGCAAAAGCAACAGTCATTACATTAGCTTAGACTCAAATAACTTTTCCATTTCTAATGCCTTATGATTACTAAAGGTTAAGCTCCTGAAGAAGGCAGCAACACATATGGAAGAGACAAAACTGGAATGCAAGTAACTTTCTAGCTGTCTGTCAAGCTAAGAGCAATATACTGAGCTTTACTCTATTTGAACCTTCACGGCTCTCCTGCAGGCTTCAGCCTGTATTACGATAAACTGTATACATGATGACAGGCATTTGTATCTCCACAGATTTGGCTCCCAAATTCAAAACAGATGTGCCAAATCTCAGAACCCTCTAAGAAATCTTTCTACTGCCTCATGAAAAGTCTGGGCAGAATATTGCTTTCGTCTGCTTAAGGGAACCAGTGAATACTCCTCCGCAAAACTATTATGACCATCATCATCACTTCCAACATCAACCCAAGAGCTGGCCATCCTAGTGTCCCCAATGCTGCCATCATTGTCTTCATCCACTGAAAATAATTCCTCTCTTACCAGGGAGGTCGAGCTGTCTTCTTCATCCAGATCACGTGGCAACAGACAGCTCCTAGAAGGATGACCTTCATCTACTTCAGTCTGTGAACAAGCACAAGTACAGTCTCTGACCCAGCACGGAGGAGGTTCTCGCCTCGCCCAGTATCTGGCAGACCTAGCCATCATTCCCATAACATCTCCATCATCAGGCAGTGCAGGAATCCGAGAGCTTCCACCATTGCAGTGCGCGCTCGTAGGTGGGGCACGACTGCTAAATTTGTAGACTGCAGAGGAAAGTAACATAATTAAATGAAGCAGAACCAAACAAAGACCCAAAGCCAAGAAAGAGCTTGTGTCTGATTGTCCATACATCACCTAATCACTAAATATTTTAAAGGTGTCTCATTTCCCCCCAGCCTCACCATAAGCCTTTGAGAAAGTAAATTGGTTATCACAAGACTTAGTATCATTTTTCCAAGGTCAGAATTAACATAATAATAATAAGGTTGGCCTCTACTGTTGTAAAAACAGGCCTTCCTGTCTTCCCAGTAAGAGCAGAGAAATCTCATGCTCTGGTTAACTAAGGTTGGAACTAAAGCCAAGGTCAATGACCACAATGCTCTTGGAATTTGGTGTTCTCCCAGCGCCATACAAACCACTGCAACAACCCTGCAATCCATCTAAGCATGCTAACTTGAGCATAAGACTAGAGCAAAAAAACAAAAAAAAAATTGAAGGAAGGTAAAAACCTAACTACAAACCTTTCTTGAGCTTCAATACCTAATTTTGCCTTTCATTCAAGAGCTCAACCATTTGATTTACTCCCAATTCTTTATCACCTCTGCCTCTTTCACATACTCCACCCCTCCAATCTACCAGTTTTTGGTTTCTACTTCTTTGTGGTCTGTCTTCTCAGAAGTACTAAGGAATGGGAGTTTTAACCTTGAAATCTTACCAGACAATCTTTATCGAGGCCCAGTTGTGGCCTTTGAAAAAGGTTTGTGTTACACTATCAAACCTGCTCCCAGGCTATGGGAATTCCCACCACTCTGAACAGCAAGCACAGAACGGTATTTGGAGTGCTCCATGAGCTGGCCAGGAAGGTTGCCTCTTCGTGAGAGGAGGTCTATGTGTTTAAAACATCTCTGCAATTTAGAAGGAGGCTTCCTGCATATGTAAACTGGCTTTAAGGTCTGGAAACCAGCTGCCTACCTGTTACAACAAAGGTACTTGGCAGCATCCTTGCCTTGCAGTGCTGCTGCAAAGAAGCCTTTGGGGTCCTCAGGACAAGAACCACTAGGATATTACTGTGCTACTCCTCCTCTAACTCCCAAGTCACATTGGGTAGGTACAAACCCAGTAGATCCTACATGACATTTGCTCTTGGTGAGCTGCAGAGCCATTCTGCACAGTGGGAGGGTAACACTCCTGAGGCTGGCAAATCATAGGGAATCAGCCTTAACTCCAAGCACTGCATAAAGATGGCTTAAGTTTCAAAGCCAAACATACTTCATATAAAAAAAGGAATTCTAGAGTAAGTGCTCCAAGATGGTATTTCTTTGTAAGTAAATAGGAGGTTTCAGGTCTTGGAGAAGAGAGCCAGAGCAAACGACACAAGACAACATTTCATGCAGGTCAGAAAACAGCAGCTCTGAAAATGCTAACAGGACAGTCACAAGGGCATCACCTAGAGCTCTTTTACTTCTCAACCCTTACTTCAAGGGAGTTTCCTATGTGTACACAGACAAGAAGAATGAGGAATTTAGATTCAATAGCACCCATCTGCAACTTAAATTAACACTCATTCCCCTCCTCACCCAGTACTACTACCCATTTCTCACACACTACCTTGAAAGGTCCTAGCTTCTTCTTCTCTTTGGGAAGCAGGAGTTGTCTGTCTGCACCTTCTTCTCCGGGATCTTACTCGCCGTGGTCTAGCAGGCTCCGGGGTTTGGCTGTCTGGTAGAACATCCTCTTCTGCAGGGGAATCCAGGGCTCTTGGGTTGTTCTGTTGAGCCATTTGAAGCTAAGAGTAAAGGTCAACAAAAAGGGGACCTGTCATGAGGTTACTGGTTTCACAAGAAAATGGGAAACAGAGTCCAAGAGTTATAAAAGCTCATGCTTTACCCCATATATTACAAAGGAAAAGGGAAGCCTTAGGGCTAAATCAACACCAACAGACCTTTCCTGGCACAACAAGACCTTACCTTGCAATCCGGACCTACTTCTTTGTGAAAGTACCTCCTTTCCTTTCTCCTAGGTAGCAATGCAGTGGTAACTCCACTGATAGGGGAGGGGGAGAGGACTAGGGCTATAAGAAGCAAACAAATCACTGGAGGAGGAGCTAACACAGCATCTTCTCATTTGTAATCAGCTAAGCCTTTCCAGGCTTAATGAAATGAGAAGAGAGCCCACAAAACACGTGTATGATGTTTGGGTCTTAAAGGAGCACAGCATCACCTTTTGGTCCTCAAAGAGGCAAAGAAGGAAGGGTGAACCTCTCATTTGGCTGAGGTATGCTCAGTACAGGGACCAGGTCAGAATAAATAGTTTTTACTTCTTTGTAACATGTAAGCATATTTTATCTTACTGTTTTCTAAGATTTTATTTCAGTCTTATTCCGTGGCAATGTCTGCCCAGTAACTGGAGTAGGTACTTCTTCCTCTCTTCCAGACAGCATTATTTCCCAGATCTTGTGAAAATAGTCTTTCTTCTAGACTACCTGACCCTTGTACAGCCGCCCCTTAGGTTCAACTAGCTCATAGATTTTCACTAGCTTAAGTGTTTCTCAGGCTTCTTCTAGCACTTTGTGAATTCCTCTGAGACCCTTTCACAACTCTTCGAGGACCACAACACACAACACAAAAAAACCTTCAGGCCTACAGTGAAGAAAAGGCAAATTACTATTTGCACTGCCATCCATATCCTTGGTGAGGTACAAAGAGAAGAGGCAGCTCTAAAATAAAGGACTAAACCAAAGAAAGAGTCATCTCCGAGTCACTTGTCACTTGGTGACAAGTGCCCTTTGAAAGGGCAAAGTTTCTAATGTCTGTGCATGGCAGCCTGTCCATCTGCAGACCCCCAGGCTAAGAGACAATCCAGAGTGGATGAGTGTGGATATGCTTTCCAAAAGTACTGAAAGCTTGATGAACTTCCTGTGGATGTGGGCTCTTTTGATATTTATGATTATAATCAACATCTTAGAACAAAACAATGCTAAGCCCTGGGTTAGAAATGCAACTGCACTGGTAAATCTTGTGTTTTCTCCTTGTCATATTTCAGAAGTAGCTAATTAAATGCAGACTTACTAAATGACTAGCACCAGACCACAGAAAGCTCGCTTCGTTTCTGGGCTCTGCTATGTACGTGTTCAGCAATAAAATGCTTCTTTCCCTCCCGACCTGTCAAAGGCAAGGGCATCGTATCATGAGTTAGTGCTGGGGGATGTGGGGGTGGGTAAGGAATGGTGGCCCAGAAGCTGAGGTGGACAAAGGCTTGATGATCCAGCTCATATGACCTAATAGACTGTGTCACTGCCTTTGGGAAATACAAGCCTCCTGACACATGCCCTTGGCTGGAAGGTCAGAATAGAAAAGGCCAAGCTCAGAAAAAGAAGCCCTCCAGCTGAGAAAAATAATCCAACCATGGACTGGAGAAAGCTTTATTTTTTCCTCCAACTTTTTTTTTTTTCCAAATTTTCAGACTTGATGCATTGCTGTAGTGCACTTCACATCTGATTAAATTAGTCACATTGCATTATGCCATATCAAATGTGACATGTTGCAATGGAATGTGAACAGCATATAAAGATGTACCAGCATCACAGAGCTGCTACCTGCCTCTGACACATCACTCTGTTAGCAGCAGGTAGGGGAGGTATGCAAGGTCCAAATCCTTTCTTGTTATTTAGTCATGCTTTTGCAGCTAAACAGTAGTTTCTTGAATGGTTACTTAATTTTGCATCAAATTAGTAATCAGTTACTCCAAGAAACTCTCAACTACCCTACACCTGCTTGTGATAATACACAAGGAAGTATCTAATCAGAATTCAGCCCATCCCTTAAAAGCATAATAAGTATGCTAACTAAAAGAAGACTAGCAAAATGTAGAGCATTTAGATAATTGCAACCTACAAAGAACAGAGTAGAGACATCATGTTTTTGCTTGTGTACATACACTTAGTATTATTTTGGGGGCTGCAAGAATCCCACCATGGGGAAACTCTAAAATGTAGCTCACTGACTAAGCACCTCCTGTTAGGCTGGTATCACTGCAGCTCTTGCAGGGCTCTCCAATGAACTGAAACTACTACATCTACTACTACATGCAAAACACAGAGAAAGCTTTAATATGATAGTCCACCTCTTAAAGTAAATGCCCGCACCAATGCGTGGCAACATAGATCAAAGGATTAAAGAAAATCCATGCTAATTTGATCTGGACCAGACCACTACAAATGCACAGCCCAATTTGTATTCACTCTGGACTTGATGTTTTATCCGGGGTTCTTGCGGGATAGTTTGAAAGAGACAAGAAAAGTTTCAGGAAGAAGGTTGGGTAATCCACACTAAAAGACCAGAAAGGGTAAGTCCTTCTGGTACACTGCTGACTATACAGCTTATTCTATGTAATTTATTTTTCATATGTATGTAACTAAATGCATTTTCTAAACTATGGAGAATTCACTTTGTATTAATCACAAAGTTTTAAGTTATAATTATTAATCACATAATTTTTCCTCTCATGTAGTACTGGGATTTTTTGGACAATCCTGGAGGTCCCTGGCTCAGAGGTTTTGGGGAGCCATAGCACAGCAGAAAGCTTTCCTTACTTGAACAAATCTCCTGTAACCAAAAGAGTTTAACTGAAAGGATTCAATGGATTCAATTCCCACAACTCAGAAGCATGAGATACAACAGGAAGTTGAAGAAGGAGGTTGGACTAGCTGGGAGGCTTTGGTAACTCAGTCTCGGTGAGTCTGATTGCAGTGCTCATGCTCATTACTTTGTGTTCCCTGGGGAAGTTGTGTCCTATTCTGTGACTCTTTCACAGCATTCATCTTTCTTGTTCTGGGAAGAGAATAACCAGGTTTTGACAACTTTTGTAGTGCATCTTTTACAGTGGAAATCCTTTTGCCTAAGGTATCTGGGCACTGCATTGTCAGGTAAATATACATTTACAATATACCTGTGAGAGGAATAGTGTTCAGCCTATAATAATGAAAGTTGTACTCAGTCTCTTAACCACATTTTACTTTATGCTCTCTTTCGGCCATTATCATAGCCAAAAGTGTTTAACCCACACACGAATGCAAATTGATGTTCTGAATTTCCTGATGCTATTGTTCAGTATTCTCTTTCTCACAGTTTCCAGTGTTAACTGAGGGTAGGTATCCCTAATAAGTGCATGTGTGTCATGGTGTTCAATGAAATATTTGTTTGACTAATTAAAATCCAGACCATGGCTGTACACTTAAAAAGAAGCCAACATACCAGACTGCCTGAACACACAGACTTTGCTTGGGGAAACCCCCATTGTAGGGGCTAAGCAAGAAGCTGAGCCCACTAAACTATTCTAATGCCTCTGCAGCACACCTCTAAAAGCCTTGCAGAAAAAGCTGTAGCTGACGTGGGATACATTTCTCTTTGCTTTTCCTATTCCTTGCAATTGGCTAAGTTTGAAGCTTTTCCAGTGTGTGGTCCAGAAAGGGAGGATCAGTCCCATTCATAGATTGTCCTGGCTTCCCTTTTCTGTCTTTCTGTGGTTCCTCCTTCTTCTCATTCAAATTCATACATATTGAGCAGATGAAATGAATAACAAAAGGCAACTGTGTTGTAATTAATGCACGTATGTAAAACTAGTGCCTGCATAGCTGACCTTTCCATTTCTGTATATTTGGCTGGGTATAAAAGAAACTGCCAACACAATTTTCCATTGGCAATGATGTGTTTATGACTGCACCGAATTGTAACACCTTCTATTTTCTGATGGATGAATACAGTAAGAAGGATGGTGATTGTGAAACCAGGTCTGGATCTGAGGTAAGCCACTGCACTGCCTCTTCAGAAATTTGAATCAGTTCCAGGATATCTAAGATGTGCTCTCAACATTCCCTGGATTCAGCTGCTAGAGTAATCCCTGTTCCAAACTTGGGAAACTTGAAAGAAATACATCAAATACATGGTCATATACTTGCAAGCTGCAGCATGTCTGATGGAGTCTAAAGGGCTAATGTTTGAAGGAGGCTGATGGGTACATACTCCCAAAAGAAAATCATTGGAGGAAGCTGTACACAGCACAAAAGGCACCTCAAGCTCAAAAGCGTATCTCAGGTTGGTTCTGAATTAGAAACACTAGGGCCTTCCTCCTAGGCTGTGCGAAATCTTATTTGCCATATGTCATCATCAAAAGGGAGTGCCTTCCTACTATCCCTTACTGGCTGTATGTTGGGGCAGGCGGATGGTGGCTGCCACAACCTTCCAGAAGGGTCTCCTATACGAAGCTGCTTGGCAGGGCCAACACACTCACACACACATTCACAGACACCGGACAGCTACAGGAACGGGTGGACGGCGAAAGAGGCAGCAAGGGTCTTTGTACAGAGTTCCACGTGGGAGGTTTGTCACAGCCACACGCATGAAATAGTGCAGGGACAAAGACCAAGAACCCGGGCGGGTGGAGGTTTATATAGAGGGTCGGTGGAGAGCATCAGGGACCAATGATCGGAGGGCACAGGGGCAGTACACAGGCGGGGCTGGGGTACGGGAACCAACAGGGAAACTCTGAGGGAGTGGCAATGGAGCGAGGACTAATGGGGGAACAGGGAGGGGAGAACCTTCTGAGGCAGGGACATATAAGGTATAAAGGGGCAGAGAAGCCAATGGGCTAGCCGGGGAAGCAGAGCTGGGGTACATTAACGTAACAAGGGAAAGCATGGTGGGGGGAAGGCTCTTCTGTCTCCCTTCCCCGGGGGAGGCTCTCTCGTCTTAGGGACTGTCCCACCAGTGGAGTCTCTTGGTCCCTTGTTCTATACGCCCACCGGCCTCCACAGCTATATCCATAGGTGGAATAAATCCTATGCAACAATCTAGGCAGACCTTTTCTGAGGCTTAGGGGTTAAAATCATACACAGGTGTATGACCTGGTCTGTGACTGGTCGTGGCTTCATATGAATGTGGCATTTGAGCAGCTGCAGTCTGGTTTGGGATTGCTATATAATCACCACAGATGATGCTGGCTCTTATCCAGGCCAGTATCAGGGAGGAGCACAGGCTTCATACTCACTGGTTGGCCCAGTAAAGATGGGGAAATTTAATGCTGCTCCAGCAGTAAAGACAGGATTTTAACTGCCTGATCAGCCATTTGATTTGTCTGGAGACCTGGTATGTGTATCTCAGTGCTGGGAAAAGTAAAGGAAACACAATTTAATATTGAATTCACTGGAGTGGAAAAGCTGTGAATGCTGCTCTCCCTCTTCACCCACTTGGTTTAGTCTGATAGGCAAGGAGCATCCAAAGTGCTTCCAGGCACACGTGTGCTCACACAGACGAGGTGATCCCAGCATGGCCATATGTGCAGCCAGGGCCATGTGTTTACAGCCACCAACAAACCCTGTGCTGCAGAGGCACATTCTGGTGGGCACAAGGGGAGCACAAGCCTTTGCAGGAAGAGTGGGAGGTTTAAAAAAAGCCCTAAGAATTAGGACTGCTATTGGTCCTATAAGAAAAGATGGGCAAACTAGTGCTTGGTCACTCCTGAGCTTCATGGTTGCCACTGGAGAGCTCAACTGAGTGGGGAGAAGGGGGAATTGTTATTAAGCCTAGTTAACATGAGACCACAAATTTAGGAGTGCAGGTATCTTGGGCTCTGTACAGGCAAGAAATAAGAGTCAGAGAGTGGCTCCTTCAGGAGCCATTTCAGCTCCACTGAGATCTGAATGGCTGCCTAAGGCTTTTCTCCCTGCCCTGGCTTCATGGAGACCTCATAGGCACCACACTGGTGACTGGGTCTTTGCTGTTTAGGTGAATCCAGCTCTTCAAGCTCAGACACTCTAGCAAGTTACTACAGGGCTACAAGGGACTGTTAGGAAATAAACTCAGTGAATTTTGCTTCAGAAAGGCATCCAGACATCTCCCTGTGTACTGCTAGGGCTTGTCTCTTGTGGAGCTGCCTGCTGTCTGCCAGCCCCTGGGAGTCCCTTGAAAGATAGCAAAGGCTGCTGTTTAGGGGCAAGGAAATAGAGGCAATGGGAGGTAAGGATGGCACAGGGACACAGGGTGGGCCAGAGGAAGGTTTAGAATTAATGACTGGGATTGACTATTTGTTTATTCTTTACCCTTAACTGGCAAAGGCTGTTCTGACTCTCACTGAAAACAGAAGCAAGGCAGCAGGTATTTTGTGAATGGGGAAAAGAAGATGCCTGAGGGACACCTTCAGCTCCCTAGAGATGCTATTGGTGAAACGAGCATGGTTTCGAGGCTACTCTCCTTGGTAGCCACCTAAGTCTAACCTGAGGAGCACCCAGGAGGATTTGTGAGCTCCCATAGCCAGGTGCTTGCCCTGGCTGAGCCCATGAGGTCCCTCATGCTCCAGCTCCTAGAGGAAAGGTATCTGGCTGTGTGTGAACCAGACTCTAGAAAGGAGCCAAATTCTGGCACAAAACCTCAGCATCTTGACACGGCCTCTTTCCTGAGGAAGACAGAGCAAAAGAAATCTGTCCCAGAAGACCTTCCCTCAGTGTTTAGTGGAGGCTCTCTGCGCTGCCACTGAAGCCTGGCAGCCCCTCACCTGTTATTTTACACTTCACACCCAGGCAGCAGGTAACAGCTTTGCTGGGAGATGTGCAGCCAACTTGTGAGGACATTTTCCAGTTATTCACAGCCAAGCATGGTAGCAGAGCGCAAGCCAGTCTGCTAGCTACTGAATTTGCATATAGACAGGCTTTAATAGCAAGTGAAATGCACTTTCTGTGAACTCTGTAGCTCTTATACAACGTTTTCAATTAATATCTGCTCGCTCGAGTTAATAGATTTCTCCTGTAATATTTACAAGACTGTATGGACTCTCTCTTTTGACTAATTAACACATCTTTAAATTCCTTTGACTAAAGCTTTTCGTTGCCTGGTGAGTAACATTTGATTTATCAGGCTTTAGATCCAACTATTTGGGGGGAGGAGTCATATGCTTATTTAAAAAACAGTCTTTAATATTCTGTCGTCTCATAGTAAGACAATGTAGCAAGTCTTCCACTATGTCGTTTGGTATTTTGAAAGCTTCCATTTTATCTGTGCTTTCATTTTAATGGTGCCATTTCACTTTATGTGGTGAAACTGGGATAACTGATTTTTTCAAATGGTTCAGAGGATTACACCTTGACTCCAAACCTGATTCTGCTTACAAGAAATACACAGAACCATGAAAACTGGCATTGCCTTTGTCCCAGGGGACTGAACACTGTTTTGTGATGAAAATGATCTTTGCCTGAAGCCAACAGAAAAAAAGAAACAAAACAAATCCTCTACCATCTACCACAGCTTTTGTCACCAGAATTGTTGAAGAACTGAAGACACAGTCTTCCATACTGGAAAAGTTAATCACAGCCTTTACAAAAAGAACAGATTAGAAGCTGATGCCTTCAAAACAGAGCTCCACACCTCCATAGCTAGAGGAAAGCTAAGTCTGATTTTTCTCACAATGAGCCCTCAGTATTAACCACACATTTGATTTTCTCAAAGTGCACTTGTGTGCTCTTGTTGGAGTGCCTGCTTCTGGACTCATGTCATCAGCCACGGACATCTGATTCTTTTTAATTCCTCACTTCAGCACCTCTGTGCTACAATTAAAGTTTATCCAAGAGAATAGTCAGTCAAAGTAGATAGCACAGATCTTTGTAAGAGGAGGCCTTTCCTTTAAGGAGCAATAAAAACTTAGTTTAAAAAAACCACACAAGTGGCATCTGATTTAGCAGCCTTTGAACTCAGCAGCCTGAGTGTGGAAGTTCAGGGTGTATGGCTATTTGTTCAGGTGGATACCACTGACACTTGGGGGTCATATTTTTCAGATTTTCTTTCCTATCATAACACTAAGAGATTTCTTTTTAAAACAAGAAAAAATAAAGCTGACACCACAGAGAGAGTGAAGAGGACAATCTGTCTCTTCTAATCTTTGCAGGGGCTTTTGTGTTTAAATCATGCAAGATGGTAGTCTCAGAATCTTCAAGAACAGATTTGAGTATCAATATTCACTAGTAAGTGTATCCCTACTAGGTAAATTGAAGCAGGTTTCTGGTCTTCTTTCTGAAAAAAAAATCTGTTTCATAATGCTCCAAGTATTACTTAAAATGCATTAAGTACTAGCATGCTTACACATAAAGGTAAAAAAGCAACAACAACACAGACTAGCTAACGCTTTTTCATCATTTTATTTCTATAGTGAAATTTACCTTCCCACATGGAAAAATAAAGCAAATAGTAATACAGCTCCCTAAATATACTTTTCATAATGACCTTATAATAAGCAATGCTGGTGGCCTCACATGTTATATAGTTCTATTAAAACAAAAGTGCCTGCTTATTAACTTGCCCTACCCAGTCATTTTTGCTGAAGTTCCCAAAACCAGGTGTCTACCCAAGCTGACTGGTTTTAAAAATCTTTTTTGCCAAATTTTTTCAGCTACTTTCCAATCTGCCTTAGAAAACCAATAAGGATATTGTTCTTCCCAAATTTAAAATTCTGGTGGTGTTATCTTTGAGGCTTTTGAAGGCCTTATGCTTCAATACAGGGATGTGATATTTGGCACAGTGTGACCTTTCCAGAAGGAGGAGATTTACCATGCAAACCCTTCAAAACATGAAGCATCAAGTTTCTGAAGTGTTAGATTTTAAGAGCTTCATGTCTCAAGCTCTGGTTCCCATTAGGCATGGTCCAGACGAAGATCAACTAGCATTTTCTTGAAGTTTTCAAATTCCTGGCATGGGTAGGTAGGAGCTGGGTAGAGACTCAGTGCAAGCTCTTGGGAGCTCTTTCATGATCACAGTGGACTCCCAGCAAGGCACCAGCAGCCTGGCTCAGTGATAGTTGTTCTCATGGGACCTTTGTTTTGCTGTCTCACTGGAAATATCAGAACACTCAGAGCTGTTGAGGACCCTAATAATGGCAGTCTTTTAAATAAATGCTGTGCTTTGTATAATACATGTGTACATACTCTCCTATGCACACACCATATATAAAAGAGTCATATGTGTTCATATGCACAGATGCACATGGGTTGTTCTGAAAGTTCAGATTCTTGGTGCCTCAGATTCAGGACCTGAAATTCTAAAATATTTTGGATCTTCATTTCTGTGGGCCCTAGTTCACCATTTATAAAACACAGACAACCGTCTTTCTTTATTTTAAATCAGTGTTGTGAAAATATTCTTCCTTACTGTTTGAGGCCATCCAGTTTTACAGTGAGGTGTACCATAAACACGTCCATGAAGAGATGAGGAATTCTGTCTTCTGAGC
Organism: Daphoenositta chrysoptera; assembly: GCA_013397915.1. Lineage (NCBI taxonomy): Eukaryota > Metazoa > Chordata > Aves > Passeriformes > Daphoenositta > Daphoenositta chrysoptera. Next base: position 89,912 of record VZRO01007949.1, on the reverse strand, counting down.
AGGATTTGAATGTTGTGGAATACATAAAACACATGACCACACACCAAACAGCTGAAAGACAACATTGGATAGTTGTTCATTCTTTCAGACACTGAGTCCTGCAAAGAACCAATGGAAGAAACAGAATTAGACCAGATAACAAAGAATCTGATTTAAACATGATATTCATTCAAGGACAGTCTGAATTCTGGGTTTGAGATTTTAATAAATGCTTGCTTATGCATCTTCTTTTTTATCTTGTATTGTATAACATTCTTTTAATTTTGTTTGTGTGATACAATCTAAGGCATGAAAGGATCACTTTGGCAAGCAAACACTGCCATTCATCTGTGCTGTAGAATTAATTTCATTTTTGTCTGCTGAAAACAAACCACGGTGAATATACTGCTTTTAAAGTGTGTCAGTGTAAAATGACATTTAACATAGAAGATATCTTCAATTAAAAAGAAAAAAAAAATAGTGAATCAGGGAAGAAATGAACAAAAGAAAGAGTATGCCCAAGAAAGTACTAATTTAGACTAGCAGAGGGCTGAGAAGAGCTATTGAACAATTTCATTATCACATCCTTTTCAAAGAAGGAAGGCTCCTGCTTTCCTATTTCACAATAATTGGATGAAGAAATGTGGGTGGGAGCACAATTCATTGCAGAATTTGATGAATTATTTACTAATTAAGGAGAGAAACAGGATAGTATGGGCTATATTACTTTGATATGAATGTTCCTTTTATTATATTATTTATACACATGCAATTGTTGCTTTTATTAACTAAGAGGTTAATCACTTGAATGGGATGCTTTGCATTCTTTACAATTACATACACAAGCAAATTGGCTAATTTTATGTGAAAAAAATAACCTAGCAATTTTTCTAGTACTTATCTGTATGGTGCAGTTTAATAACATTTTTGCAGAGTGTAAAATGAATAAACCAGCTGGTCTTGTGCTTTGGCAGCAGCACCGCACATCGCACCGTGGCACTCGGAGCTCAGGAGCCCTCGCCGGGGTTGAGGCGCACTGCAGAGGTGATGACACACAGCTCCCCCCGGCTGGAGGATGGACCCGATGACGTCCTGTGCATCCAGACAGCCTGGTTACGGGGCAGGCTCGAGAGCGACTTCAGAGGTGACTGCCTCTTTTGTTTCTGCAGCTGGGAGTGCCATTTGGTTCTAGGGGTGTTGTTTCTGTAGCAAACCGGTCTCTGGCCAGACTGGGTGAAATTAAAACTGCCCTGCTGCATGTGCAACACCCTGGAGAGCAGAGGGTGCAGAGAACCCCTCCCGCGCTCAGCCCTTCGGTGTCTGGGGCTGCGGGACTCGTCCCTTCCGCAGCTGCAAAGCCGCGATGTCCCTGCCCGAGAGCCTTTCCCCGCACCGCCAGCCAGACTGACACCGACAAGCCCCTGGATGGGGATCCCGCCCTGCTGCTGTTCCGCAGAAACCACATCCAGGACGTTGTGGACCGGTGCTGTTCAGATAAGAGCCAAACAATGGAAAATGTGCCTGAAGGAAAAGGATTTTTCATCTGGACATCTCTTCATATCTAGATCACCTCACCAGAACTCCAGAGCCCACACTGTGGCTGTCCATACCACTTAATTTTTTATTTTTTACACACATACAGATTGTTAAAAAAAAAAACCCCAAACATATGGTCTCCAGACAGAAACACCTACCCCTATTTAAAATATATAAAAACATGAAAGAATCTCTGTTTAGATTCCACATTCACATGCCCCACCCTTTCTTCCCTGATGCATATAAAGACATTGATATGTTAACTTCATTTGTTAGTCATTAGAAAAGTAAGTAAAAGTACATGGTTTGGGTTGATGATGTAATAAGTTATTTAATGATTTTCACTGATTCAATGAAAAAGTATATCTTATTGTTCACTAGAGATGGGGGATGGGAAGTTAATATACATTTTGCTTTAGATATGAAGCATTTTGGGAACATTAATGGATTTTTTTTTTTCAATTGTAACCACATGGGGTTTTATTAAATTTTAAAATGAAAAAAAAAAAAAGCAGATGGGGCAGCTCAGCCATCTAGCTCACTTTTCACGTCTTCATAACACACCACAGTGCAGCCAAACCAAGCATTCATGACTGCAGCCCTGGGAAGGTCTGGGGAAAGCCTGAGCCCTACAGTGAAGGAGTCCATTCTCCACTGCCAGAAATAGACATTTTTTCCATTTATCAAACTCTTCCCTCTGCAGGAGAGCACAGAAACACTCAGACTGTTACGGTTGTTGTGCACAAGCATCCTTCTTTTACCATGCATTACTGGGACACAGCTGAACATGACCCAGGAGTCCTCAATAGTTGAATCCAGGAGAAAAAACATCCTTAACTTGTCCAAGTCTGAGACGACTGAACTTCCCCACCACTTGGCAGCTGTATTCTGAAGAAGACATGAGTCAAACATAAGTATCCAACATACCCCGAATGTGGAAATTAAAGGGTGAGGAAATAATAATGATAGTAGGAGAGAAGCACAGTCTGTGTTCTCCAGTTGTCCAGGGAAGAAAGCACCCTTACAGCACAGAAGCATGACTGAACTTCAAATCATTATCAGGTTTGGCAGACAAAATTCACTTTCAGAATCAATTTCATTTCAAAATAGTTGTTCCAAATAGACAAACAAAACGCACACATAAATATAATAAATTTTAAAAAAATTATTATAGAACAGTAGTGGAAAACCTTCCATTTAATAATGTCAAAATGTGCTAAGGAAAAGCATAAGCACAATGACTATACCAGCCACCTATTTCATGGAGCTGTGGATGTGTAATTAAAAGAAGTTTTCGAAGTAAATTTTCTTTTACCTTACTGAAATGCTTCATTTCAGGAAGATTAAATGAAAAACTCCATCAACACTGACATCTTTCTGTTAAACATTTATTCATTAACAAATCTGTCTCCTTTTTCTAATGGAAAGTCCATCAATCAAAACTTTTTAACCTGCCCCTACCTTTCCGTTGTTGGAAAATTCGATCCCCCAGTCTGGGCTGGGAAGCAGCCCTTCGGTGTGGAGATGCACAAAAGGCTGTGGGGGGTGCCGGGACCCTCAGGAACCCCTTCATCAAGCCTGAGAATCAGGGAGGTCTCGTCCCCTCAGGCTCCGCTGCTGATGTTGAGCACAAAGGGATCGCTGGGCTGGGGGCAGCAGCGGGCTGACCTTTCCTTCCTGGAGCCTCCGCGGGTGGTGTCACAGCACAGGGCTGGAAGTGGGGGGAGGAATATGCTCCTTCCAGCGCTGCCCCCCCTGATAGGCACAGATTCTCCTGACACACCAGTCCCGCCGCGTCACTCTGAATTTGAGGGCTTGCTGGATTCAAGGCATCCAGCACAGCCTGAACCTGTAGAGAAGCCGAGTGCTGAGCAGGGCTGCTGACTTGAAGCAAAGGCAGACAAAAAAGAACCCACTAGTAGTGATAACTCAGCTTGAAGGAGTATGCTGAACCAGCTTTGCACTTAATTTTGCCTCATCTTGAATAGAGGCAAATACCTCAATGGGATGTGGTACATTAATATCAGGAAAATCAAGAAGTCACAGTTTTCCACACAGACTTTGATGTCACCTCATGTTTTTCCCTGTCTTTCCCATCTTTAAGAGCCTGGCATTTGCTTGGGTGCTGTGTGAAAGCTGCACTGGTCAAGTGAATCCATTGTGACGCTTCAATATGGCTGGACTAGCAGTATCTGCACTTTTGAAATGAAAATTTAATAACAGTCCATATGGTTATAATTAAAGAAAAATCCATTTACATCTTAAAATGCACACATTTTATTGAAAACAGGCTGCATAAACACATCTGGAACACAGCTTTAGATAAAAAGCATATGCAGGGTCTGATTCTGTCATTGCTTATGCTGGAGTAAGTAGAAATTTACACCACCAAAGTCAGTTCACAGGTGTAAGGCCAAAGGGAGATCAGATTCTGACCTAGGGCCTTTCATTTCAACAAACAGAATACTGCCAAGTTTCACTTCAATCTTGCAACTTGGAAGAGAAGGGAGCCAAAAGTTTATAGCCCATATGAAGGATTATTGTATTACGAATAACTGAAGTTTATAGAAAAATTATTTCCAATGGTTAGACCTACAGTTCCACTCTCCACAAAAGCAGACAGAAGAGCAGGCAGTAATTTCTCAGCTTTAGTAGGCTTTTTTTATTGAGAGGTCTGTACTCTAAGCAATGTCCAGATTTCTTCCATGCACTGCTACAATTAGTCGATCTTCCATTCTACCTTTCTGAGTTTAAAAGAAATGTAACTGCAAATAATTGTATCATATTTAATCAAATGGACTCTCCATTTTTTCATGGGCATACCTTGTATTTCAGGGGTGCTCCACACACAGATAAAAGATATGTAGAGCTAAAATGCCTGAAGTCCTGAGTATTTGCAACATGTTCTGAAATAAACAAGCAATACAATCTTTTGGCTCTGCCCAGAACAGGACATCAGCAGTGACACACAAACCATTCCACTCACTTGGAATTGCAGGTATCTTGGGGTTAAATGCATTCCCTTCCTAGCAGAATTCCAAAAAAAGTCAACCAACTTTTAGTCAACCAACTAAATCCATGGCAGTATGTTAAACGTGCAGTGTATTGCATTATGGGACATAAAGTACATTCAAGATAAATACAGTCCTTCTTATTTTTCTCATGTGTATGTTCCACCACATGCATCCAGCAGGGCAGTAAATTAAAAACACTTCACCGAGGTAATGGTAGATAATTTATTCTGGTTTCACACACTGTTTTTAGCTTCCAGACATGGGAGGAATGACTCTCCCTTTGCAGCCAACCTTATCTCTTTTCCAATGGGATTCACTTCTCTATTGATCCGCAAAGGCTCAGGATCTGTAAGATATCAGATTTTTAATTTCATAAGTAAGTAAAAATTAAAACCTTGTAATTCTGGGCTCTGTGCTTTCATGTCTATGTGTATTATTGTGCTGAGGCAGGCTTGCTCTATGTCCTGTTGAGACCAACAGGATGAACATGTGTACCTGCACACTTCATTTAATCCCCTGTTATAATACTATAATTTCTGGGATAGAATGTGATCATCAGCTAGAAGTCCACCACTCTATTATGAACACTTAAGGAAACACTGTATCTTATATTAAAAGCTGAAAGTGAATTTTAGGGTTGAAGGAATTTAGTTACTCAGAATAGAATTTGGTCCTGAGACAAAAAGCTGCCATCCTCACCTTTTGAAGCATGCCATGGGATCCTTAATGACCACAGATGGTCGAGGCCTCAGTTTTATGTCTCATCTTAGAGAGACAGAACAGCCTTTATAGATCTAGATGCAACTAACTGCTGGCAAAAGCCGAAACTTTTACATTTAATGAAGCTGAGGATCTAAGAGCAAATAGCAACTATTGAACTTGTTATGGACAAACCCAGAGTCTGATTAAGTCCATGGAGCATTCACTCAAAAAAAAGCAGCCCATTGTGGTTTACACGTCAACTCTCCTTCACTGTTAAAGAAATCACTATGTTCTCTGTGGTCTGTGGACACAAAAAAGGCGTCTACTCTGTGTACCAGGACCAAAGACTGTGCTTCCAATGAAGCCTGCAAGCTGTGCTGGGAATGAACTCTCCTGGGACTGAGTATCTCATCTGGATACTCACCTCAGAGAAATCATAGCTCAAAACAAGTCATTTGGCTTTTGCAATGCAAATACCTTGGTATTCTCATTAACACAGCATAGCCTGCTCTAGGGCCCTTAAAGGATGGGAGGCATGGCCTGGAAGCTCCAGGTGACAGATGATTTTTGAAAGCCCGTGTGCCAAAGGAAGAGTGTTTCCCCTGGGATTTGTGAATTACCTTTCAAGTTACCACAATAAGGTGTGTTATTTTAAAGAGCTCTAGAGGGCAGGACTGTATGGCAAGTGTGACAAAGCACCCAAATAATTCAGGGGGAAAAATGAGACTGTATTCTTCAGGCTCATCTCCCCTAAAAAGAAATAGGGGAGGTGGCATCCAACCTTGGGATTTTTTTGGGATATAATTCAGGACATTATGTTGGTTTAATTAGCAGGGTTTCTTCTGATTTGCACCTGGATGTGTTGAATTCAGACCCCCTAAACTTGTTCAGTTTGCAGGCCACTCTACAGCTCTCTGATGTTTTTGTGCTTTGCAGTCATTTTCTGCTGCTCGGCTGCCAAGCTTCACAATTAACTGGAATGTACAAACATTTCTCCTGGGTTTGACGGGAGCAGAGACCTGTCTGTGTGCTGAAGGTCATGTGAGAAGTTTCGGCAGGGTGCACTGTCTGAAGCGACAGCCTCTTGACATCCCCCTTGCAACCCAGTGTGCTCATTCTAGATGTTTTTTGACCATAGTTTGGCTGCTCTCAGTGTTTATTTTGGAGCTGGAAACTGTACCCAAAAGGAGAGCGGTGTTTTTACTGCCCAGCGGGAGGCTGAGCCTGCGAATCGGATCTGATCTGACTCACCACTGTAGGAGAGAAAACAAGCACATCCTGAGCCTCGATCCAAGTGTGGAGTCCTTACCTAAACCCCCAGCCCCAGGGAACTCCAAGAGCTGGAGTCTGGCAATCCTTGAGTCTCTGAAGCGTTATCCAGAGACTTCTTCCCGTGCAGTCACATTTTCTGTGAGGAGGCTTCCTATAGCAATAGGGGATGATAAGGATTACTGTGATTTTGCACAATTCTATGTAGTTTGAAGTAAGTTGGGGTTTTTTTGTAAACCACTATGTTCCCCTTCTTGTTTATTGTGTTTAAAATACAGTTCTGGTTTATAATCCTATTTAATTTTTCTTACACATGAAAGCATACACTGAAGGATATAAGGTGCATGCTGACTGATCTTGCCAGGAATCATTCATATCTAAGTCATACCTACAGCAGAACAAAATAACTCCAGTGGAAGACCTGGATGCTGTCTCACAGCAAAGGAGCCACTCAGGGTTGTGCATCTTGGCTGATGCCCTGATGGGCTGGGTGTGGGGTTAAATTAGAAAATCTCAACCTTAACTTCTGTGTATGGTTGTTCCCTGTGCCAAATGGCCTAAAAACAATTTCTCTGTCTTTGTTAAAGCAGTTTCAAATCTACATATGAAAATCACTATAAAATCTTTAGTATATTGTTACTGTTGAGCACAGATAATGTTGACTTTGAAAGCAAAGCCTATTCACTTTTCACCATTGAGAAAAAATGATATTCAGAAAGAACTTAAATAGGGCTTAACTGAAGGTTACATGAAAGCTATGAAGGGGGCTCCAAGGGAAGTGCTACGTTTTCCCCTCTCTTATGGACAAAGGTGAATGAAAGGAGCAGCAAGATTAGCAGGAAGTCATATCTTAAAGCTGGAGACATAAGATAAAAACTCGTCTGAAAACAAAGTCTCTAGTCAGCAGTATTAATAAAAGCCAGGTTCCTTAAAAAAAAAAAATTAAGAAAGAGTTACTACTAATAAAAAAAGAATAATAATTAGGCCTCTGGTTTTTTTGCACTATTTAGTCTATTGCTCTTCTAAATATGGAAGCTCAAAAGTTGCATGTCAGCAGACAAGCTCTCCACCTATAGTTAAAAGTGTAGGTTGGTTCCAAGATGTGATATGATAGACATGTGTAATACTGTATAATATTGCACAGGGGCTATTTTATCTTTCTAAGAGCCATACTGTACAATACTGAACTAGTTTTGCTAGTCCCTCTGATGGATACAAAGTGCAAAGTGGTATCCATATGGCCCTATGGAAGTATAACATCACATTCTTCTAGCTTATACAAGTTTAATGGCACTGAATTAGCATGGGCTGCCCTTTGGTGCTAATTCTTTCTGCACTCAGGGGGTTAAAGGAGCTTCATACTATCCAGATGTTCAGTGGCTCCTGCAAATGAAAGATTAGCAATTTTTGCAACTGCTGCTCTTTCTTCTGCTCCCTTTTTAAAGCTGATATTTTCCTTAAGAACTTGCTTAGTATCTGAGTCAGAGGAATCTCTTCCCTCAGGTAAATCAATCAATAGGCTGCACAAGAAAAGGAACAAAATGTAGAGGAGGTAGGCCTGAGTTGTATTAATTTGTTTACAGGAATTGCCTTCCAGGGACCAATATATTCATCCTAGGGTTTCATTTTCCTCTGTGAAATAGGAATCAAACACAGCATTATTTCAGGGTATAAAAATAAAATAATAAAAAGTAGCTCAAATTCCTTCAAAACCCCCCACATTTTTAGTATTAGGCAATAAATGTCCCTATTAGTTTTTCAGATTAGACTATAGATAAATGATACAGGTATCAGAAATACAGCTCTTAATTCCCACCTGCCACCAACATGGTGTCCTGAAGAGAAATAGGAAAAGTAGCCAAAATTCATTTCAATAAACAAATACCAGCTTCATCTCTACTAAGCCTGTCTTTTGTATACATAGGTTTACTCAGGTTCCTGCTGCTGCAAGAGCTGTTCAAGCATGGAATAAGTAGAGTTCCAATGAGACAAAACCTTCTGCCTCAGCTGGCATTTTAAAACTTGTTTTCTTGCTGCAGCTCAGCTAGAATTTTTCTAACCTTAACAGAATTGCTAGATTTCACATCTTGCTCTAATATGTTCTTTTCCAGTGCTCAAGATATCGTACAGGAAGCAATGAATTGTCTGAGGCAGAAAGTGATGTCGGATGTGTGTTACTAGCGCTGTGACTGTGCTGTGAAACTTCTCTAATGAAGACATGCACCAGGCTGCTCCTCCTCTGCCTTTTGTGAAGTCCAGACATGTACTCTGCCTGGGAAAAAGCTCCTTCTCATGTAGCTCCACCAGCTTCCATGCAAAGAAATCTAGGTGGAGACAGCAGCATCTCATTTCAGTTAAGCTGATTTGGGGGCATGCTGGTAACTAGTTATTTGAAGAAAGTATTGGCTTAAATTTAGGACTACTTGAATTAATTGCTTATTTAATTTAATAAGCACTGATGTGTTTGTTTGGTGTTGATTCTTCGTGCCCTGGGGGCACTTCCAGCCTTTCCATGCCCAGCCTCCCCCGGGGCCACCCCTGGGGATGCCATTGCTCCAAAACAGTGAGGATCCTAGATATCATAATCCCCCATCCTACAAGGGGCAGAGAACAGTTTGGGAGCACTGAGTAGAATAAAAGGAACGAGGCACTTTGAGGAAAAGGGTTCTTCCACAGCAGAGGACTCCGTTATGGACTTGCAGTGATTCCAGCGTGGCCCATCAGAGATGCACTGCTGCAGCCTGAGACACAGCCAGGTTCTAAATGGATCAGGACTAGCACGGACCATAAGCAGGCTGGGCCATGGTGCACGTGAACCAGGTCACACACACACTTATCCAGCATTGCTCCAGGAGTAGAGGTTGTTGGCAGGGAGACAGCTGTGTGCTGAGGACTCAAAGCTACAGTGAAAAGTAGCTGCAGAACAAGGGAAAGAGAGGGGGAGAAAGAAAAGCAGGGCAGAAATAAATATGAAAAAACACAGACCTTCAATCAATTTCACCCGTGTGAGGATCTCAAGGGATGGAAGAGCTGAGTCTCTAGGACTTCTCCTTAACTCTTGTCCCCTCCTAAACATCTTTGGTATGTTAGTGGCTAGCTATACTTACATATTTTGAAGAGACCATTGAATTTTACTGTGATGTGTGCTGCTCTGTTTAGCAGCAGTATTTATTGCAGGTGAGATTTAGGATCAGGCATGGTCCAGCTGCAGACACTTGACCCTTGTATACAAATGTTTGATTTTAAGTCTATATTCCCATTTAACAAAAGTAAATTCTCAGCAAGAGGAGGGCTAAACTTCAGTATGTTACTTTCTTCTAACATGACAGATCCTGAAAGCTGCTTTTGTAAACCTCAGGCTTTGGGAAGGTGTAGACTCCTGTCTTTTACCATTCCAGCAGAAGCAGCAGTTTGTGGATGCAGCAGGAAAGAGTTACAGCAAAGGGGGCAGGGAGCAATGGAGAAAGTTAATGATCAGATCGAAGAACCCTACTCTTGAAAACTAATAGCATTACCTCCATGTTTGTAAGACCTACAAACTCAATCAGAGCATAGCAAGTGGGAGAGTTCACTACCTGGCACCACAGCCTAATTTGGGAATTGTGCAGAACAGTGATGAGAAGCAGGTATTTGGAGGGCACTGAATCAGCAGCGATGACAAACTCACCACAGAGACTTTGCTAATCTATCAGACCAGAGCTGCTGTTGGCCAAGCAGCTAGATCAAATCCAAGGCCCTGTGGGTTCTCCCCAGTAGAGTGAGAAAATCAAGATGACCTACTATTTTGGATATAGCTCTTTTTATTTTACAGAAATGCATGAAGCCTTGCTTCCCAGAGCATGGGCAGGGAACCAGACAACAGGAGCCTGTTTCACTTTTTACGGCTCCTGGCTTCTTCCAGTCAGCATTCAGTCCCCAAACTCTCTCTCCAGGTAGCTGTTTTGTTTCAGGGCCACATTAGTAGTACTCTTGCATCTGTCATGTTTTACCTCACTGACTCTTCCCTCAGTTGCTCTGGTCTTTCTGCTGTTTCTTGGAGACACTGATTTACAGACCAGTGTATCAGCCCATGGTTTGCTGTGCCAGCCACCAGGGACATAGACTGGTTTGTAGCTAATGTGGGGTTTGTGCAAATTTTACTTGTTGTTTGGGTTGGGAAATGGTTCTTTTTTTTATCAGATCCCCAATATGGCAAAAGTATACTTGTGGCTTTCAACAGCCATCTGAGAAGAAAGTGAAAGACTAGTCCCATCACGTGAAATTCAGACTATCTTGTAAGAGTAGTCTAAAACTGCATGTTCACTAAATCATTTGCTTTTGCCAGCTGTCCAATGAAACAAGTCTCTCAACCCGCAGGAAAGAGCACTTGGACCTCAAGCCAGTGTCATGGGATGACATTGTATTCACCCCTACCTTGCAGGCTCCAAATGCAAATCAAATACTTGAAAGAGTGAATGTTCTCTCTGAAACACCAGATACAACATGAGCTCTGTCCCATATAACAAGCCTGTGCAATTCAGGAAATATCTTGGGACAATCAAATTCTACAAGGAAGTCATGGTCACTGAAAAACATCACAATTTCACCTCTTCCCCACTCCTCCTTTCCTCTGCACAATGGGGAAACCATTTTCTCTCTCTGACACTCTCTGCCTTTTTATATCTCCCTTCTGTCACTCAGCTCAGCCATAATCCCACAGCACACTGTGTTCCTCGTGTCTAGTTGGCTTCCTTGAGTCTGGCTGGCCTTGGATCACACTGTCCAAGGCAAAAAACAACATTGGTGGACACCTCAGGGCAGAAACAGCATCTCTGTCACATCACAGGGGTTACTGTAATTTAGGCAATAAAAATGAGAATACCCGTAAGAAAAGTCACCTTGGCTGTCCAGCTCCTTCCCTCCTTGAACTCCAGTGGCTTCTTGGCTTTTGAAATAATGTAGCACAGAAAGCTGGTCTCCCAGGCACTGAGTTTCTTCTGCTGGGCTCTAGCCAGCTGCTCGCTTTGCCTGCTTTCCCTCTTCATTGACAATTTATTGGCTGCCCTACACCTGGGGTTTTTTTCACTCTTAAATTTTTTCTTTTCTGGGCAATCCTTATACTTGACTCAGCTGGCAGTATATTTCCTCTGTACTTGAGTGAGAGCATGTCGACTGCAAGGGGAAAAAAAAGCCGTCCCTCACTGAACCTGCCACGGTGCCACGGCCGTGCCTGTTAACATCAAAATACAGCCTGCTTGGGAAATGAAACTGCTCTTCCATTTCAGTGCTACCTCCTGCTTGTACCTTTATACTTGGTTTATTTGGATCCTCTCAGAAGGCTCTGGAGGATGGTCTCAAACATCCCTGACTCCCACCTCACCGATGGCCTCTCCTCGCTCTAGGCTCGGAGCTTAGTTTCCCTATTCCCCCTTCCAGTTGCTATGCCCGGTGCCTCCCATGGGTATTCATTTCTATGCTCAGCTTCTGAAAGCATGTTTAAAATCACTTTACATTTAAATTAGCTAAGGGCCTTAATGTTTGGATTATGACTAAAGAGCAAGTGGGTTGTAACTCTTTCCTCTCCTTTGAAATTTAACATCTAGATTCAGGAAGGTTGAAATTTTTCCCTCTCCAGCTCTGCCTTCATCCCTTCTCCCAGCAGGTCCTCGTGTCTAGCACCAGTAGGAATAAACAGCCTGTCCGTGCTTGGGACTAATCGGGACTGGCCACAGGATGTCACTATTACTCCACAAACATGCGGAGAGTGAGGTGTTTGTTTACAGAAGGGCAGGGTCTGAGCTTTAGTTGTCTTCAACTCACGTTTCGCCAGCCTGTTCAGCTCTGGATTGGAACTTGAGGAGATACATCCCGATGCTCGTCAACAGAGCCACAATCCCGTGCAGAATTTGGCGAGGTGCATCAAGTCACAACTTGCGTGTGCGTGAGTGTGTGCACGCATCAGCTTCAGTTTGTCCTAAGATTACATAGCCCTTGGATTTCACCTTGGATATGGGATTTGAAAGCCTGAAGTCAGCCAAGAACTGCTTGTTTCAAGCCAAAATCACATTAAACCTCTGCGTATCAAATGGTTCCCTGTAAAACCTTAAATCAGCCCAGGTCCCCTCCAAGTCAGACAAGGCTCATAAAACTTAGGGTAAAATTCAGTTTCAAGTTCATAACAAAACCCAAAGGCAGGTTTCAGGTTTGCATTTGGATTTTGTTCTGAATGTTTGCATAGCTCTGCTCAATACAAGGTCACAGGCACTGGGTTTTTAAAGGAGGGAAAGGCTTTATAAATGTTTCCATTCTCCAAAACAGAGATAAACACATGACTGTGAGCTGGTGCAGCCATGGGGTGAAAATTCAAATGCAGCAGTAGATAGAAATGTCCATTCAGGAGAAGTAAATCTTCATAGGTGGAGACAGAAACCGGGCTAAGTAAAAGTGTCAAAAGAAAACTTCCCTATCCTGGGAAGCTGATTATCAATGTGTCAGCATAAGGACTCTTACTCTCCTCTCCCTCTTACCTCTTCAACACCTTGTCCTTTCTTTCTTACTCCTTGAGATGTATGAGCTGCTGTACCTCAGATCTGATGTCTTGGAGAATCTCCAGCCAGTTCCCTTCCAGGCCACTAAATTTTATATTCACATCTTGCTCACAAAACAACCCATTTCACAAAAATGTGTCCTCTGACTATATATTATCCTTAATTTGTTGAGTTCTGAGAACTTATTCCATGTTTACACCTCACTATATTGAATTCAAGTGGTTTGTGGCTAGTGGTACCATTTTTTTTTTTTCTGGGGAAGCATTGTATAATTTGCAACTCAGAAAAAAAACCAGTCTGTGTGTACAAATACTAGTATGTTCTTAATTTGCACCTTTTTATGTGTAAAAATTGGGTGAAAAAGAGGCTTCTCTTACAATTTGGGATCCTTTCTGGTAGCACTGGGCATAATTTTTACCTGTTGGATAGTGAGGTAGCTAAAACAGCAGAGGCAGTCGTATCCTATTCCTCTATAAAACAGGGTTTTTTTTCTCAGTATTGGTTCAGAAATGCCTGTTTTGCAGGGCTGGTGCTGTGATGGGTAACAAGCAGCAGGTGACTCGTGTGGAAGAGAGACCTCTACAGAAGATCATTTTAGACAGACCTATCTTAAAATATCCTACCTGTGCAGACTTCATGAAGGTTAGGCACATTATTTTGGGAACCTAATTTCACTGGTATGACCTTGGTGGGCTAAGATCAGTTGAACAAATACTAATAGAAAAATCTAGATGAGGATTTCTTTAATTTCTGTGGACCAGAAATATAAAAACCTATAAAAGTGGAGAGTTTCTACCTCTTATTTTGTGTTTGTGTTTCTTTGTGGTCTTAATGCCCTCTCACCAAGTCCCATGGTCTTTAACAATAAACCTCAGACCTTGGCATTTGCTACATCTCACTGTTTAACTTGAAAGACTTTTGACTGGGACTTTGCCTGGTTATCTAGTGCTTTGTGTGCTGTCTCCTGCCACCAAGAGATAGAAAGAAACATCGTTCATCTAGAAGACATCCCTTCCAATTCCAGCTTCCAGCAAAAAACCAACGGACCAGAAAGGAGGCTGCTGCCTCTAGGGAGGAACTGCTACTCCAGTCTGGGAGAATTACAACTGTCCACCTGAATTGGAGTGTGAGAAACCTTCTGTTTCAACCTCCCCTCTCTCTGTTGCTTTGTGTGTTTGCTTAGGCACAGAAGTTGAGCTATCAAAGTAGCTACAGCAGGCTGAGAAACCTCAAACTAGGCTGGTCCAAAGGTACCCAGGTAATGAGTTAAAGAAAGCAGCTGTTGGTGCATTTAACAAGGTAGATAAGAGACTTGTATTTTTCATGTTATTAAGTCTATGGGAGATTTTGTAACATAGAACTGCCTGCCAGGGCTAGTTTCATTTGCACTGAAACAGCAGAAGTGGCATACATTGCCCCTAGAGCTGGGTGAAAAACTAGCTGGCAAATACCTGTACTGAACTATGTGCTGCTGTGGCTGTATTACTGACACCACTGGAGACAGGCAGCCTAAAGCCAAATGGAATATGCCTCATGATCTCTCTTTTCATGTCCTCAGCCTACCTCGTCTTTTCTCCACAGATGATGCAGTGCTACAGGTCCATACAATGGCAGTTCCAGTACCCCCCCATACCCTATACCAGTTTAGTGCTGACAGCAGGAGGATTCCAGCTTCCAAAGCACTCTTTCCAACACTCCCTTCAGCTCGTGGCACATCCCTACAGGGAGGCACATAACATGTGCACGTCCCACAGCACACACCTGTTATTCTCTGTGCAGATATGGAAGGTCAAGGCGGGCAGCACACAGACGTTTGGCACACAGGCCAGCTCATATTTCCACTGTTTAAGAAGCTGGGTTGTAGACATACCTGTGGTTCAGGTAGTAAGACAGATCTGTGTCACGTCTCATTGTTATCAGACACTAACAAATGATTCTGAAGCTGCTGTCATGGGGAGTTACATCACCTGATCAGATCAGAGCACCATCAGTGTAATCCATAAGCCCAGTAGACCAGGCTGCTCTAGTTTTGTGTTTATCTCTCATTCTCTAATGCAAATGCTTCCTGTAACAAGTATGTTCATCTAACACACGTGGTCCCCAGCTCTTTATCCATGTTTTGCATTTAATACCATGTCCTCGTAAGTGAGCAGCAGCTCTCAGAGCAACAAAGACATGTGGATGCATCCAACAACTCCATATCCTTTCTGCCCGTCCAGTTGCAGTGATGATTCCACCAAGGTAGATCAGACTTGGAAGTCTTAATTTGCATGACTTACTTTTGTTATTCTTACCCACATCACACAAAGAGCTCAGTGTACACAGGGGTACATCAGCATATCAAGATACTTCTGAGGCCTAATTCCTCCAGAAGCAAGCTTGGCAGTTCAGGTTAGAAATTACTGTGCTGAAGCCAGTTGGGTATAGCAGAGATATAGAGAAACTTGGACTTGTACTCCTTCCTCAGCAATTCCTGAGTCTTACCTACTACACTGGGTATTTTATGGTGTGCCTTTAGACATGTGCCATGATATTTGAGTTAAATGTCTTCTTTCTCCTCTTTTGTCTATTTTAGACCTCTCTCTGTGTTTTACACCTTCAAAATGCTGTACAGATACTAATGTGTGGTTGCATGTTTGTATCCTAGAGGTCAATAAGGAATAAGGACACCTGACAAATATGGTATTCTCTGTCCTGTCTCTTCTGGCTTTGGGACAAGCAGAGCTGCTTTGAGGTACCAGAAGAAAGCACAGCAAGGTTGTTGTTTTTTTTAATCAGGCTGAATGGAGACATGGCTAGAGTGCTTTCAGGTGGCACTTCAGCGTGTAAGAGTTGAATTGATTTTCTTTGGTTTAGCCATTCAAGTCACAAAATGGGTTAAATACAAATGTAATAATTTTACGATGTATCCACTAGATGGTAGCCTATCCTTATCCTTGCCATTTTCCAATTCCATAAAGACATTTTATGCAATGACCAATGATCCATTCCATCTCAAGAAATCTCATTGTCTGTATTCCTACTGCCAAGGAGATACTTGCCCAGTGGAACCCAGCACATGGGCAGGGAAATGCAACTCATGAAAATTCCTCCTTGTCATAAATGCATTTGCCCACTGTCCTAGTTCAGATCTGGTACAAATTTTAGTGATCTTAGGAAGTATCCAAGCCATATAACCTATATAATTCTGGCATCTGCAGTTACATTTTTTGTTATTATTTCAAATTCAGAGCAGTCATTCACCTTGGTCAACACTAGTTTTCCTGCTTACACTAGCACCTAGAATTAGGATATTTTCTAATTTTAAGAAAGCTTATCTAGGGCATGATAAGCCATTTACTAAAGATCAGATTCTGTACAGAAAGTCTAAGAGGTTTTTCTGCATAACATTTTGGAAAGAGGTAATCAATAGTGGGTCAATGTATAAGTCTTCCTCTGAGCCTTCCTGAAAAAGTTCAGGATAATCATGAGTTTTTGTGCCTCCTAAGCAAAATGCATTTCTTTGATCTATTTTTTCCTATTATATATAAGAAAAGAGAGAGAAAGGGAAAGACATACATTATTAAGAAGTATCATCCCTCTTCACAATGGTATCTGTGTACCGACAAAGACAAATACAATCACTGAGGACTTTAAAGGAGAATTGAAAACAAAAATTACAGTGTTTTGTGCTGTGTGTGGCATAAACTGGTTGAAATAAAAGCATGCCACACAGCAGCTTTTCTGCTGTGCATGCCTCTAATCTCGGTCCTCGCAGTGCTGCCAGGTAGGAGGTCGCAGAGAGCAGCAGGTGTTTGACAGACATTTCACTTTAATAGCATTATATCAACATGCCACAAAATGTCGCAGTTGCCTTTAATTAGCTGCATAAGCATTTTATGCTTGTATATATATACACATATATTATATATATGTGTATATATAAATAAATTTCCAGCAATTCCTCTCCAAGCTGGTTTCACCATCCCCTGTAAGGGACTCCAGATGTGTCTGAAGATCAGTAGTCACCAAGGCAGTTGACAGGTCTCAGACACCGAGGCTGAAGGCATTCAGGTGAAAACCTGGGACAGAAGACATCTCAGAGAGCCAGCATGAGCCCTGACTTCTGTCCAGCATAGGGAGGTGACCATCAACCATTACATTGTGGCACAGTTTGCAGGCTATTCTTAGCCTCCAAAACACTCTGACTCGATGCAAGGATATTTCCAGTGCTTTCGTGTCATGAACTTCTCTACTAAAACTTTTTTAAAAAATAATAAAATTAACACTAGCCCAGTTGGCAGGATTCCTGTGTGCAGATCTGGAAGTACATTTACACCCTAAATTGTTTTTACTCAGCAACTGAAAATGCTTCCCTAGTTTCTGCATCTCATTTGTATGATACACGGCAGTTAATAGAACACTTAGGAGAGTTATTAAAAATGCTCATTCCATACCATCTTTGCCATTTTTATATTATACCAAGGGGAGTGAAGCTCACTAATGCAATACTAAAGCCCTTCAGAGTTCTTACTACTGTACTTTTGCTGCTTGGTTCATGTACCATGAGTTCATATAATGTGGTCAGAAGGAAAAGAAAGGAAATATCATAAGGAAAGTCTCCTCTGACTTGAACTTGTGCTTGGTCATTCAGTCAAGACCAGGTAGAAAGGAAGCTGACCAGAAGCACGTGGCATTTTTCAGCCTATCTTCAATCCATTATCACAGGGGAGCCACCAGCACTGCTGACAGGCTCCATTTTGGGCAGCCCTGGGTCTATATTGGAGCTGGCTGGAACTGGTTCTGCCCCACCTGGCAGCAGCTCCTGATCTCATCTCACAGAAACCAGTCTTGCAGCTGCCCTGCTAACAAAACCTTGCCACATAAACCAAATGCATTTACTTCTTCATCGCGTCAAAAAACCCTCCACATATGTCTACATTTAGAATTATTATAGTGACTCGCCGTACCAGACTAAAAAGATGCCTAGTTGTTCTCCTCTGATGCAGGCCTTGTTGCTATTCCTGGATAATTCACAGTCTGGAGGACTGTCTCCTTCATATCCTATATCCCCTGCCAGACATATCAAAATCCCAGAAGAAAATAAAATGGAGAAATGCAGCCAATTGCAAAATGTGCTCATCAGTTGTTAAATTTTAAGTGCTAATATCTGACACAAGGAAATGGAGGACTGTGTAGTGTGATCTCAGGCATTTTGTACTGGCACAGGAAGAATGCAAACACGCTGATGTTTAAGGAGAAGTCCCCAAGCAGCACTGTTGATCATTTAATGTAAAGATCTGCTCAGAATTTAATTGCCTTTAAACAAAAAATAGGTGAGCACTATCCTGATTTTTAAAGAGAGGAAAAAAAAAGTAGAGATTACACAGTCCCACAATAAGCATCAATAATGCTCATGCTGCAGCTACAGCATTTTGTACACCCAGTTTTGGAAAGGATAGAGCAGAGACAGTAATCAAGATGAATAGGACCCTGATACGGTTTCAGTATGAAAGGAAGCAAAGAGAATGGGGCAGTTTAGCACAGAAAGATGAATAGGAACGGGCAAACTGCTGTACTAAGTGTGTTATAAAGCAGGAAAATGAGATGCTCATAGTTATCATAGAGTACATTGAATTATTCTGAAAGGCTGGTTAAAGGAAATACCTTCTACATACCCAGCAATTGTTATATCAAGATTATATCAATGTTAAGCTGTAGTATGATCCAAAAGAAGATGCTTCAGAAAGTCCAGCTCCTGATTTGAATCTGAATTTTATAGCTAGAATGAACTTGAATGTATCTGTTAAAAAGTATTGACTCGTCAAAAAGAGAATATATGTTGCAGAAACAAGCATTCACAAATGACATCTGTATTTCATGTTTATCTACTTCTCTGCACTGTGCATGAAGGTCACAGTCCCCACTTAATATGACAACACTTATCAAAGAAGTCTGGAAAGAGAATGCCATTTCAAAGGAAACATTTTCTCTTGACAGTGACAGCAGCTATAGAGCAAGCTGTAAATAGTTAAAGACTTATTTGCCTAAGAAGGTCCTTAGGAGTAGAAACTGTTCTTTAAATTTGTATCTTATGTAACCCAAAATACCATAGGAGGGTCAGCAAGGCCCAAATCCCAGTGCCTATGCCATCCCTGATAAGTAGGAGCACCAGAACAGCAGTGAAGGGTGGACAGCTGCCTCCCCATACTCATGAGATGCCATTGATCACACCCAGCAGAACCCACATCACCAAAATGTTTACCCTTTTGAGACAGAAGACCAGTCCCCCTTCCTCGTGTGACCTTCCACCCCAATGTTGGTATGCTAGCAGGGCTGCATAGGAACATCCTCCTAGCAGAGCAAATTGCCAAAGATGGAATGCAACCAGTGGCTTGGATTAGTGATCACCACAGTGAGGCAAAAGCAAATCCCCAGTGCAGAGAAGCCCCAGCTGAGATCTACGAGGCATTCAATCTGGACCAGGATGACTTATTGGTAAGGCAGGTCAGTCAACTTGTAATTGATTTTGATTTGCACTCTCTTAAATACTTCACATGCAGACAGGTGTTAGCTCCATAACCAGCAGGTGAGTTTCATTTTTAAAAAAAATTTGCAAAATACTTTCCCGCAGCACGAAAACTTGAAAGAAACTAATTTCTAAGCTGGTCCTTAGAGACAGAAACTTTCACCAGTTGTTCACTTAGTACGAAGGGCAAACATTCCAGCATCACTGGCAGCAGGATTTTTAAGGTAGCTTTTGATCCTTGGGGGGCTAATGATCATTAAATAATGACATATAACCCAAACCACATTGTGCTGGATAATCTTTCTGCAACCAGGCAGTTATATCCACATAACACAGTGATGTGACTATTGATTACATTATAGGCTAAGCCACGGCTATTTAATTAATTTCTGTTGAGGTCTACTGGGTAATTTGCTGAGGAGTGCTCTGCAGAAAGCACTGTGGCAGCTGCTGTATGTTGACTTCAGGGCTGATAACTCTGATAGTGACCGGCAGCTATTCCCCAGGAGACTGGGATGATGATGAAAATACAAGACTTCTTCAGTTCATCTCATGCCTTGGTGCAATCTCAGTGAGATTCACTCATGGGCCAAATCAAGTTAAAAATCTGCAGTTACAGTATCTCTGGTTTTAGCACTCACATCTTATGCCTCAAGTGGTTCCTCACACTCCCTGCTTGTCTGTTTCTCCTCACATTCCCTGCTTGTCTGTTTCTCCTCACATGCTTTCCTCACTTTCTGTTCCCACCAAACTGTGGAAGTGCTACTCCATACAGCACCTTGTTATATTCCCATGTTACAGGTGAGGAGGTGCTGCCCTATAGTGAAGGTCCCTAAGCCTGTGCAAGTGCCTTGACCCTATTGATTACAGCAAGATTTATTAACTAAAGCCATCCAAAAATCCGTGCAGGGTTTTTGAGCTGCTGCTATTTGTGCCAAAATCCCACATTTGCATCATCCAGTCACAACCTCTCAGCTCCTGTCTCAAACCCTTCAGGAGTTTTCTGTACAGAATCATCTACATCTTCAGTTTTAATTTCATTAAGAACCTTGAAGGGCTGCCCTCGAGCACTGTACTCTTGACAGAGCTGAGCAGGTTGACACCAATTTCATGCATCCTCCTGGCAGTTTCTCATGAAGCAGACATTTATCCACACCTCTCCTTTTTGTGTGACTCAACATAAAAAGTGGCCTGAGTGCCAGTCAGCAAGGTGACCACTACATAAAGGTCACTCAAAGAGCACTGTGGGTAGTAAGGGCACCATTCCCTGTGCTGCTTTTCCAAGATGTTATCACAGGGAGACAGAGGAGTAATCCATCCCTTGCTCTGCCGGAGAAACCTTTGGAAGCAGCCTTGGGACATCTACGTGATGGCAGAGGGGTGGAGGACAGGAGCACTCTTTTCCTCCTGGGAAAGTTGCCTCAGTATGGGGTAACTATGTATGAAAGAGGTCTCAGAGAGAGAGAAAATCATAATTTTAGGTATCATTCAGTGAGGGATTGCTTCGAATTCAGGACTTTCTTCCAGCAAAAACCTCACTAGTTGAATGTTTGGATAATACGCATCTTGGTAAAAAGGCAACATCCACTGCAGGATGGAGAGGGAACAGATGGGCACACCACCATGCACAGGGCACTGCATCAGGTGGTAAAAATCACCATTCAAATCATCTAAGGCAGCCAAGGAAACAGTAGGCAGATTGTCCCCAGGGATCAGGGGATGCAGGACAGCATCCGTGCTGCACAAGAGGGAGAAGATTCTCACTGCTCCTTAGAGAGGCTCCAGTGCTCCATTGCAGGGCAGAGTTTAGGGTTTGAACTTGTTAGTGGGTGAAATTTTTTTCTTTGTGGCACAGAGTAGTGTCCCTACATCCTGGAGGGGTTGGACACTGGCCTGGCACCTCTTGAACAGAGAACAGCTCTGCTGGGCCACTGCCAACCCTGTTCTGCCCCTGATGCTGCAGGGGAGGTGTGGGACACCGGACTCAGGGCTGCACACATAACCCCGACCTAAGGACTGGGGGTGCTGAGGAAAAGCAGGTTACTGGAGTGAGAGCCCTTCTGTGCTGGCCCAGCAGGAGCTCAGTTGCTTTGGACCCTCTCTGAGAGATATTTGGATGCTACAAAGACCTACCATCACAGGTTCTAAAACCTGATATTTAGCAGTGAACCTGAGTCCTGAGGAGCTTCCCATGTCCTGAACCTGCAGAAAGTCTGTGGTGGAGCAGGGGATTTATCCTGAATCTCAAGCTGCAATGACTGAACCACTTTTCTTCCTTCTCAACTCACTGGAGACAAGAGAAAAATGAGTTTCAGCCTTGTCATTTAGTGCTCAGGCAGCCCCTGAGTTGTCGTAGATTTAATTCAGGTACACCGATAGTCCACAGAATAAATTGCATCAAATATCTAGGGCTACTGAGGGAAGGTAGCTGCCATTTTTTCATGTTTTTATACATGAAAAAAATGCAAAATTTCACTGGAGAAAAAAATTTGGTAAAGCTTTTTCCCATTCTTTAGGAGCAAAAAAAAAGGTTAATTTTTATCCATCAAGTTTTCCTTCTTGGTTTCTAATATGATTTTAAATGGATTATGCAGACTTCATCCCAGGCATGCAATAATTATTCTGTCGATGAACGGCTTACAGCCAGGGCATTTAATTGGGAACTTTTCACATACACTCATTTTCAAATACATAAATAAATAATCTCAGAAGCAGCTGAACTCAGTATTAGTAGCTGAAGTACACTTGCATATTTCTGAAGTTCACAGTCCCGTTGCCTGAGGAAAGAGCAAGAGATTGTGAGACATTTTAAAGTGGATGAGAAATACTGAATTGGTTGGAAAAGCTGCCTTTCCCCATTTGGTACCAGCACTTGCTGTGACAGCACCCAGCAGGGCTTGGCTTTGGTACCAGAATGGCATTAAAATGTGATTGCTGCAAAGGTGACCAGCCTCATACATGGACTTACGTTGTGGGGATGTTTTTCTCAGGACATGAAAGAGGAACCCTTAACTGAAGCAAGCTGAAATGAAAAGGCCGTGGTCCATGGTCTAGGCCAGCTTGAAAGAAAGAACATGGCTAAAACCCATGCGGTGTGAGAGGCCCCCTTTTATATTCACTTATCACCATCTACATAATGACTAGTTAAATCCTCATGGGCGAAACAAACACATAGATTTTTTTTTCTGGCAGCTGAAGTGAAATTTTATTGATTTGACAGCATTTCAGATAAATCACATACAGATCTAGAATGCAAGATTTCCGTGACAAAAACTACAGTTTGAAAGAAACTCAGACAACTCCATCAATAGCAACTGATAGAGCTGAATATCCAGAGGGAATGTATAAAGCGGTAAAAAGCTTTTGGGGGGAGCAGGTGGGGGCTGAGTCAGAAGATTGCAAGATTGCCTGTAAGGAATATGTGATGAATGTAGATTTCAAAATGCCTCTCAATTTGATTGTGCACAGAAGTCATCTGAAACAAAGAATTGGAACATTTCTAAAATTTAAAGATTTTATTTCAGCAACAAGTATTTGCTTATTTGTTCAAAAGGGAGAAGTGGGATGGCACAACTATGCCCATAAATATTTGGAAGACAGTCTGAAAATAAGCCCTGAGAGGGTCAATATGTACATTTTTAAGTTTTGTATGATACTGTTGTAGGCGCAACCAAGAAGAGGCATTGAATGGAGAAGATAGGTCCTGCATGGAATGGAGAAGATAGGTCCTACAGGGAAGAGCTTACACTGACCAGCTGGGTTTAAGACTCCTTTTTCTTTGCTCTTTGGCCTCATAATGTCTATAAATACATAAAGCAGCTCCACTGTTACTATTATCAGAATAGTACCATAATTTACTCTTTGATCTACAATTCTCACTTCATGACTGCTCCAAGAAATGATGCAGGAGGAGTCTCTCGCAGATGCTTCCTCCCTGAGGCAGGAGGTGTGTCACTGGAAGCCAAAGTTACCTCCTCAGTCTGCTCCCCAGGGCAGACAGTTTAAACAGGCCTTGTGTATGAAACCAACAGTTTCAGAAAGCTGAAAGGGGATCACATCTCTTGGTTCATTAGCTCTAGCCCAAGCTCTCTCAGATACTAATGTCTAAAAAGCCCTTTCAGAAGCTCATCAAGTGCCATCTTCCAGTCTGGTAGGATTTTTGACTTCATAGTTAAAAAGGTGATCCACAATCTGTTCTTGCTAAAACCCTTTTTGCATGTGTGTATTTAACTCCCTCCCATCTTTCATTTTCTGAGCATGAGCAAGTCAAAATCTTCTAGTCTTTTCTACTGCAAAGAGCTCCCACAATCTTCATGCCATCATAGCACCCATTCACAGCATGCTTTTTAGGTTAAGTTCATCCTTCTTGAACTGGGATGACCCAAATTGAGTGCAACATTCCAGTTTAAAACCGTTTCACTATTTATAGGAACTTGTTAATAAATAGCAGTTTACCCAACTAATTATTTGACAGGGAAGACAAGATATGCTCTCAGCTCCCAAAGGCTCTTGAGTCATTTCTTGCACTAAAAAATTCAACCAAGAATGTATGGCAAAACCATTGGTGTGTAAATAATTATAACACCCTCACCGCCGAGCCTTTGAGTTTGCATTTTTGGTTAGGCTGATTGCTCATTGAAAAGTGAATATATGGGCTTGTTTCTGGAGATGTAATTTATTCAATGACAGTTCTGGACTCATGGATACATTCCCTTGATCTCTTTTTAGTTTGACCTGTGAACAAATGAGTTTTCTGTATTGATCATGTTTGATTATCTGTCGATATATGTATTGGATAGTTTGGTTGTTCAATGGTGTGCTGACCGTGGAAAACTATTAATTACGTCCATATTTTTTAGGATAATATTAATTAGCCTTCATGGGTAATTAGGACTTTCCCTTCAGTAGTGCCACACTGACACCATCTCAAATGTAGTTTTAACTTAAAAGTGATAAAAAAGAAACATCATCCATCTAGCGTGTGGTCTCTAAGCAGGGAACCAGAAGACAAACTATTCCAAGCTTGCTTGCTTATGATATAAATAACGATTCTTTTACCCTTTGGTTGCTTTTTCTTGTTTATGTGTATTTTCTTCTTGCCTTCTCTCCTTGCATTTTAAGGTGATTGGGGCACAGCAAACTACATCAGCAAGTAATTTGGTGCAACAGGTGTGTAACTGTAGAGAGAAACTCTCAGTACTGGGACACAAGAGCTACACTATTCAGTTCTCATTTTATGTAGCACACTTTGTTCTATCTGTGTTTTGGTTTATTCTGATTCAAAGTGCCAAAAATACTACGCCACAGTTTCCCCTTTTCAATCAGCAACAAGTCCCTCTTTCGCTAAAAATATGCAGTTGGACTTTTTTTTAATTTTCTGCCAAGCATTTTGTTATTTTGAATTGTGGTTTTTCATAAGTAAATAATTTTGGGCATGTTTGGCATCTCCTTCTTCCTTCTTCAAATACTGTGGAAAGTTGTTGACATTTTGGAGCAAAGTAGCAGAAAGTGGTGCTCAACAGTAGTTTATTCCACAGAATTCACTTAGTTTACTTGAAATCTTCCCATAGACTTGTTCACCTAATTGGTTACATGTGAATCTATCTTATTAGACATTTGCTTTTTTGCCATTAGGTATGGAACACTTTTTGACAGCCACTGTTGCAGAGGGTAAAGTTTGTGTATAGTAAATGGAGGCTTAGCAATTGCATAGCATCCTCTACCCCAGAGAACCAAAAAATGATCATTCCTGATGCACACAGATGCTTTTTATCTTCAGGGAAATACCAAGCAACTCTCTTTGCACCAGCCTCTGATGCTGCTAATGTTCATAATTACTATATGTTTTCATAATAGCATATTAAGCTTTTTTCTTCTTTATTAGCATTTTCATTAGCCTTTGTTTACTTCCTAAAATGAACCCAAGTTCATTTTAGTTTGCTTCCATGCTTTCTTAACTTTTTCTCACACTAGCAATTCAACAAGTTGCTTTATTTTAGGCTGGAGCATCAACAGGCATGAGTTCTCTTTAAGGCTGGGGCCTCTTTAAGCAGGTCCTGCACTTGGTGCTAAACCGCCCCATGACACATTGCTACAGGCTGGGGGAAGAGTGGCTGGAAAGCTGGCAGCCAGAAAGGACCTCAGGGTGCTGGTCAACAGCTGGCTGAACATGAGCCAGCTGTGCCCAGGTGGCCAAGAAGGCCGATGGCACCCTGGCCTGGATCAGCAATATGTGACCAGCAGGACCAGGGCAGGGATTGTCCCCCTGTACTGGGCACTGGTGAGGCTGCACCTGGAATCCCGTGTTCAGCTGTGGACCCCAAACTACAAGAAAGATATTGAGGTGCTGCAGCATGTCCAGAGAAGAGCAATGGAGCTGGTGGAGGGTTTGGAGTATAAGTCTGATGAGGAGAGGCTGAGGGAGCTGGGGTTGTTTGATCTGGAGAAAAGGAGGCTCGGAGGGGACCTTATCACTCTCTACAACTATCTGAAAGGAGGTTGTAGTAAGGTGGGGTTTGGTGTCTTCTCCCATGTAACAAGTGACAGGGGAAGAAGAAATGGTCTCAGGTTGTGCCAGGGGAGGTTTGGATTGGATGTCAGAAAAAATATCTTCTCATAAATGTTTGTCAAGCATTGGAAGAGGTTGTCGAGGGCAGTGGTTGAGTCATCACCCCTGGAGGTACTTCAAAGATGTGCAGATGCAGCACTTGGGAACATGGTTCAGAGGTGGACTTGGCAGTGCTTGGTCAACAGTCGTACTCGATGATCTTAGAGCTCTTTTCCCAACCTGAATTATTCTATGATCCAAAATGTTGGCTGAATGGTACCACCTCTCTGTGAATCTAGAGGGACCAGAGGTTCAGAGGTTGTAAAATACGTGAGTCACTTACCAGGGTCAGGCACCCAGCAACAGGTAAAAGTTCCTGTACAATCAAGGCAGGGTGATGCATGTCCAAAGTTTATATCTGCACAAAAGGGTGTTTGGCCTCGGAAGAGGTACCCGTTCGTGTCTAGACTTCATTGCTTATAAAAAGAAGACTAAAGAGTGAAAATAACCTCTTCCTTCTGAGGCATCTAAATGTAGGATGAATTTAGGTCATTTTCTTTGCATCATCAAGACATATCCAGTGGTATATCAGATGTACCATGCACACACCTTGTGAAAGCCTCAAGAGTAATGCAAACCCAGGAGCTTACATATGAAAGCAGCAGGAACATTAAGAAAGACAATGTTTCAGCCTATCAGTCTTGATGAAGGCCACGACGGGTAAAAATGTCAGCTTTATGTGTGTTCCAGCCACTCTCAATCAATCTACTTTCGTATGTAGGTTACTGAGTGTGTCTTCCCCAAAGCCTTGAAGGCTTTAAATCTTGTGCCCAGAGTGATGCCATTATTTTCATGATAAAATTGATCGAGGCAGACATCAAGTTTCATTTTCCTGGTACCAGACTGGTGGGATTGTACTTTTCAGCTCAGTGATTCTAGAAATTCACATTGCAGTGGTGATGTATTGAATTGATTCTCCTTTGCTTTATATATCACTAACACTGCACAGGGGAAGTGATTTTTTTTTTCCTTTCTGCCCACATTTGGTATGATGTAACTGAATTGCTCAAAACCAGGGGAATTTAATAATCTTTCCACGAGGTCTTACAGTGAATGCAATTAGGGTGTTATAATTCAACCATTGTATTATTAAATGTGCTGAAAAGGATTCAGTGATGAAATGAAATGAGAAAAAGTGCATTTTAGGGCCTGATGTGTAGTATGCCTTCCCACATTTGCTTCTGTCCCTTTTTTACTCTTGAAAGGTCCACCACCTCCTCTGTAGCCTCTACTGCTATCATATGCTGTATTTATATCTCAACTCATGAATGTTTTTTGTCTCCTCATCTTTCCCCACCTCTCTGTCAACACCCGCACCTCTTGCTCATCTCAAGCAGACTTTATCCTGTCCTTGGCCTCTTCACCACCAGTCCCTTGCCAAATCCTCAAACAGTAGCACATCTCTGGGCATCACAAAAGTGAACTGCAGGACAAAATCACTAAATGTGCACAAGAGAAAATGGAAGGAAACTTGCAAGCAGAAAAGAACATCTGTTCAGGGGAGCAGACACAAGGTTCAAGCGCGGTGTTGTCCAGCTTGATGGTGGCTTTTCATGCCAAGCAGCGTGCTGCAGAGGACAAGGCAGAAAGCAGCTCTCAACGCTATCACAGGTCTCAAAACCCCTGTGCATCTTAAGGCCACCAGACAGTTCTGGTTTAAATCCATCTTCTTATCAGACATTGAAATAACCTTTCCTGTGACATACTCTGAGCTTGAGGCAATTACCCACAGACTTAAACTTTCACAGATCCATAGGGAGTTGATCAATGAGTGCTCTCTGTCACCTGCAATTGCAAATATACATTTCAAAGTATTTAATTTTGTTTGATTTTGTAATTTAGCAATTAATTTTGTTTTAAAAGTTTAATTTTTCAACTTTTCTTGAGTATTTTATAGGCACAAACACCCTCCTCCATATTTATATGCTAGTATCATAGCACCTTCATGCATCTGTGATACCTAAAATTATTATCTTTGTTGCAAGGAGAATAGCATTCGCCTTAAATCCTTGAGGCATTGAGAACATTTCCAGGGGATGCCTTTTGGTGTCTGCAGAACCCTGCTGCTTCCATCTCTATCAAAGTCTCTGACAGTTCTCCTGAGGATTTGCTTCTGTAGAAACACAGGTGTTAATTCTCAGCAACTCTGCATGTCCAACCTGCTGTGAAAATTACAGAAACTCAGAGCTGTTCTAATTTATTCTGTGCTTCCCACTGTCTCTGAGGGAGCAGCTCTCCAGCATTGTCCCATTTCTTCTCCCTGTTTCCTTCCCTGACATCTCTTGGACTTTACAAGGGAAATAGAAGTCATAAGGATGCGTATCTACCAAAAGCGGGGAGTCTCAGAGTGCAACAGCTACATCCTACTGTGAAGATCCACTGCCAATAAAACCCCTCAACCTAAGCAAGTTAATGCAAAGATTCCCTGGAGTAGCAGAGTCTCAAGTCCATTTTCTTCATAGAAATAATTGTTTAATCAGCTCGGGAAAGTGTGAGTAAGTGTTGATGCCCAATTCTGAAAGGGTAAGATGGGAGATTCCTTTCCTTATTGAAGAATGTTTTAGCTATTTGTGCAGGTCTCTTCTGCTTGTCTGAAACATGTAGGAAGATTAGAGTGTAATAAACATTTCCTATTTCACCAGCTGTGTACTGGGGTTTCATAGCTAAACTTCTCCAGGGTAAGTCCATAATTTAAATAACACTGGAACAGCAAAACAAATCAAGCTTTCCTTCCCAGGACCACAGGATGCCTGAAAGTCTAGATCCAAACTCAAAGTTCTGAGAAGCTTAAATGTGGCCATGTTATTGATGAAAAGTGGGGTTGTTCTCATGTCACTCCCTAAGTCTGGTAGCTGCTTATGTGCTAACTAATACACAGAATTACTTGAGTGGGAAGCCATCGCATCAGGGCTGCAGAGAGTAATATCTATCATACTTGAAGAAAGTCCATTGACACTCGAGGCTTTTCAGGCCATTCCAAATTAATATTGTTCAAATTAAGGACTCTGTGCTAATTTATTGGTAGGAATATTCTGATCAGTCATATACCAGAATCTATGCTGATGCTTTCAACACCCACACCCTTCCCATTCTCTAGAATCTCCACCTTTATTTCACTTCTAAACTATCAATCTTCCTCCTCCTAGTCCTTTTTTCATCCTATTTTCCTTCCAAAAAAATTTTACTCTCATTTATCTTGTCATTCTTAACCTATTAAGAAAGAAATTGAACTAACATATTTACTGCTGCTATGACATATATCTTCATAGTGGTCCACATCCCTTCCCAATACTGTATCTGGATTGTTTTTATAGACTTACGGCATAGAGTCTATTCCACTGTCTGGGCAGTGTAGCACAACAAGGCTTGATTTTTAAGTTGACCTGTATGAATTGTACATAATTACTACTCATGATTAAGAATATTG
The DNA here is from genome assembly GCA_013397915.1 of Daphoenositta chrysoptera. Classification (NCBI taxonomy): domain Eukaryota; kingdom Metazoa; phylum Chordata; class Aves; order Passeriformes; genus Daphoenositta; species Daphoenositta chrysoptera. Next base: position 60,343 of record VZRO01007949.1, on the reverse strand, counting down.
AAATTTCTAGAGAATTCTTTCTTACTAAGACCTTGATCCAAAGATCACTGAAGCTAGAGGAAGGACTTCTGCTGATGTGAATGGTCCTTACTTTAGACCTGGGCACTCTGGCTGATATAGTCCAAAATGAGAACTCAATACTTGGGAAGCTAATGCCTACTAAATCAATCTTTTGAGGATGAGTCATCACTATACTCAGCTCTGCTCAGTGACATTTAATAATAGTGTTACAGATTTCCCAAAGTAGCCTTTTATATCTGCATAAAAATGTAAAGAAGCAAATACTGAACCAGCTTGTTGTATAATGAAGAGGGTAGAAATTGTGCAGCTTTTACCACTGTGATTCTTTTATCCTCTTTCAATTTAACATTCAGAGTTGGTGCTTTTGAAATAGGAAGAAGTTTTCTTAAGGGATAACAACACTGCAGGGCTTGGAATTACACAACTGAATAAGAATACTGAGAAGGCTGCATACATCTCCCAGACAAACACTTCCAAGTAACCACCAGTGGTAACCCAACATAGTCCCCCAGCCCATCTCAATGTGAATATGGTTTCCAGAAATACTGGCTCATGCAGCACTGTTGCAATAAAAATATTTATTTATAGACTTATAATAGTTTCTCTGCCACAGTTGCAAATTCTGATTTCATTCTTGTGCCTCACTAGGGTATTATTTGCTTATGGAGGAAGTACAGAAATACAAGGCAAAACAACCCATTAAACACAAAAAAAAGTCTATTGGATTTCATCACTTGGTATGCACTACTTTGTGGTTTTCCAAAGGATGATGTATAGCATCAAACCACAGTTGTCTTATATATCCTGCAAGTTCTGGGATTTCAGATGGTCTGCTAGGTGGTAACTTCTCCCAAAACCATGACCTGCTGTTGGAAGAAGTATTGATGGGTTCCCTGAAGTCAGCTCCACTGGGAGATGGAGTTCATTTGGCATTTTGTGGGTTTTGTGTTGGCTGCTATGTCTCTCTGCCTGATAAAGCTCTAAGAAAAAAGACTTGGGAGAAAGGCTCTGAAAGAGCTCAAAAGTGGGATTTTTTTTTTTTTTCTTTTTAATACCAGCACAGGGAAGAAACATGAGGTGGATGGGCACAACGTGGGGAGAGATGTTTCATGGTGCTGGAGTCAGAGCAACTCCACCCTTTAGGATAGCAGTAACACAAAAATCCACAATGAAGCACAGTCTAACAAGGTCATGTGAGACTGACTGGATCACTACAGACACAGTGATCACCAGACTACTGTAAATTTATTGGTGACTGTAAACAAATATTAGGAATCTTAAAGCTAGGATGGGCGAGCTGAAATGCCAGGTTTAAAATGGAAGTATCCCTATAGTCACACCTATTATTTAGGAGCACAAAGATGATCAGTGACACATTGTTATCCTATGATGCAAAGGAGACTCAGGCAACAAGCTGATTTGGTTTTTAAAGTATTAGAGAATATAAGATTAAATAATCACCTTAGAAATATTTTGGGACATGGCTTGGAATTCCACACGCATTAAGCAGGGTGGATTTTTAGTCTTTCACAACCTACTGAGGAAGGGAGATTAACAAATCTGGGAAGGCACACAATGATCAGATGCTCCCACATAAATCTGCTGCATCTCTGTGTCAGCTGTAACACAAGGGCTGTTTTTCAGACATGGGAAACAACTCCTCAGATTAGCTAGTCCGACCATTTGCAAGAAGAGGGGTAAATTGTAGTTTTACTTGGTTTCAAGTCGGATTTAAATTTGCAAAATTTCAAGATGCAACCATGACCCTGTAATAGTGACTATAATGCATTCAAATTCAGTGTCTTTTCCTTTCAGAGGGAAAAATTTCTAAAGATCACACTAAGTAACATTTAGATTTTTAAATGTAGAGCCACACAAACATCAGCAAATAATTTAAAGCAAAATAAAGAGAGCTTCTATAATAGATAAAATGCATTTTTGCTGTTCTGGAAGATGTCTAAGGACTACACATCAGAGGCGTAGGTTAAAGATATAATACTCCAAAAGATGCAAACATACCAGTATGGATGAATGTTAAAATAAAGGAGGCTATTATAAGTAAAAAGGCATTTTTCAAAAAAGGGGAATTCATGCATAGGTGAAGAAACAGATAGGAACATGAACATTTACATATAGAATATTCATCTAAAGTTTATATATATGCATGCTAAGATATACTAATGAAAGCAAGAAAGACTGAGAAGCATCTGCCTCTATAGAAAGAGGCAAAAAGAAAGAAAGGGAAAAAAAGCAAAAAACCTACAAGAAAGTTTGTGGGATCAAAACTCATCAAAGGGAAGCACATTTCAAAAAGCTACCCAACTTATTTGTATTAGCATGTACATCAGAAGCTAGAAAGTTTTCACACCTCACACATGGGGAATGAGCTTGAAAAATGTATTACAAAAAAAGTGTCAGTGAAGACATTTCAGGGAAAATTAGTAATTCAAATCGTAACAAATCAGGAGATAGGATTTTTTTTTTTTAACCCAAAAGCTCTGAAAGAACTCAAATATGAAGTTGATCACAACCAAATTTAACTTGAACCATAGTTTATCTGACAGTCCCGTTTTATAACACAGGACTGAAAAATGACAGTCATGACACAGTCTTTGGGAAAGCCTTGCAAGTGTGATTTTCGAGAACTACAGACCAGTAAACCTTACTCTGGCACCAGGAAAATGTCTAAAGCTATAGTAAAGAGTGGGATTGACAGACAAGGGACTAAGCCAATTTTGGGAAAAGTCAGCACCTGTTAGTCTTCCTGAATCTATTTTAAAGAAGTCAGTAAGCGCAGCAGTAAGAGGTGTTCAGTTCACTTTAGGGTTTATTCATGGCTAAAAAGCATGCTCATACTTCCAGCTCACAAACCCACTAGGCTCTGATGGCAGATGGATGTCTTTTCTGCTTTTATAAGGCATCACATGAGGATTTCCCAAGGCTCTCAGTGATATCCCTGTCTCCACCAAAGCAAGTGGGAGTCTTGTTAGAAGCAGGAGGAGGCTGGGAGCTTTTAAGCATTTTCTGTTCTGTTTATGCATTTGCAGTGGCACATCTTTCCTCCTTCATTTATTATCTTTCTTGACTTCCTTTTAATGAGTAATTTTTATTTGAATTCTATTTTTCTGTTGCTTATCACCCCAAGTGCCTCTGCAGGAGAGTGGGGCATACTGTGCCCTTTGTAAATTAAGTATTAATTACATGATTAATTATTATTATGTGCAGTTCCCTGGAAGGTTTTATACAAAGACAGTTAAAATGCATATATTCTCCAAGGTATGTCTGCAGAGTGATTATGGACTTCACACTTATACAAAGCTATTGATTTTTCTCATGTACTCTAGTCTATAATACCATATTGTGTTCCAAATAGACATTATTTTACTATGTTCTTCCTCTTTATGATCAAGTTTTGTATAAAATTTTATGGAAAGGGGAAAAAAAAAGGGAAGCTGCACAATTTCTCACGTGTAGACAGAAATTTGTTTCCTGAAAAAAAACCCTGTTCCCTTGGGAAGCAGGAAAATTGTACTTAACCTTTGTTTTCATTACTTGCTCTATATTGCCATTTTGCTTCCACACAACGCTGCAATGACATTAATGAACCTTGCAGGCAGTGAAAGGATTTGCACTCTCTGGTGAACTCATGAGAAACCTTGCAGGTATTTTTAAGCAAGGTCTGCTTTGGCTGTGGTTACCCCCACAACAGCAGCTTGGGTCCATGGGGAATTTACATTCAAATTTATTTCAGAGGCATTTGTGACCCTTTTGGATTTTTGTGCCTCCCAGTTTTCCATCAGAAGCCAAAGAGCAGCAACTGCATGTTGGAGGGTGAGTACAGCCCTCCCTGGGCTCAGGGACACCCTGCACTTATCCCGCTTCTGGGGGTTCACAGCACTCAGAGGAACATCCCTCAGAACATTTTCTTCCATTCAGTAAAGCTATGAAGGCAGATGCTTCTGAAAAGCCCAAAAGACAGAGATGAAGTGATTGCATGAAAATTCAGAGTGAAAGAGGGGTACAGACAATATGGGCTGGAGACTCTTTGCCATGGGGCTTCTCCAGTATGGCAAGCCACAGTCCCGGAGACCACAGACACAGAAAGTGGGGCCTCCTGCCCCAAGGAGGGTTTGCCTGCATCTTCCTTCTGATTCAAGCACAGTTCTTTTCCTCCTCCTCCAGATCCTCATGTGATGGTGGTGAGGGGGGGAAGATCTTAGTTAAAAGGTTTAATTTGAGAGAGAAATTCACATTCTCAGCAGCACTGGAAGTTTATCTAATCCTATCAAGCCTCATTGCTACTCTCATAGAAGATGCTCATTGGCAATAATCAAAACAATACAAAAACACAACATCCCCTCCCTAGGGAGAGGGATGCTCTGATTTGTAGATTAGAATATATTTTTTAAGATAAATTGTCATCAATTTCTCTAAAAATGATTTTGTTTGACAACACAAGTAGAGAGGAATCTCCTCCTCATAAAAGAGTATGGATGCCATTTTCCTCTCTGACAATTAACCCCCCATCCTAGAAGGAGAAATCCATCTGCTTCTATGTCTGGTTTTTTTTAAACCATCTGACACTGAACATTTTGCTAAACCACCTTGGTCCCATTTGTCAATTGGAACCTTTGTGTGATTCTTGTAGGCATGTCAGGAGTTGTATTAAAACCTTCTTCTGCCCCATCCCAAAACATGCAGGTGTGCTGAACACGGTTGCCAGAGGCAGAAAGAGTCAGGAGAGGGAAGGTACTGCAGGCATTGCATCGAGGGAGCAGGGTGTGCGCTAAGTGAAGGCAGCAATACATCCACTGCCCTTCCCTGGGGCTGAAGAGATCACCCTCAGCTCCCAAAGCCAGCAGTGAGACAGCCCAGACCCCCACCCCAGCTCTGCCCCTCGTGTCAGAGGAGCCTACCCCACTGCAGTGCCACCCAGTAGCTTGGCCGTGTCCTGGCTCCTGCCACTGCCTCGGCAGCACATCCAGGAACAGCCGCAGCCAATGGCAAATAGCAGTTGTAAACCAGGGATGTTCACGGACTCAAACTTTAAGTTCTGTCCCTAAAATGAATTGGAAGCATCTGGCTGTTTTGCTGTTGGTGGGTAATGATGCAGCCCCGTCGCAAGCCCAGATGTGATTCTACATTCCTGCAGCTGTTCTGGTGGGAGTTTCAACACCCGAAACATCTGCTATTGGGAATCAGAGGCACGATACTTACATGATCTTTTAGGGCTGTTATTTCTATATGTTTGCAATTTTTGTTTTTTCCTTTCCTTTGGAAAATACATTCTATTTATGTAACATCTCTTTCTGTTGGTCCAGTAGTGACCACTCCCCCCACGAGAGGGTATCCCCACATAAGGTTGTTCCACACGTCTGCAGCACCACGCATGAAACGCAGCTGATTCACGTGTCACAAATGAGGTTTATGGGGGCTGAAGCTGCAGAACATTATGGTCTGTCATGTAAATATATATGTAGAGAGCTGCTAAAATGAAGTCATTACTGTCTGCTGCATAAATATGTATCTAGACCATCTTAATAATACAGAAATGTCCATCTATCAGGTAATTACATACTTAGCCTGTGGGAGAAAAGGCTGTTTTGACATCAGTAGTTTCTTAGATCCATTAAAAAAAAATAAATAATCAAGGCAAAAGAGATAAGAAGCCCATATCATGACTTTACAAGGACAATAAAGAGAAGATGAAAGCATTCAGGAGAAAGTGAATTCTGAGCTGTGGGGAGGTGGTGAAGCCTTATAATGCCCAGACTTATCTACTAAATTTTGTAGGGGAAAAAGACACAGTCCGACTGGGACCTCTAAATACCAGGATTAATCCTGAAGTGAAAGTTCATTATTATATTACTCACACCCATTAGAAACAGATTTTCTAATGGAAATGCTGACTTTGCGCTGTAACACAAGCAGTCAATATTATAATTTCTTATTTCCTGTTACCATGGACAGTTAATACACTGGAAAGAAACAGAGGACCTGGAAAATTTATACAAGAAACCGTGTCATGCCATTTCTTACCATGCTGTTAATTACAGCTTGGTTCCTGCTGCGTGACTTGGCGCAGGTTTGCCAGCCCCCTGCATCTGGAAGTCATCCCCTGCCCTGCCACTTCAGGAAGTTATTCCTACACCTTTTAGGTGCTGCAGAGGACGTGCTAACCCACCAATTCTTCTGTGTGATGATCAACAGCCACAAAAGCAATAATCATCGTGCCTCTAGTCCTCATGTTATTGTAGAGAAGTGAGGGGCAGGAGGCCAAGGTGAGGGTCGCTGTGCTGGTGGGAGGGTCCATCTGCACGGAACTAGCAGGCAGCCCAAAACCCAGGGTAGAGAGGAAAAAGCCAAAATAGGTGGTAAGAGAAGTTGGGGACACCAAGAACAAGGTGGCAGGGGCAGCAAAAGCATGGGGGCAAATGTCAAGGAATGAGAAAATGGAAAGGTTGGTCAGAAAGGGAAGGAAGGCAGTCTGGAAAACTGCTTCCCTCAGAAACATTGCCTTATTCATGCACTGCACGGTGGGGCTGTCTGGAGAAGAGCCACTTCTGGACAGGGTAAGGGCTCCTGGGACAAACTGGGAAGCCTTGAATTATCCGCCCCAGCATAGGGAAGCAATGAGGTAATGGAGCTGAAGAGGGAGATGGGGGAGCGGAGGGAAAGACACATCAAAGACACCAAGCAGAAATATTATCTTCTTCTACTGTATGGGAGGAAGCCCCCATTTCACTTTTCCATGTTTTCTTTGGATTTTTTTCAAGTGAAGCACCCTGGGTCGTGTGCTAGCTCTCAAGCAAAGAAATTCCAGCAAAGCTAGCCTGGCTCCTCTCTTTGGCATCTCAGTCAGCAGTAATTTATATTGCTGTTCCTCCTTAATAAAATCCATCGTGCACTCCAAAAGAGTAACTAGGACACTTAGTTTTTATTCCACATGCATCTCATTTGTCTTCAGCAGGTTCTTCCATAATCTCATCATTATTGCAATCACCCTCTGAGGACAGCTGACTTGCATTAATCAGCTAGGCCTCTCATCCCTCACTAGATTCTTTACAGTTTTACTGTGCCCTTGGGCATCCTAACTTTACTTGAAAAATTAATAAACCTCCCCTCTCTTATCTTACCTTATTAATGTCTGTCTTTGTAACCCATTATCCCTGCATCTCTTCAGTGACCATTTGAGGATGTGGTTACCACCAAAGGATTGTGCCCTGGTGAGGCAGCACACGAGAGTGCCCTACATAATTGAAAAAAAAAAAAAAAAAAAAAAAAAAAAAAGGAAAAAAAAGGGGGCTGAGGTGATGAGAGAAAGAAGGAAAAGGACCATGAAAACTTTGAACCAACAGTATTGTTTACAAGAGAGAATAAAAATATGGGAGATGCTAAGAACACAGTAGAGACTATTCAGATTCCTCAAAGAGTTACTCTTTGCCTTATTTCTCATGTCATGTAAGCAGCCCCTTGTCCTGCAGTCCCTCCATGCATACCCCAGCTCCTACCCATCCCTTCCTGCTCTCCTTCCCTCTCACGCACCCTATTAAACCTGACTCACTCATTTTGGCTGTTTTGAAATCCTGGTACATTAATCACTTGTGTTTGCACACACTTTATGTGGGTTGTTGGTCATGGTCTGTAGTTATACTGGCTGTCTCCCTTGCTTACTTAAAAGTACAATCCGATTGAAAATAAAGATTTTGCAGGTTTGCTCATTTCACACAGCGATAGCAGCTGGTAAGTGTCTTTTGCAATTCATCAGAGGCCTCCCAGACCACCTGCTCTTGGCATCCTGCAAACAGCTGGCTCTGTGTAAGTACCATAAGCTATTATCTTACTCAATAAATAATGAAATAAAGGAAGAAAGCAGGACAAAACCACGTCTTTGTAAATAACATACATTCATGACTAGCCATTTCTCCTGTTTCAAGTTAGGATCCTTCGCTGCCTTGAGCAGTACCTTAGCATAGAAGGTGGTGATAAATCAACACCAATACATAGGGTTCTGTATTTTCTTTCTTTCTTTCTTTCTTTTTGAAACCTGCTCTATTTCTGAAAAGGCCATAGGGAGCTTTTATGAAACTTCAGCTAATGTCACCAGATGTCCCACTATTGAGAGGTGACTCTTGGTCTTTGAAACACTGCCCCACTTAGATTTTTTTCTGAAATAAACTTTTGTTCTCTCTTTCTGGTCCCAAGAGTAGATGCGAGGTCACTTTCTCCTCCCCAGCACTCTGCAGCCCATGAGGCTGCTGCCAGGTGCCCTCCAGGCTGGGGGAAGAGCTGCCAGCTTGTCCCTCAGGAGACAGGCAGGAGCTAAGGTCAGAAGGGACATGAGCCACTGGAGGTGGAGCATGGAACACATCCCTGTGACTGGGAAGCAGCTTCAGAGGTGAGAAGGAGGAAGTAGATGATGGGGGAAACAGTGCCAAAGCATTCCCTCTGAAGACAAATAAAGGTTTTAATAGGAAAGTGCTGCATTTTGGGCACAAAGCCTGTATCTCATAAGGATTTTTATTTTTTAATCTATGAATTCTGCGAGGCGCATCTAACAGATTTCTTGCGCTGCAAACAAAGGCAATAAATAAATGCAATCTGTTGCATGAATGATTTATATCAACACAATTTAAATTTAGGGTCTGATTTATCTTTTTTTTTTTAATGGCCTCCTGTTTTATGTTTGCCATAAACTGAGGATGCGAGAGGTGGCAGTCGGAGACTTGACTGCCTGAGCAGTGGAGAAAACTGGGAAGTTCAGAGTCTGCCACGGTTTGCAGACACAGAGCCACTCTTTCTCCCACAGAGGAAAGCCTTGCTCTGCAGGTTGCCTCATTCCCTTTAATGGCAGTCCTCCTGTAGGCAGTCCTCACTGCAAGAAAAGATGTCTGACCCCAGCTCCTGCTATGGCAAGTGAGGACTGGGAGAGAAGATGCTTAAAAGCCTGCTTTTAGCATCCTGTGAAAATACTTGTGATGGTTTTCAGAACAATTATTTTCTCCCTCTTCTCTTGCAACCACCCTATGATATTTGCTACTGAAACTGCAGACCAAGGTATCATTCCCTCTCCTGAAATCAGATGGAGCAGCTGGCTCCAAAAGTGGGGTGGAAGGGAAGGATCCCTAGTTTGATCCCATCTGTCCCAGGCAGCATGGCTGCGCTGGCACTGGGACATTCCAGTTTGCTGCCATCATAGATCAGTGGCAAGTTAATACCTTCCTGACATGGTGCACAGCCAGGAGGGGGGTAAGGCAGGTACTCTGCCTCAGAGAGATGTCTCTGATGGGCCCCTTAAAATCCTGTGACTGACAGGACCATGCCATTCTCTTCTAATGAAACATTTAAATATCCCGGGAAGCGTGGCAAGTGGTCATGACATCCCTGCAAGTTTTTCTGTTTCACTGCAACCTTCCTGCCCTTTCTGGCCTCTCCCTCCTCTTGTTTCCAAGAGTAGTCAACTCCAGAGACCAACTCACAGGTAAACATGAGATACAAAAAACTAGCCAAGCATGACCTCTCCTTTTGGGAGATGCTGGGGACAAACAGCCACAAAGAGAAATCTTGAAAAAAACTCTGATATGAACAGCACCAGTGTCTGGTTTCTGATAATGCCTTTCTGGACTGATTTCCAATCCTGTAATATGACAGATCATCTCTTCAGACCATTGCTATTCCAGCAAGAGGGCAGCTTGTTCAGGGAGCATGGTCATATGGAGGGAACCACCCACCCCAGCCTCTGCAGGTAGTGTTTTCCTGATAAAATGGGAGCAAAGGAGCAATGGGCTTTGACAAGTGGTGAGCAGTTAGGCTGCTTTGATGAATCTGGTGAGGCCTCAGGAGGAAAATAGCAGGATGGGTGGCAGCACTTCTGTGGGTGTCAATGGGATCTGCAGAGGATAGAGAGAAAGATCTGAGTCAGTCTCAGATACTGAACGATTTGTGGCTCCTCTCCTGTGGCATTTATGTACTTTTGCCACTATGGAGATGAATCCTGTCCTACTGAACAGTATGTGGTGTCTTATGCTTGCACTAAGCTGGAGCCTGAAGCAAAAGCCTAGACCTAAATGTTCCTCCATTCTGGGTATGAGATTTTCTTTATGCCCTATATCTTGCAGCTTTTTCTCTTTTTTGCCACTAAGCATTTTCTGAAACTTGTGGCTAGAAGCTATAGTTTTTATGATATTTTTAGTACACTGCATGGTTGTTTAAAGTGCACCTTATAAAACCGCAGTCCTCGGCCAGCTCCCTATAAACTGGTTCTGTTTTACATCAGCCAGCTTCAAACCTTCTTTGCCATTTTTCACCCTCCCCTTTTAATAACAAGGCAATCTATAGAAACCATTTCTCTTGCATGTGGTGATGCTGCCTACTCAGAATTCAAGACAGGAGGCTTTTACTTTCCTTTATTATTTTACCAAGACTAAAATCCTCCAGATACTATTTTCATTTTTAAGAGCAGCCTGGGTAAACACTGAAGATGGAATTAAGAATTTTGCTCTTGACAGAAAGGAGCTTGAATAAAATGAACATGGGATATAGCATAACCTAGCCAGGAACTGAAAAAAAATGTAGTGATTCATTATAAGCACAGGCTTGGTCTATCATAACTTCATAACTCAGGCTCCAAATGTCCTGAAACACATGGGTAATTCAGATCTCATTTTTGGTCTGGCCAAATCTGTGGTCGAGCTGGTCTTTCAATATTAATTTTGAGGAGTTTGGCTTTGCAGCCAGCAGCTTTTGTTTTTCTGTAGAAAACAATGATGGGCATCACTCAGAGGGCATGAGCTTTGGTTTATATTTGCCCTTCAATACAAGGATATTTCTTTGAGTGTTAAGTGAACTACCACAAGACCTGCAAAACCAAATTTATCCTGATGATGCTGACTGCTTCTTTTTCCATCAGGACGGAACTCTACTAACTGTCCTCTCCCGCATGATACTGATGTCTCTAATTAAGATGTTACAATACTTCCATTGGAGACTGCCTAGAATACCCAGCCAAGAGCAGAGCACCACTGCAGCAGGCACATGGCATATATATGTAATAAGAAACTTAATGCTGTGAAAAAATACCCATCAGTGAATCCCATTCATCACTTGTGCACCAACCTCAGTGGGACTTGTTTTCTGCTTGGATGGGGAACACATGCTTTCAAAATCTCATTAGGGACAAGAGTGGGGATGCCAGAAAGAAAGAATTTTTACTCTCTCTGTCATGGTTATTGTTGTTATTTTGTTTCAGTGTTATTTTTGCTGAGGGAATGGAGTATCAAACTCTCACTTGTGGAAGTTCCTGCCCGTCTCCTCTGAATATGATATTCCACTCCAGCCCTTCAGTGCTTGCTTGCCTTTCTCCAAGCATTGTCATGCACAAGGCAACATGTTTTTCAAGCTGCCTGCATCTGCCGTTGAAACTCCCATACTTTAGTTAAAAACTAAAAGTAAATGGAGGATATGGAGTATCAATGGGAGGTAGCACTCAAGCTGATGGTGCAGCAGTGTTAATTACACAATACTTTTATTGAGCAATTCAGTGGTAATTCTTACTGCTATTCCTCCTTAATAAGATCCATTGTGCACCATAAAATAGTAACTAGGACACAGTTTGTATTCTACATGCATCTCATATCTCTTTAGCAGGTTCTTCCATATCCATAATCTCATCATTATTACTATTACCCTCAGAAGACAGTTGACTTGCATTAATCAGACAGGCTGCCATTCCCTTGCCAGATTTTCTGCAGTTTTATTGTGCTTTTGGACATTTTAATTAACTTGAAAAATTAATTAAAAATCTTACCTTATTAATATCTCCTACCTTCCCCCTACTCAGTAATCTATTATCACTGTTTATCATCACTGACCATTCAATTCCAGAATGGTCTTGTAATGGGAGAGCACACCAGAATGCCCAGGTAATGCTGAAATGACGGGGTGACTCTGAGAGATCTTAAAGTGATCGATTTCCTGTTTTACTTAAAGTACACATGACTGTCAGAGAAACTAAACCAAAGGGCTACAGCTCATTAAAGACAATTCCAATTCCTTCCCACTCACAATCCAGCTTAAATTCTCAGATCTTTCTTCCATGCTTGTACAGTTGGCTGGAGATTGCCAAAGAATGGATTGAAGGAAATGAAATGAAAGCCAACTCATTTAGAGATGCCATGACATATCCCTGAAATGTGGTCACCAACCATATACTAGTTACAGTTTTACAATGTTCTTTATGAAAAAAAAAGAAAGTTAAACAGAGAGCTATAGAAATTAATAAGGAGTCTATGGAAATTACTCTTAAAACATGTGCAGTTTAATAGAGAAAAAAACCTTTCTATCGGTATTTTTAAAATAAGCTACAGAAGTCTGTAAAGAACAGTTGCCTCAACATGAAATTCTTTTGGGTAGTTTAAAATTCACAAGAGGCTGCAATTTTTTTGTACAGAAAATAAAGTGCTTCTCAGAAAGGGTATTTTTCATACATTTTTGTCTTTTGTGCCATGCTTCTGTCAATTGTCCAGCACTATTAATATGATTAAATCATGATTGCACTGATTAGACTATCCACTGGGCCAGCTAGACTAACAGCAAAGAAGAGCACACCACGCCACAGGGGTGCACAGGCTTGTCCTCAAAGCTTCTGTGCCAGCTGGGATCTCACCTCAGCTCTTCAGCTCATACACAGTGTGATGCCCAGACTGAAAGATTTGGAAATAAACCAGTAGATTTTTGATTCTGTGCACCATTATTTTTAATTGTCTCCTTCTAGTCACCATCCAACCATATGTCAGTGGAGTCACTACAAATTACCTCAGCTTTAAAACTTGCTCAGTATTATACCTTGTTCTTTTTTAAGAAGGGCCAAGACACACCTGAGCCAGTTCCTCAGGTTTTAGGAACAGGAGTCCTCAAGATGCTGAAGTGATAGATGATCACTTACCTTGGAAGAGCTCATCTCCCTTTTCCCTGGGAAGGAGGAAGACACCACCTGTTACTTTAGTCATCCACATAGGGTTATCTATAGGGAAAATAAAGAAATAAAGCCAAGTTCCTACAAATATCACTTGTGATGCTGAACATGTTTCACAAAGAAATGGGTCCTGCTGGAAGCCTGGTGAGATTCAAGCTTTACTTTCCAAACAGTAAAGGAAGCTTGTACCATGGTAAAAGCAACTGGCTCATGGCTTAGGAGATGTGGGTTAAATTCCACTCAAGAGCATCCTGTGCGTGCAAATAATTTAGATGTTGCCTGTCGCATTGCTCACCTGTAGTAAGTACATTGCTCACCATGTAAGCAGCTATAACTAACACTACCCCTCAAGGGAGAGAACTAGCAGCAGGGGAAAAGTGAACTGTTTATTGAAAATTTAAACCAAAAATAAGTTAATTGTTCCCAACAGATAAAATACAAATATTCTGAGCAAGCACAGCACACTTGCAACTCCTCCCAAACAGGACAGTTCCAAGAGCTCTCTGCAAATGAGAACAATCCAAGAAAGAGATACCCAAACTGCCCGTGGTCTTAGTCATTCCAAGAACAAAGAATTTGTTTTTTAATTGCTGTCACAGTTTCACACACAAAGGCATTCACCTGCTTTTCATCCAAGTAAATACTCATTTTACCAGAAAACGAGGGAATGACCAGTATGGCTCAATTTCTAACGAAAAGCACTTTGAGGTAGTTTAAAGCCACACATCCTACCACAGCCAGGAGAGAGGCTTCTGAATTATTTAGTAACCTTAGGCCTTTCAAGAGGAGAAGAAACTCATTGCCTGGTTTCATGGGACTTAGATGAAGTTGTGTGGGTAGGAGTATTAGATATTTATTCACCATGGACTTTGATAAATAATTTACGGTTCAACTGCGACTAATAAGTTCACTGAATGGTGAAATCTCTGTAGTAAGCAAATAGAAATGTTTCCTCTGTCGACTGCCCAGGTGAGGACCCAAACTCATCAAGGGAAACACAGGCTGCATTTTGTAAAAATCAACCAGGTAGCCAGACAACTTCATGGCAGTGGACAAAAGTATTCTACTTCATAGTTATCATTATGGACACAGTCTTACCTGGTGTATGGTAAAATACAATAATTATTAATATAAGCCTGGACCATCAGATCAGGCAGGCCCTCTTCTCAGTACCACAATGCTCCCTGCACAGAAATGTCAGAGAGACAAAAAATGTGTCTTGTTCTTACACTGAGCAAGCAAAAAACGTGTGAGTCCTCCTGCTCCAAACCCAGTCAGAGCACTTTCAGCCATGAGTGCAGAAGGGAAGGGAGTTCTCCACTAATGCTGCTAAACATATACAGAGGCAGAATTTATGCACAATCCTAAATAGTGTATCTTTCTCATTCTTTTTAAATAGATGGCCCAGAAGCCTTCCTTAAACCCCCTGTCCGGCTCTCCTTTTGAACTAACCCCATTTATACTCTCAGTTGCCTGTGCACATTGTCAAGCAATAGTGACATCAAGTGGCCTGATCGCCAGCATTTTTGTTTCCCTTCTCATCCCGAGGGCAGATATTGATCGTCATCAATCCTTTGTGTAAACAGATCTGAAATAAATCCGGTATCAGACACTTATCCTGTGGAGGGTATTGCTCATCAACTTGATTTAAGTTATGTTTATATGTGAGTAAAGTGTGATTTACAAGAGACCTTCCAACTTTTCACTGTATGGTAGTTTAAAAGTTCTCTATCAGAAATATACCTGTATAATTCTGACAGTAAGAAGATTAAGAGCCACCATCTCTCATCTGATATATAGCACAGGTAGAGCAATGCAGCAGGAATGAGGTTTATTTATTGTTTGTATTCCATGAGTGCCTAGTATCCACCAGCAGAGATCAGGGCTATGTTGTGCTAGACACTGCAAACACATGAGGAAAAATGTTCCAGCACCAAGACACCTTGGAGTCTCCCCAATGAGAAATGAAAAGGGCAGAAGCAGTCAGAAGGTGGAAAAGCACAAAACTATGAAGAAGCAAAAGCAACATAGTAGTGTAGTCATGCCCCAACAGCTTCTGAGGGACAAGGAGGCATAAAACCCTCTTCTATGATGACACAACCCCTAAAAATATGAAGGCAGCTGTGATGGCAAAACCATCACTGTTGGATAGAATGTTCTCCTCCACACTCTTTCATCAGTAACTGTGATGGTGTATGTGAACTATATTTAACCACCCTTTCAGGGGTTTCAGAAACCTTCGGGTTTCGGCAGTAGTGGACAAGGTGAAAAGCAAGTCGGGGAAGGTGATAGATACCACGAGCATACCAGCTGTAACCCAGCAGTGGCAAGCATAACATCACAGAAGACACGACAGAACTTGAGCAAAACAGATGAATAAGGGTGGTAAGAATGAAAGTGGTACATTATCAGGGAGGCTTTTGCCTTCCACATCAAAGATGGTGGTCACAGCCATATGACTGCACAGCCTCTCGTCTGACTGCAGCTGTCCAACCTCCAAACTGGTCACCGCACACGTACCTGCATCCCTGGTTGCCAGAGGGGCTTGAGCCTCTGCAGTGCACCTTCAAGGATACTGATAGGCATGCTGGTTAACTGGCACCTGGCACTGATTCCTCATCTTGTGCTAAAATCACTCCTTGCTGTGGATGTACATCCATGGGACCACTTGGTTCCTTTGCACCAGAAGCGCAATACCAGGGAGCTGGATTTCCTGCTAGAGAAATGTTTAAGGAGCCAGGCTGACCATGGACTTGTCTCATGTTTCTTTCTGTTTCCTGACATTTAAATAGCCAGATATCCATTTCCTTGCCCCCCCCCCATATTGAGAAGTAAGCAGGTTTACATAGCAGTGCCTACTGGCAGAGCCCATGTACTTAAAGCCCCAAGTCCAGCAGGGAATGTCTCGTGGCACATGGCAACAAGCTGCACACCCGGAGTGACTTGGCACGACAGCAAACACAGTGCCACAGCGGGAGAAAGAGGCCTTGGGAGCTGGGAGGCCCAGATTACAGGCCCCACCACCCCATGCTGTCAGACAGCCCTGGTTATAGCTCAGTTCAGGTGCAAGTGAGAGAACGTGTTCCTCGTTATTAGTTATTCACCATGTGTGCTCCAACACTCATTAGTCTCCTGTTTAACTAGAGTTATTCAAGTAAGGAGCAGAGACAATGCCATATGACTTGTGAGAACACACACACGGTGAATAATGAATAGTGGATATCCAAAGTGAACCTCTCACTGGACTGAAAATGCTTCATCCAAGCTGTTTAACAAATACTTAGGAATAATATTCCCATTGACAGAAATTGGACCTTGTTGAGGAATAACTGATGCATGCATAGAAAAAAAAAAATACACACCACCAGCTCCCCAATTTACTCAATTTACTCACTGTGAATAATCTCAGTAGGCTCTACTTTCATGCAACTATGGGAATCCTCCCTTGAATCCACAAGAGGAGGAAATACAGCTTTTTATATCTACACACTATTCTTTTTTTTGTTGCTATTATGGCTTTTTGTAGTATTCTAGACAGTGGTAGTACTGAAATAATCTCCTCTGACAGCAGACTGTTAAATGGAGGCACAGCAGAAATGTAGGACAAGGTTGCAGCCACGCAGGGGCTCATTCACCCTTTCGGGTTTCAAAGGGAGGGATGTTCCTTCCAGTAGCAAGCTGCCCAAATAGGATGCAGGGACTATGCAAAATGAATGGAGATTCCTGGGCAAAGACTTGCTCCATCATTCAAGTCTGTTAGGGGATGACATTTACTCTGGCTTTCTCATGTTGGGTTGTCATATCATGTTGAATTCAGTACTTGACCCCGAAATGAGCGGTGGCAGAATCAGAATGGTGAGACAACTAACAACAAAGGTTACATGAGCTGGAAATTATCTCTTACAAAGCAAGGAAAAAAAACCAAAAAACCTAAAGCTAGCTATATCTCTTGATTATTATAACAGGTGGGCTGGGCAGATACTCACGGGCTATGCATGAATTCATAGCAGCTTGAAAGCTGCCCCAAACAGCTGAGGGGAGCTGCTTAGGAGAAACTAATGTGTAAGACTTCCAAAACAATCAAACCCATAACACAGTCTGAAATGGTTGCATCTCCTGCATTGTGTTCTGCCACAAAGTGCTATGAGCCTTGAATTAAATCACAGAGACACAAGCTGAAAGTGAGGAGCTGCAGCACAGCTTGATCCTAGTGTAAAGCTTACCTCACTTCACCAGAAGGATCCAGGATAGCATTATAAACCAAATTTTCACATCCTCTGCCGTCTGGCATAGCACATAGCATCATCTTTGGAAAATACATAACCTAGCAGAAATAAAAATATATAAACCCAGGATGCCAAAAGAATTTGCCCTTTGCAATCAGGATCGACTTTCATTCTTAACACATCTCTTTGGTCCATTTAATTTCATATTGCTCTATTTTGTTTTCTGCACAGGAGCCATGGCTAGTGCTGCAGATAGAGGGGAAAATCCCAGGGCTGTGTTAAAAAAAAAAATCCAGATGTAAAGCAAAATGGATTAATACACTTTTCTACAAAGTGGTAAAATGAAAACACATCTGATGGACTTCCACACAGTTTGCCTCAGGCAAAGAGCATTCCATTAAAATAAAAATACATTTGGTTAGAGCAAATTAAATGTTCCCAAGAAGGAATAGTTTGAGGTCAAAGGTGAAGCCACTTTACTTGCACACATGTTTTCAATCTGTTTGACCTCTGTGATCAGCAAAGCTCAGATGTGCAAAGGGGAAGAAGCTTAAAAGAGATTGGGAAGAATAAAATAATAAAACACAAAGAAATGCATAAAAGATCTGCATAATATAGTTGTAAACTGTCCGTACTAAAAGAGGAAAAGTTGTGAGGAGTTTTTCTGTGATCCTACTCGGGGTGATAAAAGACCTGGAAGAGCTTGACGATATTGCAGAATAATGTTTCTTCTCATCAGAAAAAATTACTCTTAAGCTGTTGTAGCACGGATTTGTGCGCCTGATGGTGAATGGCCCTGAAAAGACTCTAGGGAAGTGGATAAAAAAGAAGAAAAAGAGCAAGTGAAAGATTTTCTGTTGAACCAGTGCTGATTTCATGCACCCTTCCCACTGAATGTGCTCTGGCTGCTTCTCTCACATGCAAGTTTTTGAGGCAGATTTTTGTCCAATAAACCAGGAGACTGGGGCAATCAGGCAGAGGACAGAACACTGATGTTTTGCTGGGTGGCAGCTTCCAACACAACCTTTGCTGTGGCTTAAATCCGCAAGGGATGAGCAGTGCATGCCCTGCTTCTTTATGAGACTAACCTAATATAAGGTCTTACTCCTGCACTCTGGAGTGTTTCCTTGGCAAACAGGGGGGACAGGTTGAGCAGGGGCAGGGAAAACAGGGTTGTGTGTTTTGCCTCAGATTCCTCCCTTCCTCTCCCCTACTCTCTGACACCATGAGTCTGGATCTTCTTCTGCACAATGTGAATGTTTTGAACCCAGGCTCAGTTATGTCCAAAGAAAAGCAAAAAAGCCAAACCAACCTCAGCTACGGTTCTCCTGGAGCTTGCTCACTTCAGCTTATATAGCCCATAATGCTACAAACTACAGACCCTTCTATTGCCAGCCATGGGTTTACAATGCCTGCTAACACTGCCTCTTCCCTGCCCTGCCAGACAGCATTTAACTGGCTTTCCCACCTGGCTTTCCCCTGCAGCTCATGCTTGAGAGAGGAGCCTCTCAGTGATGGCTGCGCCTTGCAGCTGAGCCTTAATCAGGTCAACAAGAATGGATTCTGCTCCACACTCCTAGTGGAAGGCTGTCACATGAGCACGGACTAGAAGTCCGCAGATCTTCTGGACAAACCAGACTTATCCAAAAGCCATTGGTTTGTCAGATTGCTGTTTTGAAGCCAGTCAATTCAGCTGCTCGATCTTTCACAACTGCCTCGGTTTGAGACAAATTGGACAACTCATCTGTTTGCTGTGGGTTAGCAAATCCATTGGCCCCTCTCTGTCTGTGGCAGCTGCGTTACTGCCTATATTGCTGCAGGAAAGAAAGGTGCCTCACATCTTTCCTAGGTTATTACTGCAGATTGATCCATGCAGAGCGCTGCAGCTGCAGGTTACAGCCCTGGTGTCTCACTACCCACCCACACTCCAGCAGGTACTGGCGTGGTCAGTGCATCTGCTCTGCAGAGCCCCAGGCTCAGCTGGGGGCCTTGGGCTCATCGGGGCTCACAAGGCTTGAGTGGCATTTCCACGGGGACTTTCAGCATTCTTTCTTCTCCTTGGCTGCTGCAAAGCAGCAGATAACCACAAATGCATTTTTCAAAAGGAGAGTGTGTCTGCATCTCTACTACTGACCAAGAACAGCAGCTCTGTGTTTGCCACAAATCCATGTTCTCACTGCTCCTGAAATCCCAAAGCCAGTGTGAATGATAAGACCTGAATAAAAGTCAACTGTATGATATGGGTTAAAATCAGATGAAAATCTGGAAGGCAGTGTTCAGAACGTGCACAATGTTCTAACGTGTGCTTCAGCTGCAAATCAATCCAAAACTTCAGACCAAAATTCACCCTACTTTGAGTCAGTCCCAAAGCTCACATCCCAGAGCTTTGGGGCAGTGGGGATCTTGAAATCAGGCTTGAATCATCTGCAAGATCAATGCTATTTACACCTTACCCGATGGCAGCAACACATCCAAAAGGGATTTGCTACACCTCTCGGAGTAGCCAGGATCTGGGAGGTCAACCTTTTTATTAACAGGCAAGGCTGTGCCATGTGAGGAACAGCAGAATTTACACTTGCCATCTGCAAAATGAATTACATGTTCCAGGCATCTGCAGCTTCATAAATTATAACGCAGTGTCAACAGTGCACCTGTGAGGAGATTTTAGACAACAGGAGCAAAGAAACTGCCAGTGCACCAAGGGGATGCACAGGCGGGAACGCTGGGAAGGCATTTGGCTGCTACCCGCTTGCAGCTTGCCCGAGCTTTTCCCTCCTGCATGCCCAGCCGCCAGCAGATTTGCACCACCAAAAGTCACAGAGAGTGCACACTTTTATCAGCCTTTTAAACGCTGGGCTCCGTTCTGTAATTAGTTGTGGGGATGAGGCTCTGCTTGGCCTTCCTCTGTGGTCCCCCTTGAGCACCACTGGTGGGGGGCCCTTGGGGGAAAGGGGGCAGGCAGGGGGGCCGGGGGGCTGGGGTTTTGCATATAAGATTAAGGACTGAAGATCCCGCTCATTTCGCTTTTATCTGTCTGTGTGCTGTAGCGCTGAAGTCTCTGCTTTCCCTGTGTTATATTCAGCGTGCAGAGTGACTCATCTGCAAGCGCAAATTACCTTGCTAAAGTATTCTTAGGAGAAATAATTAGCCACAAGCACCTCCTCTCCAGCCTCCTGTATGTGCCTCCGGGGACTGGGGCGCTTGACATAAATCATTTAGTCCCGAGCCCTAGCACACACCTTTCCCAAAGGACTCCATAATTGGCAAAGTAGTTGCCAAGCGGGTTTAAAGTGATTTGAAATTGTTTTCCATACAGCCTTGCTGATAGCAAAAGGTTTCCCCCTTTCCTCAAGCATGAGTTACAGTAACATGATTGGATGTAACCCGTTATTCAGTTCAAGCTGTGATTCTGATACAGTATAGACAATATAAATTCCCCTGAGCTCTGTGAGGCCACCTCAATGGTCCATTTAAGTCCAATTCAATTAGGCTCACTATAGTTCTTAGGATTTCTTAGGTATGTTTGCAGCAGCCTTGGGGTTTGAATGTGAGAACAGTATTCATCTAGGAGTTTTAAATTAGGTCTCAGGTGTCATCATTCTAAATGAATTATTACAGTGGTGTGTTCATGCCATTACAGGTAAGGTTATGTTAGTATCTCCACTCAGCCATATTAATGCACCGAGGGCTGGAGCTTGGTATGTAAGGTCCTTGCCTTACAGTGTCTGCTTTAACCTCTTCCTCAAAATAACCGGGCTGCTGGGCACCGAGCTGTGTTTAAAATACGTGTGAATAGGTTGTTTACTTTCAGTTTCTGACTGATTGTCAGCGATGTGAATTAGGACGTACTGTTAGACCTGCAGCACTGCCAGTGCACTTCCCTCCTCAGAAGCTCAGGGTAAAGGGACCCTGCCCAGCCTGACTCACCCTCACTGCCTATGGCAAATAGGTGTGCAGTGAGGAATGGAGTGCTGGGGTGGGCAGAGTAACAGGGAAAGCACTGCAAACCTCGCTCCTGCCTTTCTTTCAGTTTTTGGGTTTTGGAGTCCTGGTTTTGCTTTATTTCCCTAGCCACAGCTCGTGGGGAGGGAAACATGAAGATGTGCTTCATTTTGCTTTCCCCAGCTTTTCTCCATTTGTGTCTGCATCTGATCTCCCTCTGGTATTTAACGCTCCTCTCAGTGCTTTCAGGAATGAGTATGGTGAGGGAAGAGAAGCACTTCAGCAGCCCAAATGGCCCCTTCATATTTCATGTCTACAGATGGACACCATTTGTTTCCTATAACAAGGCAATGCAAATGCCAGCTATGTAGATGAAGCTTACTTCAAAGAAGGAAAAAAGAAGAAGCAGAGAAGATGATTAATTTTTAGCTGGGAACTCTGGAAGCCTAAACTGGCATTTGGATTGAATCCTGAGACTAGATTTAAAGGTCAAAGATAACATGTCTTTATTGGCCTGTATGTTGAAATTATTTTCATTGTTTTACTCTGGTCCCATCTAGTGGCTCCAACAGAAAGTGAGAGCCCTTCGCTCCCTTGCTGTATTACCTGGAAAAGCCACAGTCCCACTAAGGCTAACCAGAGAAGGGGCAGGGGATATTTGACAGGTGGAGACCTGAGAAACAAAGCAATCTGTTGGCCTTTGCATAGTTTCACACCGGCTGTCAGGGCTCCCGGATCCAAGCCTCCAGAGACCCATACAGTACTTTTCAGAGGAGTGTCCTACCTCTCAGAGCCATAACCTTTTCCTATTGTTTTTATCCTGGCAATTTCTCTTAGTTTATCTCCACTCTGATTTGCTACATCTTGCCCCTATGCTCCTGGGAGAAACATGTCAATATTTTGCCAGTGTTATGTAGGGGAATAGTCAGAAGAAAAGACTCAAAATCTTTCCTCTGCTCTCTGTCATATCTTTGCTGGGGCAGACTGTAGCCCTAAGGTCCTTCCAAGATCAAATAAATGCCTCCAGGAAGAAAAGATCAAAGGAGAAAGAAGCTTAAGAAGTCACTGCTCTGGGTATTTTCTCCTATTAGAGTGGCCCATCATGATTCAAGCAGTCTCCTGGGTTACAAAAATTATGGGGCAAAGCACGTTTCTCTGGGGACAGAGGCCCCCCAGGTGAGAGAGAGCATCTGTAGGGCAAATCCACACATGCAGGACTCTCTTTTCTCACAGCCATCTAGAAGAGAGTCAGACCTCACCCACAGGCCAAGTAGCAAGATCAGTACCAATTATTTCCCAGGTTCTCAGCAAGGCCTGTGGGCAGCGCAGCACTAGCACAAGCTTCTGGGCACCTCACAGCCAGGGCTTTGGCTGAGCACAGAGACATGAAGGTCACTGTTCCTCCAAAGGCAGTTGGGACACACTCTGAGGAATGGCTCTGCTGTTTCTGGACCTGAGCTGGGATATCCTCACTGCCTCATTATGCCATAGGATTTTCTCTG
Organism: Daphoenositta chrysoptera; assembly: GCA_013397915.1. Lineage (NCBI taxonomy): Eukaryota > Metazoa > Chordata > Aves > Passeriformes > Daphoenositta > Daphoenositta chrysoptera. The sequence continues at coordinate 37,679 of VZRO01007949.1, read as the reverse complement.
GGGGATTAACACTAGCCAGGGGCTGCCTGCACAGTCCATAGACGACCACTTAACCAAATATATTAGGTCACTGGATGTTTCCATTCATTATCTTGTAGCTAGCTTCAATTTTTAATCCTAAATTTTGTCTCCTCATTTTTCCTTGGCATAACCTCACTTCTTTTAATACTGCTACTATTAAAGTACAATCAAGGTCACTTCAGAGTGGACTGTCCTTTGTTTGCAGCTACCCAAGGGAATTAGATCCAAATGACTTAGTCATATATGCAGATATCTTATTGAGTCAAGGTTTCAGTGAAAGGGAATGTGATAAACATGAATATCTCCTAAGGAACAATGTTGATTTGCAATTTTTTACCTTGTTTACAAGAACATTTTTTTCTGGGAAAGCCTATGACTTACTGAAGTTTTATTTAGGTAATTAATTGTACAGAGGTATTTTCTTACCATTTAACCAAATTCTTTTGCTAGAAACACTTTTGGAAGTTTAATCAATGAAGATTTAGTAGGAAAACAACTGGAGCCCACTTTGTATCTTAAGAAAGGTAGGACATTTCACAGAAGACAAATCTTGACATCCTTACAGAGCTAATCTAAAGCCAGCCTGGCAACTGGGAGAAAAAACTTTCTCTAAAACATAAATGCTCAACAGCCCTCTTTTGGACTCTCAGATCTAGGAATCAGTCTTTGTCCGTGAGGTGCTTCTGTTCAACACAAGTATTGGAGAGGAGGAAAAGAGAAGAAAAATTACTTTGCCTTTGTCTCTTCGCTTGCCCAGCCCTACAGTCTGCTGTGGCCTAATAGCTCTAGACAAAGCAGAGGTATTCACAGGTTTGCCTAATATTGTACTGTCTGAAATCATCCTCTACAGACAGACCCACTGTTCTGGGCTCACTGCTGTTTGCTAAATGTTGTCTTCATTGGGAGCACCCGAGGACACTTCCCAGCTCCCTAACTGGGCAGCCCAGTTGCACCCCAGCTGCTCATCTGGGCAAGACCGGTGACATGCTGCTTTCCACACGCCCTGCTTGCCCCAGGAAGTGACTGCAGGCTGGGGATGATGTGCTTTTCCTGGCTCCCTTCCTTGCATCCTGCAGCTCAGCCCTGATGCATCCATGAGATTCGGCTTTCTCATCCTGGCTGGACTCCCTCTGCCCTCAGACCTTTGCCTGCAGAGAAGAGATTAACTCTTTACGGTGAGGGGGGTGAGGCACTGGAAGAGGTTGCCCAAAAAAGCTGTGGATGCTCCATCCCTGGAAGTGTTCAAGACCAGGTTGGATGGGGCTTTGAGCAACCTGGTCTAGTGGAAGGTGCCCCTGCTTATGGCAGGGCGGTTGGAACTGCATGGTCCTAAAGATCCTTCCACCCACCATTCCATGATTCTATGAGTGCATGAAGTGAGCAGCCAGAGGAAACGTCAAAGACACTCTAAAGCTGCTGCTGGGGTATCCTGCTAATTTCATCACTGTTTCCTCCCATCATCAATAAGTAGCTATTACAAACAATGCGCAACACCGACACCCGTAGCATCCATACCTCACCCTCCCAGAATCCACACGGACCTTTTGTGTGGGACGGGGCTGCTCGGAGCCACTCGAAGCAGCAGATCCCGCAGTGGGTGTGAAAATCCGTGTCCTGCCACCCCATAGCTACCGTGGTTTCTGCGCCCGTGGCTTTCGGAGGCTTTCCGCGGAACAACAGTGACATCCAGTGGCCGCATCCAGCCGGCCGAACCGTGGGATTCCTGCTGCGGGCACGACTCGGGAGCATTACAGATGCTCTTCCTTCGCTGTGGAGAAAAAGCCGGAGTGCAGAGAGCTGCCGGGCTGGAGAGAGCGCACCCTAAGGGACACGCGGGGCTCGCTTTCCAGCAGCAAACCTGTGCGCTCCTGAAGGCACCTGGGGAGTCGCAGGTCAGTCAGGGGAAAGCAGGAACCGCCCGAAGAATGAGGGCAGAAACACTTTTGTGAGGGAGAAACAGTATTTCTGAAGGGGAAGGTCATCTCTATGCCTCTGGCCACTAGCCCCCGAAAACCACAAAAGAGATGGGGAGTAGCCTCATGTGAGTGAAATTGTCCTGGTGGTGTTTTTCCATCTCCTCTTTTCAAACCTCACAATTGTGCCTGTTAATCTTCCAGCTGCAGTCAAGGGACTGAAAAAAAAATAAAAGGCAAATGCTGTGATTCTCCTGATATCTGCCCATCACTGGAACCTTGGCTCCAAAATAGTGAGTACAGGGAAACAGGCAAAATCAAAGGGTCAGTGATGCTGCAACCTCTCTGACTTTTTTCCCCCAACAGTCCAGCTTTAGTGTAAATGATGACAAGAGCTACCCTTAAAAAACTGACCTGAGGCTAAGTCTGCACTGGAAACCTCTATCTGTGGAACCACATTGGTTTAAGCAGTGACATTTTTATTCCTGTTTTTTATTCCCGGTAAATCCCCAGAGCAGGATTAGCTGTACTAGCAGAAGTTCCTGTGAAGGAGTGATGGCAGGCGAGTTAACAGGCAGTAGTCTCCGCTCACTCGCAGTGCCTGGGGCAGCCCCAGCTCAGCCTCAGTGGCCTTTCCTGCTGACCCTCCTCCCTCTGAAGCTCAGCCCTTGAGCTGTGGCTGTGCTGCCGGGCTCTGCGGCTGCGCCGGCTCAGCTCTCCCGCTACAAAAACACCCTTCATCATCACCCTTGCCTGTAAGATGCCTTATACAGCAACAGCCCAGTATTTCCAAGAATATGCATTTACTGGCAATAGTACTGATTACAAGTGTTGCAAGGTAATTTGCCATGACTCCCACACCAATCTTTCCTCTCGTGAGATCTACAATGGTAAAAAATACTCAGTAGGTGGAAAAATGCCATGATAAAGGAGGGAGAAGGGCTCTGTGCACCTGAGTCATTCCTTGTGCATTAAAGATGAAGGACTGGAGTAACTACATGGGAAGCCACTTCGCAATTTCATTATCCTTGGCTGCACTGTAGATATCATAGCTCTAACATGTAAATAAGTTACATGGATGCTGAGAGAGGATGACCCATGACCCATGAATGTTGAGAAGTGGCTTCTTGGTCCCTGAGAGGGAAAAAACCCAGATTATTAATTAAGGTAAATAGTAGCTTTATTTCTAGCTTTCCCAGTTGCTCCAGGGACATTCAGGACTGTCAGTGAGTTGGAAAAAAAATCAATAACTAATTGAGAAGTAAACATTTGCTGTTACAGGTCATCCCCTGCAACCTCAAGCCACAGAAGAGGGACCCTCTTCTTGTAAAATTTCAGTCCCTCAGGCTGGTTTAAGACATTGACAGGACTTTAGTATGACCATCTCCACTTCCCACATGGTAGATCTGAGGGAGGACAGGAACCCTGCGGGTCTCCTGCTAGAGCCCCTCACAGCAGTGCCTGGGACACCTTCCTTGCTCCAGCCTTGCTCTAGCCCTGCTCGTGCCTCCTAAGAATCACTTTCTAGAAATACTGGAAGTGCTTTCCTCACTAGCTATGAATCTTTTGGGGAGGCCATGGGCACATGGGCAGAACTGGACCTGCCCTGGATGAGACAGCACCAGGACAGCCTGCAAAGGTGCCTCTTCCAGAGGCGTGTCTGCAGGTGCAACTCTCCTTTCGTGGAATACATGCCACTGATCTCATAACTATAAAATTACTTTTTACCTCTGCCACTGTCATAGTTACCACTGCGGGCTGCCCTGGCAGGCAGGCAGAGGGATGTGCCCCTGACCTCATCAGGGAGCTACTCCCGTTGCAGAGCACCCACAACTGTTCCGTGTGTGGAGGCTAAGGAGAAGGAGAACAGACTGCTTTTCCACCCGTCACTTAGCAGCTGCAGTAGAAGGTGGACCAACCCAGTCTGTGAGAATAACTTTCTCACACAAGTTGCTTGTTTAACAGTGTTGGCTACTGCTGCTGTCTTCCATCCCCAAGCCTAACAGGGAAAAACCCCTGGGAAACCAGCTGCTGCTAGATGTGCAGCAGCTCCAGCGAGGGGCCCGGCAGAGCAGCAGTGGTGGTAACACGCCAGGACTCCTGGAGCCGGGGTACAGCTGTCAAGCACAAGAGGTGGGTGCCAAAATTACACCAGCACCTCATTAACCTGGAGAGGCAGCTGTGTGCAGCAGAGGAGGCAGGGATGGCCGAGGAGGAGGAGGGCAGGCTGCTGCTCGGGTGTCAAAGCACAGGCAATAATTGACAGCTACATGCTGGCAGGCAGCAGTGAAGGAGAAATCTGTATACTTGTCCTCCCAACATGAGGAAAGAGCCGCATGGTTCTCTAACAACCTCATTTCGGCATCGTCTTCCTTTTCATGTGCGTAATAGCTACCAGCAGCATCTCCTGTCAATTGCTGACAAAGGATCCCACCTGGCACTGTGCAGATGCTGCCTCACGAACAACAGGCCACCAGGAGAGAGGTGTTGAGCGTTGGAAGATTTATAGGAATCAAATTCTTCTTTGTAAAAGAGGAAAAATGTGGGTGGCAAGAACAAAAAGGATGAGAATAGCAAAAAAAAAGACAGGGAGGAAAACCTGCTGTGAGGAAATACAAGAGGAATAAACTTACAGGAAAAGAGTCAATGGCCCAACCAGACTGGTGTGGTGAGTTTGGTCCCCTCTTTTGCTTTTAAACTGTATCAGGATTTTCAGTAATGGATAATGCCTTCAGACAGAGGTCTGAAGTTGCACAGATAGTTCCTACAATTCCTTTTAACTCATAAGATTTCCAAGTAGTTGTCCTTTCCCTTCCTCCAGGAAGGGCCAGTAGCTAAGAGGAAAGACCCATGCGGTGATATTTTGCCCAGGTACTTCTCAATCCTTTCTTTGTATCAGTGTGAGCTCCAAAGGTGCTTTTCCTTGCCTCTAAATGTCAGCAAGTGTGGATGTCGGGTAGCACTGACCACAGACACTACTCTACAATTTGTCTTCATTTTCCACCTTTTTGTTTTGTGGAGGCACAGCTTCTCTTGCTCACCTGGCGGACTGAGTCATCTGACATTACATTTGCACTTTCCCAGAGGCCAGCAGGCTTCAGCTACTAAGCCATCATCATCCAGCCTCCCCCTATGGGCATAATATGCTAATTTATACCTACAATCAAGCATCTGTGATACCATTTGTGCTGCAGATACTGTGGAGGGAATTGATGGTTATTCAGATCCTGTGTTAACTGAGGAAAAACTGATTTATTTCCCCACTGAGTGGAGCAGTTACTAAAACCAGTGTGGATGAACTCTGCTTTTTCAATGTGCCTTGGCTGCATGCTAATAGTTCGGAGTCTAGGTGACTCATTCATTGGAGAAACTTTGCTCTCTGAATTATTCACTTATTCAGCCTACTAAGCCAGATAATAGGAGATGGCAGAACCTTTCCTCATCTCTCAGAGGGTATATTAATATCTTTTAAACATTCATACTCTGCCCAAATATATACATTTCAAGACTTTTTTTTGCCTGTGTTCTTTTTCTGTGGTTGATTTGATATTCTTTTATTCTAACTTCACTTGTAGCATGCACGTTTGGCTGGGAATAGAGCCATACTTCCACACAAAGAAAGAAGATGCGTTCCCTTTTTTACACAGGCATCTTATGTGTGAAGATGCTCAGCATTTATCCCCTATGATGGGAAACACCACCGCCCTCTTTCCTATCCTACAGTCATTGTCTATAACTAAAGTCACTTCAGCTTATTTTTAAAACACAAACAACTCTATATGGGTAAATTCATCATCATTTACATACCTTACAGTAGTTTTTCTCTGAGATAAAATCCAAGATACACATTACTTCTTGTGTGTATTCAAAACAGATTTCATGACACCTTTTTAGCTGTTTAACTTTTCCCTTACACTGGTCCCCGTTTCAAATTCACCTCCTGCCTTAAAGTCTTTTGCTGTTCCAGGGCCAGGCCTCCCAAACTGCAGACCCCTTCTGCCTGCTCTCATTTTCCTAAGGTCCCTGCTGCTCTGTCTGCTTTGCTTCCCATTCAAGCTACAAGAAGCAGATGAACCTACTACTCCCTCCTCTTTCCTTTTCACACCTTCTTCTGTGCTGCTCCCCCCTCACGGAGCACAATCTCCCCACCACAACACTGGTCACTCACTGTGTCCCCAGGCTGTTCCCAGCTCCTCCAGCAAAGATGAATCACCAAAATCATGACATCATGCAGATTCAAGCCCCAAAGGTAAGCAAAGTAGAAGGCCCTGCATGCTGGCAGGGATCTTAGCATTGCTATTGCCCATATCTATATATCACCACATAATTATTTATTAGCATAAATTCTGTTAATAAGGAACAATACTGGGTCCAACAACAGACAGACAAGATAGGTCTGAGTCTCTTCAAGACTCGCTTCTTCCAGAATCTCTGACAGCTAATAAGGAGTTGCAGATGGCTGAGATGCTTTTGATGCACTAATTTCATTTCATTCTATTGTGCGTCAAGGCTGGTAACTCTTTTTCAGGCAAGGACCAGATCATTCTGTGATTATAAAGCACCTAGCACAGCAAAACCTCAGTCCAGCTTGTCTGTCAGCCTCCAGTTATGCAAATCATGATAATATCTGATTGCATGCCTCTCCATTTGTCCCTCCCTTGGGGCTTCCAATATGAGAAAGTCAATCAGGGACCAAGTCACCCTGTGCATTGTCTATTGCAACAGACTCCTGCCTCAAGTTCCTCTACAAAATTAATACAACATGATAATACGTAGAAAGTCTTCACTCAGACTTCCTTTTTTCCCATTTATTCTCACAATAGAAACTTAGCAAGGTCACATGTAATGATAATAATAATGAGATTAGGGGTAATTTAGAACATATATAAGGACAGTTTCTGATCACAATAAGGTGAAATACCTATTTTCTCCTGCTGAGGCCTATTTGCTCTGAGTCATTATTTATCTCTGGCTCTTCACAACCCTGCTGTGCTTATACTGTTTCAACAGAGATTTTTAACATTTAATGAAAGCACCATGTTAGATTCTAACCAACTGATTGTTGTATTCTGCATAGCTGAACCTTATTTTTCCCCTTCACTTTTTTTCAGGCAAAGCATTACGTTTAATTTCAACCAAGTTGGTTGAAAGTAGACCAGATTTAAATACCTGCAAACTTGCTTGCATTTTCTTCACCTAGGGATAATAAAGGAGCACCTGAAAGCTGCGTTTCTAAAGTTTAGTGCTGAACAACACATTGGAAAAAAAAACATGGTCAGTGATGGGTGAGAGAAGGAAATGACATGATGAGTGCTATTTTAAGAAGAATTAACACTTTCAAGGAGAATAGGAAACCCACAGGGGCTGAGCGTGGCCTGTGAATATGAGCATGGGGGAGACTCAAAGTAATTCCTTCTTGCACAATCAATGTAAGCCATAGAAATACCCTTGGTGTGTGGTTGCACCTTGTAGGGTGAAGAAGCAGCAAAAATCCAAAGCACACAGACACTATCAGAACCTAAAAGAAGAAACAAAGTCTTCCTCAGAGATATCCAGAGTGCTATGGGTCCATTGTAGTGCACTATCTATGCCATCCCTTTGCAGCAGAGGAATAAAGAAGGGAGAGTGTTAAATTTCCTGGCATCTCTTTTAACACGTCTTCCATTCTGGGACCTTAATTATATCCAGGTGGTGTCCAGGTGCAGTTGTCTGGACTATCTCCATTGGGCACATTTGCTTATAGAATAGTCTGGTTAGAGGCTTTTTTGTTTTAGAAAAATGTGTTCTTCTGGCCATTCATTATGGGCTCACAGTCTTCCCAAATTTTCCCTATGTCCCCAAACTGAAAAATAGCTAATCAAAGCCATAAATAAAAGAAACCCACTTTGACAACTGAGAGCACTTCTAACTAAGTTTATAGAATACATTGGGCATCACTATTTTTTCCAAAATCCATAGCAATGGCATATTTTAAAGAGTGCAATATTATTTCTGAGAGGAATACAGTTTTGGGTTGGGTGTTCTTTTTGTTCTTGAGACCACCAAATTTCACCATGAAATCTAAAAAATACCCTGGACTTTATGAAGCAGTAATATGAGAAGAAAGAAAGCAATAATTAAAAATGATGGCACCAATATACAAGAAGAGCTTGAGGATAAAAAAAACCCCAAAACAAACCAACATTTTTGGGACGCAAAGGTGTTTTCCAATGATCAGACATGAAATTTCACCACCAGATTTGGTTATGCCCAACAATCTCACTAAGACTGTTCAAGAGCTAAGAGCTGTCAGAAATGTCATTATGGTGAACTGTGACAGCCTAGATGTGGGTTAGCAAACAAATGCTTCTAATGGTAATAGGGTCTGACAATATCATTAACTGAGATGATCAACAAGTATCCTCATCCTCAGCAAACTTCTTTCAGAAGATAACAGTCTGGACTTGATTTGGTTCATGTCTGAGGCACTATAAAAGACAGATGATTAAAGAAAATTTCTTGTAAGGAGTTATTACAAACTGGCTTGGCTTAAATTGAATGGAAAACACAGGAAAAACTTTATAAGTAAAGTCATTAATTTGAAAGAACAAAAGTGCAGGTAAGTCAGCCAAACTAAATATTGAATATAAAGAAAATGTTCAGCTTCCCTAAGACAAAGGTGACCAGCATGCTAGAATAGGAAGGATGAGATAATATCCTGCCTTAAATTGGAAAAGCCACAAGACTTTTCAAGTCTGTTAGCAAGTCTGTTTGATAAAGTAATAAGGTTGTGGACAGAGCCATAGGACTGGGGAACAAGGATATGACCTCCAATTAAGAAGGTGAAAAAATTGACCCATATTTACAGGTCTATTAGAGCCACTTGAATGGCTTGCTAGGCTTTAAAATAGCATTCTGTGGGGAGTCTAATTAATGATGCAGAGGTAAAAGCAATATGGGATAAAATGCAACATGGGTTTACTAAAGGTAGACCTTGCCAGACTCACTTAATTTTCTTTTTTGAAAAGGGAACTATGAGGGCAGCAGGGGAGGTATTTCTAGTAAAAATAGGGAAGCATTCATGTCCTTGTACGAGGCCCAGGTGATACCATATGGAAAACTGCTACAATCCTGTTCACCCATGTTTCAGGGAGATACCTTCCAGCTGGAAGAGGCACAGAGAGGTCAGTGGGAAGGTTAGGAAAATGGATGTGAGATGTCTGGCTGTGCAGCCTAACCAAGGCTGGCTGAGTGGGGATGTGTCTGCGAGAAGCAGCCTGGGGAAAAGAGACCCAGCTAAAATAAAGCACTGGCACAGAACCTATACATACAAAGTGGTCAAAAGTAAATTCAGGCTGGAAGGAAAATGAGGTGCAGAAGCTTTGCAGCTCAAGCAAACATTTCCAACAAGACTTGTGGCACAGAAAGTTAACTACAACTCAGGCTTAGCTGCAGGTATGTGAGAAAGAATGGCCCATCACTTTGAAGACTCTCAATGAACATTTCCTCAGTTCCCACTCAATGATTTTCAGAGAATTGCTATGGTTTTACATAAAACACATGCTCTGAACTAACTTTCAAATCAAATTATTCAAATTAGTTCATGTTAAGGAACTAGCACAAAACTAGCATTGCTATTAATTTTGCTAGTGGCAGGAGTTGCTGCTGGCTGCTGACAGGATCCCCTTGGCCATTGAAAGCCCTTGTCTTATTTTGATGGGGCAGGGTGTGAGGTGGAGGTAAGTGCCACACTGTGCTGGACCCCATTTTCCTGCCTCAGAAACATTCCACTCCATTTAAAATGTCTTGCTTTGGAAGTCTTTCACACAGGAAAACAATTGTGGATTGTAGCACTCTACTTCCTCTGCTTTCACTTCCTCGGAGAATCAGAACTGACACACAGAAAGAAATTACCAAAAAAAAGTAAAACTTGTTAACTTGTTTACACATTTAAAGTGTTCTCTTTTGAACTAAAAGACCTTCACAGGTCTCCTCCAACCAAAATTATGCTGTAGGTATATGAAGTGGTGCTGCAGGCCTTGTCAGCCTCTTCTCCCAGCTGACCCCTCTCATGGAAGGTGGAAACAGTGTGGAGCAGAATGGCTCTGTTCAGTGCCAGGTACAGTCTACCTGCAAGGGTGAAACTGCAAGACCAACCTGTAAGAAAACTGCTCACAGCATCCCCAAACTCATGAATGCTTGAGGGGAAAAAATTCAACTTAGGGTGACAGTAATTTCAGTGGCATTGAACACTTTGAGAGGGACATAATGTATAACCGAGTCAGCTTTGAAACCAGCTGGGTTTGACACAAATTCTGCTGCATGAGGAAGGCTTAATTTTTTTTTCAAATGTCTGAGGGCCTGCAAATCTGCAGCTAAGCTGCGTTAAATGTTTAAAGACCATTTATTATTTTCTACTGATCTAAAATCCTTAAATCACCTTAAACTCTTAGCTCACCTAGGATCTTAAAATAGAAGAACATAAGCTGCCTATGTCACTGTATCAAGCTTTAATCTGATCAATATTTACTAAACTTATGCAGATAAAAGTCTAAACTTTATATTATTAAAAATTTGTAAGGTCTTAGAACTGTCATGGCTAAATGTGGCTCTCAGCAGACTTTGCAAAGGCATTCTGCATTCATGTGAACGTTCATGCTTCAGAGATAGTTTATTCTCTGTATTGCAGATATCCCTTCAATTTGGGGACCCCTCTTCATCATTTATGAGGTAGGGGGCCACTATAATAAGGAATAATCAAACTATACCATACCAATTTTATCTGTATGACGAAGGAATGCATCCTACAATATTTCAAGTTTGTATGGATAACTGCACTCCATCATTTTGTTGTCCTTCAGTGGGGTTTTAGTTGCATATTGCACAATAATCACAAATATTGTGAAACATAAACAGGCTTGCAGCTAGTCTTCTGATTTGTTTTTCAGATCTTATAGAATCATTACGGTTGTAACAGACCTCTAAGGTCATTAAGATCAGCCTTTGACGAAACACAATCATGTCCACTAAAGCATACCACAAAGTGTCACATCTACCCATTTTTTTAAACACTTCCAGGGATGGTGACTCCACCACTTCACTGGTGAGCCTCTTACCATGCTTAACCACTCTTTCAGTGAAGACATTTTTTTCCTAATATCCAGCCTGAACCTCCCCTGATGCAAATTGAGGCCATTTCCACTCATTCTATCCTTAGCTGTCTGGAAGAAGAGGCCAGCACCCACCTTGCCACTTGTCTCCTTTCAGGGAGTTATAAGAGCAGTAAGTCTCCCCTCAGCCTCCTTTTCTCTTCCCTCATTTCCAGAGAAACTTAACTTTCCCTATGCAGTGTTTAGTAGTCTTTTACTTCCTTCTATCACATCTTTTGTTGTAAATAAAGGGTAGTTTTGTTTTTTCTTTTTTCTTTCTGTTTCCTTAACGAAACCACACAGATGGAAAGAGAACTTTGTTTTCCCCAGCACTGAGTAGATGTCCAGAGCAGTTAGGGATGAGAGTAATAAAAAAAGGAAAGAAAAGAGGCTTAAAAGGACTAGCAGCTCCTGTTACTGGAGCCTTGAACATTACAGTGGAGAGGGAATTAATGGCTCAGCAGAGAAAATGGGCTGCAGCACCCTCCTATACCCCAAAAATGTAGGGGTGATGGGGCAGCCTAAGGACCCAGCCAAAGCGTGTGCCCTCGATGTTTGTCATTACATGCAAAGATAATTTAGAATTGGAGACTCTGCAGGCTGGGTCATCCAGGCCTGTGCTCAGGGTACCCAGCTCTGGAAAGGTGCTTCTTTTAGTTCTCTGTTGCCCACCTCTGCCCTCCTCTCTCTGGGGCATGGCACGCTTTCAAATTCACCTCACAGCTGTGGAGCTGTGGAGCATTTGCCTCTTAGAAAAGCTAAATTGGAGGCTAAGTGCCCTGACTGTCAGCAAAGCACAGCTGATGGCAAGAGCCACCAGGCAGCCACTTCTCTTTGCAGGCTGCTGCCCCACCTCAGGCTCAGCCGGAAGCCCTTCAGGTGCCGCAGCGGCAGCTTCCCTTTCAATTAATGAATCTGAAATGGGAAGAGCCATGGAGAAGCAGGAATTATGCAGGGCAGTCAGAGGGGACAGGGCAAAGGCTAATGGCCTGAAGCGAGAAAGAAAGACAATCCAAGATGAAAAGACCTTAACAGCAAGATCCATCAGAAAGCACCCACAAGAACTCTTAGAATGGTTATTTTTGCTTTGGGAGGATCAGGGGAAGGAAGGAGAAGAGGCAACTGCTTCAAGTCCAAGAAATAAACAAACATACTCCAGGAATACTAATCACTACAGAAGGACTTAAAGTTGCTCCACTGAGGGTGAGGTAGTCCTCCCCGACCTGGCCAGAAATCTGTAATATTATCAGCAGTGAAAAAGTTCAGTTCACACTTTTACCTCTGTGCGAAACTGACATGTCAAAAGTGAGGAAAAAAAGGCCCATTTTTTAAATGGGCAATCTAGGAAACTACACTCATGTTACTAGCATCCTTTTTTAAAGTATCTAGCAAATTTGGAGGGGAAAATCAAAAAAGAAAACTCTATTTAAACTCCAAGAGCTTTTCCAGCCCAGAACTGGATATAGCACAGCACTGAATTGCACCTGCCCCTCTACTGGTTCCCTTTCTCATTAAAAATACATGCAAAGAAATCTGCTACATCTCTCTATGGTAATTGATTCACTCTGATCCTTTCTAACATCTAAGAAACTATGTGAGATGAGACACTCAAATATGGCTCAAGGTCTTTACCAAAACCAGAGGTGTATTTTGTCTGTTTGCTGTTTTAGTAGGCAAGTAACTACTCTTCCTCACACCCCTTATTTTGTTCAGATTTTCTACCTGTGCAGATATGCCATCCCACGTTACAAAAGAGCAACAAATCTCTGACTAAGCTCTGGACATGGGAAGAATCTCAGAAAGATATGAAATCCCCACTTTGCTTCAGTTTTGGTTTAAACTCTTCTTTCTTCAGTCTCTTATATGCACAGATTCAAGTAGCAAGGAAGACGTAAGTCTGCATGCTAGATGGGAAGAATATTGAAAAATATAATACTGCCATTCCATATCAAGAAAAAAACTTACGGGCGTTTACACCCAGGTTCTCAAAGCAGTCTAATTTCAGTACCTCCAGCATGGTAAAAAGGATGGATACAACACCAGGTGCAAGGCTGTAAGAGGAGGTGAGTCAGAGGCCAGTGCAGTTTGCCTTCATTATACCTGATGTATAATAATGAAAAAATTATATTGTGACATTAACTAGTGTGAACAACCCAGCAACAGAGAACAGAAAAAACCAGTGTGTCAGTATAATACCACAGAAGTCAGGTGGTGAGTTAACCTGAAATGGCATTAGTAGAACAAGCTGAAAACTCAGAGATCTGTATACACCAGAAATTATTACATAAATAGAACACAAATAACATAAACCCTTAAACTTCAGAGGCTATACACATTAACTTCCTTGGCTTTATTCCAGAAACTAATTTGGCTCATGTCCTGTAAAGAAGGCATTTGCACTGACGTACTGTCTCTATATATACTTGAGGATTGGCTCTACTTGCAGTCATTTGTCAAAAGCAGCAGAACCAGTTGAATGTAAATGTCCCAGTGGGCAGCTCCACAAATTTTAAGTTTCCCACGTAAAAGGGGTTCAAGGCAGAGTTAAAGTTGCTCAGACCTTTGGAATGCCAGGGAAAGCATTAGAACCAAGATCTGTCTTACTAGGGAAGTTCTCCATCCCCAAAAATTCTGCTGAGCAGATCTCCTTGAAGTTGTCCACTGCACAGATCAGGCAGACCTACTCCATTGTTGTTTGGCACAACTTGGCTGTCTTGGTAAATCTCCAATGACTTTAGCAAAGCTAAAGCTTTGATCCATAGGAAATGACTGAGAAACGTGTCCAAGTACTCATGTCCAGAGCTGCACTTTCATTGGTAGTTGAAGGTAACCCAAAAGTGAGCTGCTGACAATGGGCAGCAAGAAGGGTAGGAGAGATGGACTTCTTTAGCAGCAGCCCACAAGCAGAATAGTTTAAACAGCTTAATGAGAAAAAAACCTTCTATATCAGAAGAGAGGGCACTTTTTTCCAACAAGCCAATGCTGAGGACCTGCTCTCAGCTCGCTGTGACTCTCTCCTTTTCCATGGGTGACATAAGGCTCTGCTTTAAATTCTGAGCACAGGATGATTTCTATGCAGAGCAACTTAGGAAGAAGTTCTGTGCTGACTTATGATTATCTGTGTGACTAAAGTCTTCCTGTCTTTGCCAAGGTAATAAGCCCTTCCCCTAATCTTTTCTGCAGCAGAGTAAATATTAGATATAATACAGCAGATCTGGTGGCAGTTTTAGCAGAAAGGTGCTGGTGTCATATCATGTAGGATTGTACTCATAAATGGCATCTTTTGAAAAACCCACGGATTTGCAAGGTTTAGAAATACCGTGGAGCACCAGTGACATCTGCAGGAACATGCTGGTTGGAACAGAGACAGGAAAAAAAAAGCCAAAATGAGGCTTCTGTGAGAAGCTACTGTAAGGAATGCCAGCAGATGTACTCACAGTGCCTGCCTTCCGGACATATTTAAGCCTACCCAGGCATATTTAAGATGAAAACTTTGGGCAGAGTTGTTTAGCAAGGGGAGAAAGTAAATGAACAAGTATACACACAAGTGAAGATCAGAGCACTGTGCCAACATTTAAAGGCAAGAAAATTTGATCCAGCTTGAAGTATAGTAGCCAGATCCTGAAAAAGAAGGGCTAAAGGGGAAAAGTCTTGAGAGGACAATACTTAGTGATTACCAGTGATATACAAAATAGTCTGCTTTTTCCACTTCCCCTTTTGCAGAGTAAAAAATTGAACTTCGCCTTCATCTTCTGTCATTACATGATGCTGTTCCACTTTTTCCACACAAAAATCCAGCCACTCCACTTTATACCAGTTTACCCTATTTACACTAGGAAAGCTGTTTCTAATGCAGTTCATTAATGCTGCTGCTAAAACATTGTGTTTAAAATAAATGCATGCAGGTAGAAAACAAGACCAAAAAAAAAAGGATTTTTCTGCTCAGGATTCATTTGTTGTGTTTCTTGGCTTAAAATGTCTTTTATGCTTAGTCAAAAAGCTGTACCAATATGACTGGGGAACTGTTGAGCAAGGCACAGAGAAACATGTGCCACAGCAGATCTACAGACGTTACAACAGTGTGGAGGAACATGAACTACCTGGTGCAAATGGGAAACCTGGTAATACAGGAATACAAGAAATGTGGTAAGTCTGCAAGGTCAAAAAATGCATCATTGAAGGATACAATTGAAGGGAAGATTGATATAATGATAAACTATTAGGATAGTACTGGGGGAAAAAAGCAAAGAGTGGGATCTGGAATTGTTTGGGGGGAAGAAGGCAAGAGATCCTTTGCAGTCAGAACTAAGAACCTCCTGGGGAGTCCTTGATCAGACTGGATTTGACCCACTGGTGTGATTTCTTTCTGAGAGATGAGTGATATCACAGACTCTGCTGCGGTGGATGGCTTCAGTTTCCCAGGTAGGGCTGGGGCAGAACATGACAAAACCTGAGGTGAAAAGCTGGGTCCAAGGCCTTGAAACAGCCTTCCAGTACCTAAAGGAGGGCAACAAGAGTGCTGGAGAAGGACTTTTTATAAGGGCAGGTAGTGACAGGACAAGGGGCAATGGCTTTAAACTGAAAGACAGCAGGTTTAGATTATATATTAGGAAGAAATTCAAGGGTGGTAAGGCCCTGACAAAGATTGTCCAGAGAAGTTGTGGATGCCCAATCCCTGGAAGTGTTCAAGGCCGGGCTGGATGGGGCTTTGAGCAACCTGGTCTAATGGGAGGTGTCCCTGCCCAGGTACAGATGATCATAAAGGTCCCTTCCAATCCAAACCATAGTGGCCAGTGCTGTGATTCTGTGCCTTTCTCTGCTGGAAATAATTTCTACATCAGAAGAATAAAGAGACTAATCTAGCCCCTCACCTAAACAAATCCATTTTGCTTTCCCACCAGCTTCATTCTGACTCCTCTATCCTACTAACAGTATGTAAGGAAAAGTGAGGGAGATAAGGCCAAATAGATTCCCAACTTATTTCCCAGTACAGTTGCAAAGGCTGACAAAAATAAGCCAGAGGTGCTACTGAAATGTCTGCCCATGCCTCTAAAACCAAGTTTGCATCAATAAGCCCTGTCCAGTTAGAGTTTTTATTCTGACAACTTCTAATATGTCAAGTCAGCCCAAATGGAAGCAGCATTAAGTGTTTCACTGACCCTCAGAGCACCTAAGCCTGTCCTCCATATCTTGTATCAACTAACCTCAACTTGCTTTTTCTAGGCTTTGCACAGGGCACTGCTGCAGAATTCACAAGGCCTCAGTCAGCTTATAAATAAGTCTCTGTTGATACCAGCACTCAGTTCTTCTGGCCTGCACCAAAGAGTTGTGGCAGAGACCAGGCTGGTATGAGAAGAAAGCAAAAGATGTGAACAAGAAAGAGGAAGAACAGAAAAAAATGTAACACGTCATAGATATAAGATTATGTGTCCTTATCTACACATGGCAATTGCTAAATTTCAAAGATATCTTTTTGATGAGCTAACCAGAATGAAATCTTTAACTCTGTATTGCTGACACAGTCAAAAGCATGTCTTCTAAACTTCAAGGAGGATTTGCTCCAAAAGCTGACACAGACAGATCTGCACGTGTTCAACACTACTGATTTTACAAGTTGCATTTTAAAAGAATGACAAAAACTTTGCAGGTCGAAGACTGGTACATGCTGTGCTTAAAGAAAACAGGTGGGTGCAGTGGCTCTTGTGTTTTGTCTTCTGACATGCTTTAGATATATATGTAAATATATATATATATATGCTGACTTTTGGCAGTAATTACAAGCCCAACTCACTGGCCAAAATCTTATAACAAATGCAAAAAAATGGGTCTTCAAAGTAGTTCCTATTGAATATTAGAGTTCTCATCTCATATTTGAGAGACAGCACTTCTTACATTGCTGAATACATGTATAATTTGAATCAGTAGAAGAGTATGAATTATCATATAGTATAGCAAAACATGTTACTGTGATTAAATGGTAGTTCAGCCTAGAAGAACATTCAGAAGACTATTAGGTAAAATATACTGAATTACTGAATTCAATAAAATATACTGAATTATAATGAATATACAACAAAATAAAATGGACACTAAATACCTCTCACATTTCTTTAGTTTTCAGTCTTCCATTTATTTCCTAGCTTTATACTTACTGGCTGTGTGATGAAAAGAAATTATTTACATTTTAAAGTTATACCTGTTTATTTAGTAAGGAAGTCAGTACCTGGTAATTCCAGAGCCATGCAACTAAATATCCCTTAACAGGAGGGAAAGTGTGTACTGAAAGAAGATCGCCTCCAAGCTGTCTCAGCTCTCACCACACATACTACAGGCAGCCATCAAGGTCAGCTATTTCCTGGCTCATACAGAAAAACAAACACAGCCTTATACAGTGTGTAAAGAATGTATCCAATAATCACAACCTCTAGCTAAGAGCTTGTAACAGAAACAGAATTGGATTTTCCCCCTCAAGGAGTAAGAAAAAATACTAGTCTTTCCTGTGATCTCTCAAAACTACATCTGAAGAACTCTGGTTTCCTATAGAACAGTTGGACACCCACATAAATGCTTTACACACCTGAATTCTCTACTGCTGCATCTGAGAAAATATAGCTAGTGATGCCCTTCTGCAGAGACCACATACATCCAAGTTTTTGAAAGTAGTCCCTATTTGCTTCTGATGGCCAAAAACCTTTAGTGAAAGGAAGTATCCTACTGTGTGCCTGACAACAAATGTCATAACTTCACTGGATGTTTCATAAAGGCAAAAATCAGGTTCTGAATGCAGTGCAATTTTTTCAAAAGAAATAGAACAGAGAAGATAGAAATTTTAGAATACCTCTGACCCTATGGGTTATACACAATTTTATTGTATTTTTAACTAATATCACCTGTGAACACAAATATAAGCTGTACTGCAATTGAAGACAGCATCTTCAGCAATCAGAATTAAGATAATGTAGATAGGCTACTAGGGCAAAGTCAGACAGAGGCAATAGCCTTTAACTGGCCAATTAAAATAGCTGGGAAAAGTACACAAACCTTGGGCATGCACATTTGTCTGCAGGAGGGCGTTTCATGGAAGGCTTTTTTAGACTTTCCAACTAGTTTAATCTCCTGAAAAATACTAACTCTAATTTCAAACAGTGGCTATTTTACATCCCTTATCCAGCTCCTCTTGGACCTGCTTTTTCTTTTTCCTTCTAAAAAGAACCTGATCTCAATGTTGCAAACTTTTTGGGACATAATATTTTCAGAAAAGCCATTCGAAATTTAACATGACAAAGAGGGTAAAGAAATGGGTTCAAAGAGGAATTGATCCACAAAAGCCAAAAGGTTGCTTCATACAGGGAGTTAGGGATGCACTTTCCTTGGCAGGCCCCACGGATAATCATTAATAAAGAGTATGGGGCCCAGCAAATGGCAAACACACATACAATTATGGCAAGAGACTTCGCTCTTTTCTTGTCCTGCTGCAGTTTTGATTTGGTCTTTGCACAGAAGGAAACAGGAAAGTCATTTTCTGGGGTTATAGAATAGCCTCTGGATGGAGATAAGCAGTCAGTTACCAAAGACTGTTTCTTTGGTTTCATGGAAGAAGAAACACTGTCTTCTGCTTCAGATGAAGGAGATGATGCCCCTGGCCTCGGCAAGGCACAAAACCTCCAGGATAAGCTGTTTCTCCTTGGAGGCTCACAGTCCTGCCCGCTGCCACGCTGCTGGCGCCTCTGGATGTTGTGGAAGATGTGCATGTTGAAGTAGGTCACCAGGAGCAGCGGCACAAAGAACTCCAGGGTGGATGCACACAGGAGGAAGTGCCAGTTGTCGAAGAACTCGGCGTGGCACTGATCTGCTGCTACCACGCTGTGTCCAGCCACGTGCTCCCAAAACAGGATGGCTGGGCAGTAGAGGAGAAATGCTAAGACCCATATGGCCACCATCTTGATGGCAGGGCTGGATGTTATTCCCTGCTGGGCTCTGTAAGATACCTACGAGGGAAATAAACATAAAAAGTTCGGACTTGTAGAGACCCATTTTGGAAGTAAGAGTAGCAACAGGGGAGGAACTCAAGAGATGCATGATGATACAGAGCTGTGGCTGTGCTGATCAGCTGCAGCTCACCCAAGTCTGTTTAGTTCATTGATGCTGACAGAGCATAGGGTTGTGTCTCTACAGGTTAATATCACTGCACCAGGGTCCAGGTCCAGGGGATGAAACATGTTCATCCACCAGTACCAAGTAATTTGATATGCCCTGTTTGAGACACCTGTGGTCTGAAGTGCCAGAGGAATTAGCACTTTATAGTTGTTCAGAGCATGACTCCCACTCACTGGCCACTGCACTGCTTTTTACAGCATTTTACAAACAAATAAGGGTATGCATCATGGTGCTCAACAGAAAAGGTGGGACATAGATTTAACCTATGAGAAAATTAATTACTGGACACTTCATGAGGAGGAAGGAATAGGTACCACCACTGCACCAAAGCCCTTAGCTGATGAAACTAAAAAAAATCACCCATTTTCTTCCTTCTCCAACCACTCCAGGACCAGTACATATTTTCCACTATATGTTGCAGAACAGATAGGTAAATCATGTTTCACATCCTGCTCCATCCCTTTCACAGGATGAATGTGTAATTCTGAGAGATTAGACATCCAACTGATGCCAAAAGTTTGACTTAATGTCACTAGAACTCTCCTATAAATGCCCATGGATCTTAATTGCATTTGTGCAGATGCTCTGAATTTTGCTCTTTGTAAATGCTGAGTCTTTGGCTTTCCAGTGTAAGGTTTCTTAAACACCAAAAGTTTTGGTGTATGGTTTCCTAGATTTTTTTCCTTAAATAAAATACAATAATAAAGTTTAGTAAAAAGGCATTTATAGGAAGTTTAAATTAATTAACACAAATAAGACTGAATTTCTATTGCACAAAGTTATGTTGACAGTTTCATACACACAAAAGAACTGGAACCTTTCGTTTTCCCTGCCATCCCCTGCCACTAGAGCTAACGGTGTGGCTGGTGAGAAATGTTGGCCTCCACCCCTGGCAGGGCCCAAGACACAAAGCACACACCAGGTGTGTAGGATTCTCTGCAGAAAGAAGAGACAGAACGTGTCTGAAGTTTGGGGCTGTGCTCCGGACACCAAAAGGAGTTTACTGCTGCATATCTACAGGCAAGGATTGCAGTCTGCCCCTTGTCCCACTCTCTGTCTGTTTGCTCTTGCTCCCATTCTTATCCGGAATCATTTGTGACCACATCTCAGGTCTAGACACCCTCCCTGGTGTCTTTTATCTCACTGCCCTAGTTCCACTGTCTTTTCCTTTCACGACTGATTTTAGGCCCAAACCCAAATCAAATTACTCTGAATTTCTTCTTTCTCTGCTCCTTTTTTACCAGTCTGCTGCCTTACCCTTTTTACCCCCTAGCCTGCTTTTCCTCAGGCTGTAACACAACAGCAACTTGCAGCAGAAATTGTGAGAAAAGTCCTGGTTGACCAGGACTTCTGCGCTGAAGCATGATCAATGCAGAATATCCACCCCATCTACCTGCAAATATCTAATAATCCCTACACACCAGTGTATTTTTGAGGGGGATTATCTTGACTAAATTTGGGCTTCTACTCATCAACATGGCAAAGGTTGGTGAATATAATCCTCCAAGGAAAAAAATCCAAGAAGCTATAAACAGGGTACTTACAGCTTTAGTGACTGACAGGAAACGGTCATAGCTGATAAGAACAATGTTAAATACTGAAGCTGTGCAGAGGAGATAGTCCATAACCAGCCAGAGCTTGCAGATGCCTCTTCCCAAGTGCCATTTCCCTGTCAGGCCGTAAGGGATGTAGAGGGGCATGCAGAACACACCTGTGGAAAGCAACCAGAAAGACACCATGTGGTTCATAGGGATTGCAAACTCCTGGAAGCAGAGAGACACATTATTCTGGTGTCTGGGTAAAAAAAATCAACGAATCTATTAAGGTGAGTGTGTAATTTATATACGGAAATTCTCAAATTCTCGTGAAATCCGACGGTGACTTTCTGTGTCTTGGATCTTAGTGTGATTTATGCTGATTGTTGGGAATAAGCTCCATGCAAATCAGCAAAGAAGGACTTAGTGAAGAAGAAAACTTAAGTTTAACCAACTTAGACTCTCTAAAGGTATACAATTAGTGCTGCAGCATATATGCACTGTGGTTGCATTCTCATATGTAACCTGATTGTTTTATTTCCTCTGGTTTTTTATCTGTATTTTAATTTTCCACCAAACACATCTACAGCTGTTGAAAATGGCAGTTATTACTGTAAGATTGGTTAGCATATGTAAGCTAAAGACAATATATTGGGCAGTCTGTGTGGTGTTTGGAAATATCTTTTACCAAAGATAGAACAGACACAGCAGAAGTATGAAACTCTCATTTTCAAGGAGTGTTTTAATTTCATGCTTGTTCTCCACCTGAGAATAACTCCAGAACCACAATTTGGTTTGTTAAATTTGTGTTTTGTCCAAAAGACCTTCAACTGACATACATCATTAAGAAAATAATGTTTGTGTTTTATTTTTAAGCCAGCAACTTCTTCATTTTAACACTAATGTTCTTTCAAAATTGTGGTGCAATAGCTGACACCACATTCCTGAAAATGCTGATTTACCACAGACAAATAGAAAATTCTATGCAGCTTCAAGATGCATTTTAAACTCTCCAGATTATTCTTTTCTTGACATGTCCACCAAGATCTTAAAAGTTACTAAACATATCCAGGGTGATGTGGTCCACTGACAATAAAACACTGGGCAACGAGCTGACAGACTGTTATCAACAGGGAAATTCTCACAGCACTTTCAATACTGAGGACGTGTTTTAACATATACTTTAAATAAAAGCAGCATCACTTTGGTGCTAAATACTCATTTTTCATAGTTGCTAATGACAGCTACTGTTCTCATGAACTTCAATGGGATCAGTGTTTGGCACCATGTCAAAAAGTAATGACTGCTTTTAGCTATACGTATAAATATATAGACAAACCCCAGGTTTTAAGCATTTTTATTTTAAGCTATTCTTATTTTTACTAGTTAGTGGACATGAAAGACATAAGTCACATCCCTGGAAATATTCCAGACTTTTATTAAATTTTAAAAAACCCAACCCCATAGCAATTTCAGAAAATGAAGTATTTCCTGATCAATATCAGAGACAAAATCTTAGATTTGCACAGTCTATGTAGGCCAATGGCAATCTGATGGCAATCATTTCCTCTTGGCTTATTTAAGAATGCATGAGGCACCAGCCACAAAGAACTGATGCAGAAGGTAGATATTTAACTCTCTTGACAAAACCATGAGATATGAGGAGAAACAGACTTTTGCAGAAGAACTGAGCAACGAAATAGCAGCTCCAGCAAATTGTCTGCCTTAGCAGGAAAGCAAAGGCTTCACCATTTGCATTGTTCGGTTTCTGCCCCATGGGACGAGCCCCAGAATAGGGCAATACATATTATAAATGGCATAAATGAAGGAAAACCTGAAAGGCTAAACTAATACACTTCACTACACAGCACAAACAAAGGAACAGCATTTGGGGGGGGACAGTATTGACAGAAGTGTAGTAGGTCTGTGGCCACGATTTCCTTTCTCACGATTCAGTGAATACTGGTCTCTGTGACCATGCTGAAGAGAAAGCCTTTGTGTGCAGCAGTACCTCCTTGCCAGCTTCAAGTCAAGATGTTTGCTGGCACATCTGCCATGGGACCATGGTTTTGTCAGGCTTTCTCTGCTGCAGGGGCTGTTTCCCTGGCTCCAGCCATAGAGGCATGCTGCACAAGGCATTCACACCACCACTGCCTCACTTGGCATTACCAGCCAGGACTGGATCCATGGCTGCTTCAGCCACCAACTCTCCTGGAGTTCTGCAGTGACACTATGGGAAGAGGAGACCAATAAGGAATGAAGACAAGAGATGCCAGCAGGGTGTTACTGGTATCAAACAACCCATCGGGTCAATAGCCTGTGTTAAGCTGAAACCAATAAAAAGTCCTGGTGATAAAGTGTCTTGCTGTAGTGTAACACACTCTTGAACCATTAGTACTATGTAGAGAAGTAATTAATTTACCTGGATCTATCACACATAGCTGTCAAATGTAAGGATGTTCTGAAGTATGTCATGAACACTCTTACAGGAGAGGTAAGGGTAAATCATAAACTGTAGCAAACAAGCTCTTCAATTACTATTCACATATAATAGTTGCTCCTTTTTCTTGAAGCAACATTAAAAGTATTTATATGAGAAAGGATGCATTTCTCATTATAGCATACTTTGAGACATACTGGGTTATTAAAATACTTCATGCAGCTTCCACCATTCCTCATCCTTCCCCCAGCTCTCAGAACAAAACACACAGAAAATAAACACCAGTGCTGCTCCTAAGAGTCCCACAACACAATTAGCACATGGCTGCACAGATGTGACTTACCCACTGCAAAGTCAGAAACAGCAAGATTCAGAAAGAAATAGTTGCTCCGATGCCTGAGGTTTCTGTCCATAATGAAAGCAAGGATCACCAGGACGTTTCCAAGGATGGTCACCAGCGACAGCAACACCATGAGGAAAGCCAGCAGCACCAGCACGCCCAGAGAGAACTCGGAGCTCGGCAACTGGGTGGGCCAAGTCTCGTTGCACGTTGCAGCCACGTGTGGAGTTTGGGCAGTGCTGTTGGGCATGGTGGGTATCCAGGTCAGGTCACTCTGGGAAGGAAGTTGTATCTGGCAGAGTTATCCAAAAGGCTGAGACAAGGCTATTAACAGGCTGGGCTGAATACTGACACATAAAAAGAAAAGATTCACAATATCAAAAAAATGGAACGCAAGACTTCAAGACCTGTACTCTCTAACATTTCTTGATCTGAATGCACCTATTGGTCTAAAAAAAGACACCTCACAAGTAGTGTCTTTCCTGGACATGGATCCTTATCTACAGTTGTCAAAAAAGTTGACGGAAAATAACTCTCTTCACAGTCAAGCAGTTTGCATATTAGCAATGTGTAAGTGTTTTTGCATACCTAATTGTGCTGACGCTAAAACCATATCTCATTTTCACCTCCACAGTGGTGAACAGGATTAAAATTACTACAATTCTATTTCCCTTATAGAAAAATGTAGACACTTTTGCACTTGCTGCTATACCACTTTTTAAATTTTACAGTTAATAACAGAAAGATATTTCTTAGTGTTGCTGGTTACAGAGCATTTATAATGCAGTTACCTGCAGCAGAAGCATAACCAATACCTCCTCGGCTCATCCTACTCAGAAGCTCTGGGCAGAACAAACCAAATACTTAGATTTTGGAGGTCTTTAGAGTGTGGCCCATCTAATCCTGCACCTCCCAAGTAATCCTAGATAAGCTTTTACTCCATGAAGTACCAAGCCTTTAGCCCTTTGCAGGTGTGAAAAATACATCCCTTCCCCTATTTATTTTGGTAGGAGTGCACAGAATTTGGCAGGCCACGGCTGTGGCTGACACTCCTCAACTTTGTAGCACCATGGCACACTGTGTGACCAGCATTTCAAACTGCAGCCATAATGCCAGGTGCTTGGGAAGATGTAGGGCATGAAACAAGGAAAGAGAGGGTGGGCAAGATGTGGGGAGGAAAGATGCAGTGCTCTGCTACCATATTGAAGAACAAAGGGAATTATGTTGTAAAGAGTCATTACAGCAACAGGTGTTGGGTGACAGAAACAGAAGAGACCTTAGAAATGGCAAACTGTGTCAAGGAGACACAGCTGCCTTAGGTGTGTGTGCACAGCTGCAGCCTGGGAAGCATAGAGGAGGCACTGGAGCTTCCTGTGCAGTCACCAAGCCCCACTTGACATGGGTGACCTTGTGGTGAGAGCATGTTGCAGAGCCCAGGGGGAGGGAGGTGATGAAGTCTTCTTTAAGCAACTCAAGGAAGCTTATGGACCACGGGACCTGCTTTTGGTGTAGGCCTTTAGTGTTCATGGCATCTGCTGGAAGGGCAGCCCAGCAGGTGCGAGCGGTGAACAAGGTTCCTGGAGGCTGTCAGGGGGAACTTGCAGATACAAGTCCTCGGGGGCCAGTGGCAGTGACACACAGCTGGATCAGCTGCTCAGAGGTAAAGAGGGGCTCTTTAGGGATGTTATCTGTGCAGACTTGGCTGTAGTGATGATGAGGTAGTGGAACTCAAGATCCTAAAGGGGATGAGGAAGGAGAGTAGCAGTACAGACCATGAGCTTCAGGTGAGCAGACTTCCATTTAGGAAAGTGGTAGTGGGGATCTCATAGGGGGCAGGTCCAAAAGACAAGGAGCTCAAGGAAGCTGCAGGCCTCTAAGGACAGCAAGCTCCATGCACAAGAATGGTCCATCCCAGCTCTGAAGAAAACAAGCTGATG
Organism: Daphoenositta chrysoptera; assembly: GCA_013397915.1. Lineage (NCBI taxonomy): Eukaryota > Metazoa > Chordata > Aves > Passeriformes > Daphoenositta > Daphoenositta chrysoptera. The sequence continues at coordinate 12,208 of VZRO01007949.1, read as the reverse complement.
TATCATGACAGTGGCTAGCCCCGGGGACTACAATGCAAAATGGCAGCACGAAGGAGTTTGAAGGAGGGACAGGATACAAAGGAGATATTTAGAAATGTTGCCTGGCCACATAAGAATGATGTTAGGAAAACAAAAGCTCACCTAGAGCTGATGCTTGTAAAGGACATCAAGGACCAAATGAAGAACTTCAGCCACCCCATTAACAGCAAAATAAAAATTAAAAAATAGGTGCTTTGTTGGATGGGACCAGTGATCCAGTGACAGCAGGTACAGATAAAGCTGAGGTACCCAGTGCTTCCTGAGCTCCAGTCCTCACTAACTAGGTCTCCCTTTCTTCCATGCTTAGTGAATTAGTTCAAGGATGAGACCTGTCACGAGCAGGTGAGAATAAAACAGGATTACATGAGGGGACTTGACCCATAAAAGTCCATGGAACCCACTGGGCTATCAAGAGAACCAGCTACCACCTTTGCAAGACCACTTTCTATCCTCTTAGAATGGTCGTGGAGATGAAGGGAGACTCCCAACAACTGAAGAAAGGCAAATGTTGTAGCTAACTTCAAATGTTGCCACAAGGACAAAAGGTCCTATTGTCTTTAGTCCTTGGGAAAATAATGGAGTGAGTCTTCTTGGAAAGTATTTCTGAGGACCTGGGGGAGGAGAAAGTGACTGGGAACAGTCAGCATGAACTTACCAAGGGTAAATCATGCCTGAGCAACTTGGTTGTCTTCTTTGATAAAATTACTAGGTTTGTGGACAAAGGGAATGTAGTCATTTGCTTTTAAAATGAGGGAATAAATATGATATTGAAGTTTTAACCATAGTCTTGTGTGGCACTGAGGGGGAAATCTGTGTGGTATTTCCTTTGGAAAATAAAGTACACGGACATTATGAGAATCATTTGGGTTCCATATTTGTTCCAGAAATAAACAAACAAAAGATAACACAATTTCTTCCAACATGTAATTTTAGTTTGTTGAGAGTTTTTTTTTTTTAAATCTGAGAGGGTCAAATTAGAAAAAAACTGATGTGGTTTGAGTTGAAGCCCACAAAGTCATATAGCTACTGTCACCATGTATTTACAAGGCCTATTGAACATCTGCAAAGACAGAAGAAAATTCAAGGACATGAAATGGTGAAATGGATGAGAAAAGAAAGACCTGGGTTAGAAAACCCTTTGGCAGGAAACACCCATTTGATGGGGGGCATAAGAACAAATGCTGAATAAGTATCTTAACATAGCCCTGAAAAATGTCTGATTTATGATTTACAAGGGAGAATATTTATGATGCCACCCTGACCAAAACAGTTTTAAAGCTGTGGGCACAACAACCTAGTGCTTGACTTACCCTGGGAGCACTAAGCAAAATTTTCAACAATTAGAAAAATACAACAAATTCTTCTAATATACAGTTGTGGTGTGAGAAAAGAGTTTGAGCACTGTGTGTGTAATACAGACTCTAAAAACCACTGATCTCTAGTAGCTTCACCGTGCTACGTTGTTTCAAATTTGCTGCAGATTGCGCTGCCTGGCAAATTCCTTGACAAAGTAGTTTTCCAGCAGTGCAAAAAGTGGATTCAGTTTATCTAGTCAATAATTTTGTAGGTTATTTTTCCAAAATAAACAACACATTCTTTAAGCACAAAATGCAAACTGAATTTCTACACTAAAAGCAGAGGGATAGAAAAGCAGACAACTCAAATGCATTTCTATCTTGGGCCTACCTTCAGTTTCTCTATTTAACAGATGTTTAGTACACCAGCTATTCTATAAATGTTTTAACTCTGTGTGTGTGTGTTTAGATTTTTTAAGCATCACAGAAAAACAAACCCCACAAAATCTCTGCCAGCACCACAGCTCCTGACAGTAAAAACAGTTGTGCTGAAACAATGACCTCTTCCTCAAGCTGCATCTCTCCTAGCAATCAGGCTCACAATCCATAACTCTACCCATGTGAGGCAAGGAAGCATAGCGAGAAATGAATGGTGAAAGACAATCTTCCACCAGTGAGAAAACTGGCAAGAGAAGTTTTCAGTTCCAGACGTCTGAACAGGAAGACATTCTAGCTCTTCAAAGCCATCAACTTTTGTGCTATAATTAAGCCGCTTCCATGCATTTGAATTGTGTTTGCAAAAGGAGTACTCTGTTATGGCAACACTTCTACAGCCAATTTCAAATTAGATTAAAAACTATTTAAATTGACTACTGCTCTTCATTGTTCTGTGCATCAGATTTCACTTTACATATTTTATACATTTTTATATTTATAAACAAAAAGGACTAAAATTACCAAAAAAAGGAGAGAAAAAAATGTAGCCAGTGACTCTCACTTACCCATCCATGAAAGCCTTCTGGGTGAGTTGCAACACTCAACACATGGTAAGAAAGTCTGGCACATGGAATGGGGTGTAATCAAGCTCCATTGCTTTCTCCAACACCTCTACTCACTCCTTTCAGCACTGGACATTCAACTGCTTTGTTTGTTAAGAGCTGCTTGAGACATCTCTGTGTCAGCTTCCAGACCTCTGTAAACCCCATTCTCAAGCAGTGAATATGGCCTTTGCTCCCCGATAGAAAAAATCCAGTTTGATACTTGTTCTGTGGCAGAGAAAATCCATATAATGTCACAGTAACAAGACACAAAGAACTGATCTAGTATAAAAATCACTCTGTCGGATCAAATTTGTTCCAGACATTTTGATGGAATATCTTTGCACTTGCAAAGCTTTACACTGGAGAGACTATTGTCTATTCTCGCACAGCCAGCCAAAATCATAAATCCAGTATGAACTTAGCATTGCTTGCTCTGCTATTTCAACAGGAATGTGATCTCGTGCCCAAGCCTGGCCTATCTTTTAGGCAATCACATAGTGCACAGATCTGGCACTAAACATCATTTAAGCATGACCAAAGAGGCAGCCACAGTCAGGTGAAAAAACAGTATGGGTGAAGAGACTAACAATCATTTATGTCTGTGACAATTTTGATAACCAATCTCAAATTTCTCTTACCATGAAAAATTTCATTCTCTGAAAATTATTCAGAAGTACTAACTTAAACATACTGTGTGCTGCAACACCAGGTATGAACTATATCGAAATTTGAAAAGGACAGATATGGCAAGTGAGGCAGTCCATTCACTTGCATTTTGCTCACTGTGGGGATTATAACAGGGAGAGGACACTCTCTTGTCTTCATAATAGTTTATAAAATGAAAATATACTGGTTCTGTGAGCATTTTTACAACCATTTAAAAAGGTAGCAGAATTGCTTCTTCACTGATAGCTTTAGGTTCACAAATAGGACAAAAATTTTACTTCAACACGTACATGAGCAGGTATCTCCCTCCAGTGACTCTATGGAGATAGCGATAGAACAGATTTTTCACAGTGCCAGCTCTATATATTAAACAAAGGGAAAAAAAAGGAGGAAAAAATATACATCACACGCACAAACCAAGAGGACATCCAGCAAAGCTTGTTAATCTTTTCAGTGCACTAGATGGTAATTAATCTGGCATCATACCAGGAAAACCAAAAATGAGATCTTGAAAATTAACAATATCAGGGCAACTACATAACTCTGCTGCACTCTTAACCAATGTCATTAGTAAACAAAAGGTTTTTTCCTCTGTTTATGCTGACGATACACATGAAAAGGTATCACTAAATAACAGAGGAACCTTATCGGTAAGTCATTTATTTTACCTCTCTAAAAAGAAGGTGTGTTACCAGATCTTAATGTTGCAAACTTTTTGGGACATAATATTTTCAGAAAAGCCATTCGAAACCTCATATGACATAGAGGGTAAAGAAATGGGTTCAAAGAGGAATTGATCCACAAAAGCCAAAAGGTTGCTTCATACAGGGAGTTATGGATGCACTTTCCTTGGCAGGCCCCACGGATAATCATTAATAAAGAGTATGGGGCCCAGCAAATGGCAAACACACATACAATTATGGCAAGAGACTTGGCTATTTTCTTGTCCCGCTGCAGTTTTGATCCAGTCCTTGAACAGAAAGAAGCAGAAAAGTTCCTTTTGAGAGCTGCAGAACTGGTTTCTGTTCGAGATGGACCATTAGCCACCACTGCTGGTCTCCATGACCTTGTTAGTGATGAAACACTGTCCTCTGCTTCAGATGAAGGAGATGATGCCCCTGGCCTCGGCAAGCCACAAAACCTCCAGGATAAGCTGTTTCTCCTTGGAGGCTCACAGTCCTGCCCGCTGCCACGCCGCTGGCGCCTCTGGATGTTGTGGAAGATGTGCATGTTGAAGTAGGTCACCAGGAGCAGCGGCACAAAGAACTCCAGGGTGGATGCACACAGGAGGAAGTGCCAGTTGTCGAAGAACTCGGCGTGGCACTGATCTGCTGCTACCACGCTGTGTCCAGCCACGTGCTCCCAAAACAGGATGGCTGGGCAGTAGAGGAGAAATGCTAAGACCCATATGGCCACCATCTTGATGGCAGGGCTGGATGTTATTCCCTGCCGGGCTCTGTAAGATACCTGTGAGGGAAAAGGACGTGTCACATGTTCAGATAACATTTTGGAAAAATTATATCAAAAAAACATACATAATCAAGCCAAATGTAAAATTTGTTCTGTGTTTCCCCAGACACCTAGGATATCTTCACTATGTAAGGTTCTGAAAAACTGCTAGTCTTTTTCTCCATACACTGTAGCTCTGTGATTTATTTTAATACTGGGGATAGGAGAGGAGCAGAAATTATGATGGCTAAACTATCATTTGGCTTCCAGGTATGAAAGGACATAGCTTGTTTCCACAACACAGTAAAGTAGCAATAAGGAATTGGTAAGGAATAGGTGTATGATTCATCAGCCCAGGCTCAGCAGAGAGTGAAAGCAGCTGTGGGAGTTCCTGCATGCCCAGCAAAAGTAGAAGCCTTCTATATTAGACAGGTTGCCATGTGAGACTGTAAACACCAGACAATATAATTTTTTATCCTGTTTCCTCTTGCCATAGCAGAAAAATCTATCCTAGACATATACTATAACATCCCCTGCCTTTTTGAATCACTGTATTTTAATATTAGCTTTACCCTGTAAACAGTTCATTCCATTACTGAAAATCTTGATGCTTTTATGTCTACCCAGACAGCATATTAGGAATTGAAATAAAATCACCCAAAGTTAGGAAATACAAGAGCTAAGCCCACCCTGTAATAGCCCAGCCATACTCTTGGTCCCCTGCATCTTTCATAGCATAAGAGGAAAAGTTAATGAAAAGCTGGACAATTTAATTTCCTCTATACTGTTCAACATTTGTCATCTCAGGCTTTCCTCAGAACTGCTGCCTTCCTCACCAGCTTCCTATGCTGTTCATTAGCAGGGCACATGCATGCTACACAAAGGGTAATGAATGGCACCTTCACAGCCACGCACCACACAAAGGGCATTGTCCCTATGTCAGCAACAAGTATCACAGCAGTAGTGCAGGTTTATACACATTGGATTGGATTCTCTGTTTTAAGTATTTGTAGCCTGAAGATTCAGACTTCTCTACATCTTAAAGCATCATATTAGCTCCATGCACAGCTCCAGGTCTGCAGGAATGAATTTGTCACCCTGTGCAAGATTACAAGCAGCTCGATTTAGAGGCAGAAAACAGGAAACTGGGCACAGCTTCATAAATGGTGAAGTCTGGAGCAACTGGACCCTGGCCACAGGCTAGGGTTGCAGCAGAGACAGAGGTGGATCCCAAGTCTATGAGGAAGCATTGGGTCTTTTCTTTGGATAACAGCCTTGTTACACTTTCCTAGACTCACTCCACCCTAATGACCCAAAGAAGAAAATCAGAATGTGATCATGTTAATGAAGACCATCAGCAATTGCACAAGAACATGGATCTCAACTAAGTTACAGGGGCCCTTTTAATTTACATTTTTCACATTCTGAGCTCTGAAGCTTCATTAATATCTTAAATACAGGGATTTTTAAACTTTACTGTTCAGCTTAAAAAAACCCAAACAAATAAAAACAACAAACCAGCAAAAACCAACTATAAAACCACACTACTGGGGAAGAAGAGAAAGCAATTAGGCATCGTATCAGCACTTCCCAATCTAATATGAAACATGTCATTCAAGCAAACAGACCCATCAGCCTGGAGAAGAGAAGGCTTTGGGGTGACCTGACTGCAGCCTTCCAGGACCTGAAGGGCAAGTAGAGATAGGACACGGGGCAATGGTTTTAAACCAAAAGAGGTTAGGTTTAGATCAGGTATTAGGAAGAAATTCTTTACTAAGAGGGTGGTGAGGCAGTGGAACAGGTTGACCAGAGAAGTTGTGGATGCCCCATCCCTGGAAGTGTTCAAGGACAGGCTGGATGGAGGTCTGAGCAACTTGGTCTAACGGAAGGTCTCCCTGCCCATGGCAGGGGGTTGGAACCAGATAATCTTTAAGGTCTCTTCCAATCCAAACCATTCTATGATTCTACAACCAAACACCAATTAGAGCTTAGAAATGGTGAATGATAGTATTTATTACTTGATTCCTTGGATGTCTTCTGAAACAGAAGAATGACAACACTCAAGAAACATCTCTTACCTCTCCACATATTTTGATTCATTCTTCGTTTTGCTTCAAGGGATCAGTTTCCACTCAACTGCTCGTTGTCAGCACATGTCAATCTCTCCCTGCGGTAATTCAGATCCTCATCTGATCTTCACTCAGTCCATCTCACATGTCTCTCCATACCCTCTTCTTACAAAATTTATCCAAGCCTAAGCACATCCTTGACTCAACCTAGTTTTCATCACCACCACCACTTCTAATGGTCAAAACCCAAGTTCTCCACATACCTGCTCTCTCTTTCCCACATTGACCTTCCCATCTCCTGTGTAGTGTAATTAATTAATTCCTAGTGCAGGCAGCATGAGGGTAACATTGAAATCATAGGCAAGGCAATGTCCTATCTCAAAGTCCCAATGCAACACTGAAGCATCATTATTTCTCCATTTAAAAATGATACCAGTAACAAAGCACCATTTAGCTTAGAGCATTAATTGTGAAACACTCTGAGTTTTATAGAAATCTCAATATATATAAAGCAATAAATAGAAATGTTATTCTTACAGCTTTTGTAACTGACAGGAAACGGTCGTAGCTGATAAGGACGATGTTAAACACTGAAGCTGTGCACACGAGATAGTCCATAACCAGCCAGAGCTTGCACAGGCTTCTTCCCAAGTGCCATGTCCCTGTCAGGGCATAAGGGATGTACAACGGCATACAGAACGCACCTGTGAAAAGAAACCAAACACACGTCAGCCAGCACTGCACGGCATGAGAGCAGAGGAACATTTCGGCAGTACCTGAAAAAGCATGATCAACACTGACTGGAATTGCTCCATTGAAGGCTTTGTATTATCCTGCAACCAAAAAACCTTTACTATAAGGTACTAGTAACGTTCTTATAACTAATACCTCTCTGATAGGTGTATTGTGTTTATTATGTATCACTGTTACTTCTCTAATTAATACCACCTGCCAAAGGAAAGAGCAGTTGACTGCTTTACCTACTGAAGTAAACGCTATTCTGTGTTATCTGCTGAAATTAAAACAAACAAAAACATCTTTCCCTCAATATAATTCACTGTTTTCTACGATAAATTATCAAATTGCCGTGCTTTTATCCTCTTAGAAGCATATGTGTTTGAAAGTGTTCCAGAACTAACTTCTTATGGAAATATGAGTTTCAGACTAATTTTTAAAACTATATTATCAAAAGGCTGACAAGGACAGCACAGTTACTTAAATAAACCCAGCCTAACATTTCTTCTCATCATAAATCTTGATAATAACTGCTTTTCAGTGGCAATCTGATAGGATATTATCTATGGGAACTCACCAGACTGTGGGAACACGAGTGACCCAGCCGCACCCATGGCTGCCTAAATTTAGGCTGCTAAATCCAAATGTTGTGAAAGTGCCAATATGACCTCATTTTAATGGATTTTGAGGTGATCACCCTACCAAGTCCCAATGCGGCCTTGGGAGGTGGAAGAGGTAATGGTGTAGTCAGCTGGGATGCAGAGATGCAGTGAACAGCATTGACACTGCAACAAAATGGAATCACTGCATTTACAGACCAAATGACACTTGGTCTTTTGAGAAAAACGTTGTGGATTTTAACATTCACATCAGGAAAAAAAGCTGTGGTTTCAACTTTAGATTTACTACATAATGGTGTGTACTCCTGTAACAGAGTATCTTGAGAGTTTCCATTTCCATAAAAATCTTACAGTTCCTGTTGTTCTCCCTCTACTAAGAATCAAGAGATCTCTATTCAAACCCAGCTATAGGTCCAGAAGCACGAAGACAAAGCAAAGGTTGCTGAATGTCAAAATCAGATAGGTTAGATATGTTAAAAGAATAAGCAAATGACTTAGCAAGCTTTTAGCAATTTAGATCAAGAAGAAAGTAAGGATAATTTAGGCATACCCCGAATCTAAATTATGTAGCTACAAAAATACAAATCAGTTTGACTATAAAGTCAAACTAAGGCAAAGGCAAAGCTTTTAACCAAATTTATAAATAAAAACTAGACATTCAGGTAAACATATTATCACAAAACAAAAAAATTATGGAAAGTAGGTAATGCCAAGCTGTACTTCCTTCTTTGACAGAGAATGTTACTCACTTCATACTTCTCAGCTAGATGCTGGTATTTTTTCAGTATGATGCTAGACTGTGAGTCAGATGAGAGAACACCAGTTTGTCCACTGGTTTTCTGCTCACTGCCTTGGCATTTTTCCAGTGCACTGTAACTGGAGAGCAGGCAGCAAGGGCTCTGCAGCATAACAAGGCAGAAATAAGCTGGAAGAAGACATCAAACATATGGAGGAAGGTATCAAAACATTATACAAGGAGATCTGGACATCACAAGGATAGGACTGTTAGAAGCTGTGCCCCTGACAGAACTTCTGGCACTGGCAATAAATTTAAAGAGAAGTTTCATCTGTTCTTTCAGTATGCTTCCTCAACATGTACATAAAAAAAAAAATAAAATTGTGATATGACAAGTCAGAATACAGATTTTAATCAATAGCCACAACTATTTAAAACCATCCTTCTACACACACAATATTTTAACCAAGGCTTTTAGCAGACAGCCAACACTTCACAGAATATTGCAATACATCAATCTCCAACTGAGCATCACACTCATGTTTTACTTCTGAGTAAAAGTTTCAAAACTGTGTCCCTCTGTATAAATATACATGTAGCATCAAACTTCTTAGAAATTGCTTGATTTGTAATTTATATTTACCTATACAAACACATAGTCCTAAGGTATTACTCTAGATAGAGCATGTACAGCAAAAGGTTTAAAAACAGTATTCGTTGCTATTTAGTCACAAACGTCAAGTGATGATCTGTATTGCGTGACAGCAGACTGAAATAGAAGATATTGACCATGTATGCAAGATCTGTCAGACAAAAACAGTTGCTCCTTTTTCTTGAAGCAACATTAAAAGTATTTATATAAGAAAGGATGCATTTCTCATTATAGCATACTTTGAGACATACTGGGTTATTAAAATACTTCATGCAGCTTCCACCATTCCTCATCCTTCCCCCAGACACAGGTGCAAAATAGTTCTCTCAGAAGAAAACACACAGAAAATAAACACCAGTGCTGCTCCTAAGAGTCCCACAACACAATTAGCACATGGCTGCACAGCTGTGACTTACCCACTGCAAAGTCAGAAACAGCAAGATTCAGAAAGAAATAGTTACTCCGATGCCTGAGGTTTCTGTCCATGATGAAAGCAAGGATCACCAGGACGTTTCCAAGGATGGTCACCAGCGACAGCAACACCATGAGGAAAGCCAGCAGCACCAGCACGCCCAGTGAGAACTCGGAGCTCGGCGCCTGGGTGGGCCAAGTCTCGTTGCACGTTGCAGCCGCGTGTGGAGTTTGGGCAGTGCTGTTGGGCATGGTGGGTATCCAGGTCAGGTCACTCTGGGAAGGAAGTTGTATCTGGCAGAGTTATCCAAAAGGCTGAGATTCATAAGGAGTTAAAATAGGATGGGTCAAAAATCCAATAAGCATCCAAAACCCAATTTTCTCAGGAGGGAAGAAAATTAAAAGCTTTTGATGCTAGATAAATCTAGTTTTCTTAAGATTTGTTAAAGCATGTATAACTATAGCAGAGCTCTGGTAAAGAAATACGCGGTTTTTTCAAGGTCATATTTTAAAATGCAAGTTCTTCTTTAAGCAACCTGATTCTTATCTGTGGAGGTCAGGAGGGCTGATTTGAGGTTCCTTCTTGCTTTCCTCCCTCCCTTCATGATGTGTTTTGCTTGCTAGCATCATATACAACAACATTTTTTAAATTTTGCGTCTTAATCCTGTGTACACATCTTAATGAGAATTAAAACTACTTTTTAATTTCATCCTTGTTTATCTGACATTGTTGCAATTCAGCAAGCCTTTGGTCCCTCTCTACTGTGATATATATTTTTTGTTGATGAAAGGCATGGTCAACTTTGTTGTTGCTGTTGTTCTCCTTTTTGTGGACTCTGGGGCTGAAAACTGATACGATGTAAATAAGCATACATACAATTACTTACCAGAGCAGTTAAACTGTAATAGTCCCACCCTCAGAGAACAGTTCAAAACTCACTGGAATCAGTTTCAAAAATCTTAGCAGTAGCTTCAGTGACACAGCACCAGCTGCTGTTGCCCCAGAACCAAGGAACTAAATACAGACTCCCTGAATGAGAGCTTGGCAATTAACTTTAACAGGATGAGGATTTTCTTTCCACACTGGTGGGAAAAATCGTGTGTCTTCCACAAACGCTTCTGTTTTGTATGAGTAATGAAGCCACTTGCAGAGAGCTGTGAGTAGTAAAAATTTAGTCATTTTTATTATGGGTTCTAAAAACACTTTGGTGTCTAATTTTAGATACTTAAATCTGAAAAACGTTGGCTTTCATGTCTTTGCCTCTGTTGTGGGAACAAATTCATTAGCATTTGCCAAGTGCTTTTACTGAATGTTTGAATGGCAGTAGTACAAAAATACAAAACTTTATTATCCATGCAAATATCTTCACAGCATGTATGTCCATCACTGGTTTAAGCTTTATTTCGTGTCCAGGTACTGCAGAAAACACTCTATGGCAATTACTAAGTGATACCAGTAGCCTTTTCTCCTGCTAGCCATACTGAAGCCTCAAGGTGAAATTCAGCAGTTTCACTGTTTCTCATGAGAGCCAGCTGACCTTGCCACATGGCTTAAATCTTGGAGTGCTTTCCAGGAGTATAGCTGCCTAATTGTACTCCCTCTCCCTCCCTTAAAATTTCTTATTGGATCTACCTTGATTTCTTGAAATCTTAAATATCCAACTCTTCCACACCATGCTTGGAAAGCCTGTGTGTCGCAAGGCATCTACACATATGAAGTTCGATACGAGATCCACTTCATGAGCTTTCAGAATTTTTTTGTGTGTATGGTTATGACAATGATTAAATCAGTCTAGAACACATCTATAGCTAGAAAAATATTAAAGTAGTTACTAAACTGCTTTCATTTTTTACTGAAATAATTGCATAGCAAAGATAGACACACCAAAAGGATTCATAAGTAAATGTCCTATCTTTCTCTTCCCTTCTTTCCCCCACATTAAAAAACACGTATTAAACACCACCCTGAACTACCCGCAATATGAAGAAACTACAAACAGTCCAGAATTGGTATGCTGCTGTAAGAAAGACAATTATCTTCATTTTAAAAGTTAAGATCTTAAAAATGGGACTTTTCATATTTCCACATGGAAGATTTCCAGATGCATGTAGGACATTTAGAGCAAATGCTTGACAGCAAAAACACCAAGCAGTTCTTCAGAAGGTACTCAACTAACGAAGTACCCCAATCAGAGAGCAGATATAAAATCTTGGTCTGGTCATTTGAGACACAAAACCAAAAAATCATTCTGATACTACCTTATAGGAAACTCTAATGCTGTAATGGCAAACCTGTTTTCAGCTGTACTCCTGATTCATTTTCAGAGTAACAAAGCACAAACAGTAAAATAAAAAGATATAACAACGGACTGGCCAAAAAGACAAAAGCCACTATCCACCTCTTCCTGGTAATGTTTGATTCTTTATTGACATATTTTTATGACAACTGTACTTTGGGTATAAATTAACTCTATAATCCTTCCTTTTTTTTTTTTT
>VZRO01007946.1:44445-56019 GCA_013397915.1 Daphoenositta chrysoptera | reverse complement strand
ATTGATCCATATGATTGGAATATTGCCCAGGTGATTTTTCCCGAGCAGCCCTTTGGAAATGACCATTTTCGGTGCACTAATGCATGTTGAAGGCTTGCTGGGGCTGCCTGAGGAAGTGATGCAAGAAGGGAACCCTTAATATTCCAACAGGAAACGTTTTCCTCGAGGAACAGCAGACTTGAAAACTGCAGATTACAATTTAATATCAACCAGATTTCGACATTAACCATGATTTCCGAGAACAATTTGATTTTTTTCTCCCCCCCATCCCTTTTTTTTTTTTTCCCCTGCTTCTCCTCCAAATGATCAAAACTTCCAACCGCAGGCGGCTCCTGGAATGAGCCCGGGGCTGCTGCGATTTCAGCCTCAGCCTCGGGAATTGCAGAGCTCCTGGGATCCCCTTCCAGCCCTGCCGCTTCCCTGCTTCCCTCTCAATCCCAATCTGCCTCGGAGCCCAGTTAAACCTGCTTTTTTCTGGCTTTGGGACGTTTTATTTCAGGGAGTCCCCAGGATTTTGGTGGTGTCACCAATGAATTCCTCACCAATCCCGCTGATGGAGCAGTCACAGCACAGCAGCCACGAAATCCAGGCAGATTTGGGGATCAAAAGTGGCAAATTGCACAATTCCCAGAGCAGTGTGAGGGGCAGGATGAGGAGAATTAACAACTGCCCCAATATTTCCGTTTCCGGCTGCTTTTTCTTCACCTGCCCATGGATTTGTTCGTGGTCTGGGAGTTCTGTCCGTGACCTGGGGACAGAGACAGCAAAGACAAAAACCATCCCTGTCCCCAGGAGCTCCCAGGGCGAGTGTCCTGCCCGGAGGGAGGTGACAAACACGGCCCTGCCTCTGTCTGGGTGTCTGTGACCCGACGGGAGCTGTCCCCGCTGGCCCTGCCAGGGTCACTGCCCCAAATCCCTCCAGGCTGAGCCAAGCTCGTGCCACCAGCTCCTGGAAAAGTCAGCTCGGAGCTCACCACTCTCCCAGGCTGCAGCGTGGATGGGGGAAAAATAACCCCCGTGGGAAGAGTCCTGGAAGAGGGGAGGGAAAAGGGATGCTGGAGTGGGAAAAAGGTGATGGAGAAGGTCCCCGGCATCAACCTCTGACCTGAGTTTTCCTCTGGGGTTATCTAATCCCTTCCCAGAGGTGTTCCTGCAAAATAAAACACTCCAAAGATTTCAAAGCCAAGGGAATCTCTGCGATCCGGCCAGCTCCTGCATGGAAAGGTTTTTTATGGAAGCAAAGGCAGCAGGCAGGAGAGCGTGGCTGCTGCAAGCTCAGGGTGGCACCAGCTCTGCTGGGTAAATTCTTCAAGCTCACCTGTTGGAAAAAACACTTTTTTCCCCCCCCAAAAAAAGGTCAGGAAGCACGAGGTGGGATCCTGCTGCGTGTCTGCTGCTCCACAGTCTCGGGAATGTGGTGCTGGAGTGGGAAAGGATGGAAGAGAGGGAATTTGCTTGGTGTGGACAAGGAAGTTGAGTGTCAAGGTGAACTTGGAGGGGGGACTTGGAAGGGCTCAACAAAGGAAATGCAGCAAAGAGCAACCCCCGAGGACAGAGAGGATCCCACCAGAGCGGCTTTGAAATGCAGGCCTTTGTTCCTGCCCGGTTTGAAATGGTCTCCTCGGCTCTCCCAGGGAAGAATCGGGAATTGTTTGCCAGCCAGGACTGAAATGTAAACCAGGATCCCCCAAGAGCAGCGGGACAATGGAACACTAATCCAGCCTTTCCCGGGAGAGGATGCCCACGGGGAAGGGGCTTTAACCACGCCGTGGGCAATCTCTGTGATGTAAATCCTGACCTTCCCACAATGGCTCCTCGGGAATATTGACACGGAGGCTCCATCCCTCCCAGGTTGTGGGATGGCTCCAGCTTTGTTCCCTCGGGCCGTTGTTCCCACTTTGGCACGCAGTCCAAAGCCAGCCGGGGTTCCCAAATCCACGGAGCACAAGCCCGGAGCGCTGCCAGCAGGATTGACAGGCGTGCAGGGAAAAGGCTGCGTGGGCTGCCAGCTCCTGGAGCTGTTCAATGGAGCGGCCTCCCCATGGAAGATTCCTGCCTTTCTTGGTCAGCAGAATCCTGATCTGCCATGAAATTCCCCCACCTCCGGCGGCCTCTGGAAAAGGAGCGGGCGGTGGGGCTCTGGCACGGGCGGAACGGAATCCATCCCGCAGCTTGTGACACCACGGGCACAGGCCGCTGGCAGAGGGCAGTGAGAAACCAGGGATGGGGAGATGCCTTGGAAAAGGGAGCCCTGGGACAGGTGGGACAGACTCCACAGAGAGGAGGTGGCCACTCTTTGCTGGCTGCTGGCCACAGAGCATGGACAAGGACTTTGGGACAAGGGGCTCCATCCCAAGCTGCTGATGGAATTGTCATTCCTACTAAAAATGTACTGGAATAAATGAAAATAGAGGGGGAAAGGGGTTATTTGAATGGAATATTTCAAATTTTCCGACTTTTTTTGCACTGTGTTTGTCACCTTTCCAACTTCCAGGTGGGCCCCAAATGCTGCTCAATGAGAGCAGCACAATTTTAGGACCACTATGTTGGGATAAATCCCTGTGCAAAGGAAGGAGTGATGGAACCCTGGGATAAATCCCTGTGCAAAGGAAGGAGTGATGGAATCCTGGGATAAATCCCTGAGCAAAGGAAGGAGTGATGGAACCCTGGGATAAATCCCTGAGCAAAGGAATGAGGAATGGAATCATGGGGAGCCAACTTCTTGAATATTTTTTTTCCAATAATTTTTTACTTATTCTGTGGTTCCTTAAATACGGGTTTTCGCACACCTTGGTGAGCAGGGAGTTTCCCAAGATCCCAAAAGCCCAAGGAATCAGGGTGATGGTTGGAATTATGAGGAACACGTTAGGGTAATGCAAGAGAGAAAGGTTTAATCTCACGATCTTAAATCTGTGCTTGACCCAAAATTCATCAGGAAAACCCACTGCAAGAGGGCGAATAGATATTCCCTCCTCCCTCCTCAAAATTCCTGAAGGAAAAAGAAAGTTTGTGAGGGAAACCTCAGCCCTGACACGATCTCCAAGCGATGGGAAATCCATGTCTGCAAACCTGGGGAGTCAGAGGGATTCGCAGCCGTGTCCTGACTACCTGGGAAAGGGAAAAGTGCAGTTCCTCACTATCAAAGCTCATTATGATGGACACAATTAGCTGATTTCCAGTTGATTAATCAGCTACCACTGTTGGAAAGTGCTGAAATGCTGATACCCCACCACTCCTGGAGCTGCTCAGTCGGATTTCCCAGCCTGGGATCGCTCATTCCCAAGCGATGCCAGCAGGAATCAGGCAAATCCATTTTATTTATTTGTTTTATCTTTTGGAGGTACAACATCCCAATTTCTGGCTGTGACCAGACACCAGAAGTTGTCATTGCTTGTAGGAGAAGACTAAAAAAAGCCAGATTTGCTAATTCTAGCAAATATCCCAAACAGATCCCAGCTGGATGCTGTGATCATCCACAGCTGGGCTGCTCCAGCTCCTCCTGCCAGGTGTTGGGAATAAACAGATTTGCAGGAACTTGGGTGGGAAATGCAGTGATAAAAGGGTCTGAGCAGCACCAGCCTGGCTTTGGGGGGTGAAATGGGGGATTTCTGTGGAGTTCCCTGGATTATTCCCTGGATTTCCCCCTGGATTTTTCCCTGGATGGAAGGTAAGAGGCTCTGTTGCTTCTGACAAACACCAGTTGTTCTCTCTCCTGCTGGGAGGCTCCAGAGAAGGGATTTAGTTTGGATATGCCCATGGATGTTCCATTTATTTTGGGATGTGATTCCAGCTATTCCTTCCCAGTTGCTTGGAGCGCCCCTGGAATTCCTCTCAAGCTGACCAGAAACTGCTCGGTCCCTCCCGAGGGGTCTGGGTGCTCCTGTGGCTTTGGGGATGTTTGATTTTGGGATGTTTGATTTTGGGAGCTGCCAAAGCTTCCCAGGTGCAGATCCCACCTGGAGTGAACAATGAAGGGATTCCACACAGGAAAACTGAATTTTCCTTCAGTGAGGCAAAGGTGATGCAGTAAATGACTTGTGAGCCTGATTCCTTGGGAAAACGTTTTGAGGATACCGAGGAGAAAGTCACTGCTTTGGGATAAATGGTATTTCCTGTGGAGCCAACTAATTATTGTTGTTAATTGAGAAATTAATAGAAATATGGGAGTGTGGCATAAGAAATCCAATGCCTCCTCCTATCCTTTCTAAACAGATGNTGTGGCATAAGAAATCCAATGCCTTTGGACACCTCCTCCTCCCCTTTCTGGTCAGATGTGATATTTTTGGGGATTTTTTCAGTTGCTCTCATTTTCCCAAAGGTTCTTGTCTCCATCTGGGCCTGGTCTGGAAAAATCGGGATTTGTTAAGTCCAGCCTGGGCTGGTGACTGATAATTCTGTCCCTGCTCCTTGTAGGGGGGAGCGATGCCCTCGGAGGGCTCAGGGGTCTTGTCTTTAATTCGCTTTTGGGGAAAATATGGATTTTTAGATGAGATTTCCCTGAGAACCTCCCATTTTCCCTGGATTTGGCCTGTGGTCTCGCTCGGAGCCATCCTGGTTGATTTTTTCCAGTTTTAGTGCATTTTCTCCTGGTGCTGCCTCCTGCACAAGCAGATGGGTGACAGATTGCTCCGAGTGACCTCACCAAAAGGCGTCATTTATTATTCCAAAGTTTCCGAGAGTTTGGGAAAATATTCCTCAACTCTGACAAAGCCCAAACTCTGCTGCTCCACACAGCAAATCCCACCTATGGAGCACAGAAATTCTCATTTTTGGGTGTCCAACAGGTCACCCACTGCTGCAGATCTGTCGTTTAATGAAATTCAAAATCCAACTTGCTCTTGTTCCCTTGCTTGCTTAAGGGATTTTTCCACTCTTTCTTTATGGATCTATGAATTACCCGGTGTTCTGGAGCATATTTCACCATTTATCAACGATTATGAGGGAAGAAATAATTCCTTCTGAAAGGAGAATAATCCAAATTATTCTTATTGTTTTATTGGCAAATAAAAATATAATTTATGAGCCAGTCAAGAGCAATAACCCTTAAGTGCAGGACTACAGAATAGCCCATTAAGATATTTTTAATGCCATTTTTGTCTGGACTTGTGTGAGTTAATTTAAAACAAACACACGGAGCTGCCTTTCCAGGAGTATTTCGGTGTCTAACCCCAAGTTGTTTCAGGAAAAATGAGGCAATTTGGTGCCTTTGAGGAGCCTTTGGCTCAGATTTTCCAGTGCTGGGGGTGCAGTTGGTTTGTTCCTGGTGAGGTTTGATCCATTTATTCGTGATCAGGGCCATGGATGGGGCTGATAATTCCATTTACAGATGGTTTTTGAGGGAAAAGGATGAGCTTGGCTCCCAAAATTGATATCAGGCTGTGGAATTCCTTCTGTCAGGAAGTGTGGGGTGAGTGGGTGAAGGGTTTTTCCCAGATTGTTCCTGGAGTTAAAGGAGCTGCCGGCTGGGAAAGGGCAATTATTAGGGAATCTCCAGTGCAGGCCCGGAGTGTAAATCCAGGGAAAAGCAGTGGCTCTGCCTGGTTCTCCCCGGGTGGAAGTGAATCCATCCCTGCCTTTGCAGAAATGGGACACTGGGAAGTTTTCCCTCCCTTGGAGCTCCCGGCCCTGCCTCAGCCCGGGCACAGCCGGGGGCACCTGAGCAAGGGTTGGTCTCAGGAATCCTGGGATGGTTTGGGCTGGGAGGACCTTGGAGCTCATCCCATCCCATCCCACCCCACCCAGGGACACCTCCAGCTATCCCAGGGTGCTCCCAGCCCCCTCCAGCCTGGCCTCGGGCACTGCCAGGGATGGGCAGCCCTGGAATGACCTGGGCCAGGGCCTGCCCACCCTCCCTGGAGCAATCCCTTCCCAATGTCCCGCCTAATCCCGCCCTTTTCCACCTTAAAACCCTTCCATGAGGGCTGCACCGAGACCCTGGAGGATCCTAAGCAGAGTTTTTGGCCAGGGAAGCCTCGCGGGGCAGAGCACGGGGGATGTGGGTCCGGCAGGAGCGGGAGCTGTGCGGGCCTGGGCTCCTCTCCAGCCACTGGAATTGTTCCTCTGCTCCCACAAAACTCCTTCTCCCCGGCTGCTGCTGGCCCCTTCCTCTGCTTGAGTCCCCAAATTCTGGGAATCTTTGCTTTCCGTGCCAGCTGAGGGACACGCACTGATCACAGGCCAGGATGCATTTTATTCCTCTTTTTTTTTTTTTTTTTTTTTTTTTTTTGNTTTTTTTTTTTTTCTTTCTGTCCTTCTCGCTCACCCTAAAAGTACAAAACCAGCGAAAATAGTAAAACAAACAAGGAGGAACGATCTGCTGGGGTGGAGCTCTTCCTTTTTCCATCGCAGGCGTTTTTTAGCCAAACACCCAGAAAATGTTTGACATCCATTTGTGGAGCCTCTATAATTAGAATTAATAAAAGGACATGGTGAGTACACCTACCCTGCAAACCACAAATGGGTTTTTTTCTTCCCATCTCGATGGTTTTAAGTTGTTCCTCTGATTGGCACCTCCAGAAAAATTAGGATTAAGCTGTGACATGGATTTGCTGTGTGTAATGCCTGGCTTTTCCATGGGAATTTATTCCCACACAAATCCTGGGAGGGATCCTCTAAACAGCTCCAGGTACCCAGGAGAGCAAAGCCAGTAAAATATCAATATTTGGGGAATGGGGTTGGGGGCTCCAGCCCAATCCCAGGGGGTTTGTGCCCACAATTGGACACAAATTGGAAATTCCTTGGCAATTCCCAACAAAAGGACCCCGAGATGAGGGAATCCAGAGGGGATGGCACTGGAAATGCTCCCAGCAAATGAGATTTAAACTGAGCATGGCAAAGAGTTCTCAGCTTGTCCTGCCTGCAGATGCTCAGTTCCCACTAAAATGATGAATTAATTAAACTTTCAATATCTAAAGGTGCTTGCAGCGATTCCAGGGGTGATCTCCCAGCTCCCCCAGGGATAAAACAGGGATCAGACTCGGCAGCCTGGAAGGAGAAGCTGCAAAATCCCACCCTTTGTGCAAAGCTGTTTCCCCAATCGAGGAGAGCAAAATGGGATATTTCCCTGGAATTCTCTGGAATTTTGGCACCTTAACGACCTTTAATCTGCTTATTGAGGATAATTGGGTGCTCCAGGGGGAAGGAGATTCTCCCGTTGTCTTGGGGTCCAAAATCTGCTATTAAACTTCATGACATCACAGATACAAACGTGTAGGAATTGATTTCAGTGATTCCTGCTTTAGGAAGGGTTGTTCCTCTCTGGATTTCCATGAATCAGGCTTGGGAAAGCAGATTTGGGGTGATTTTGGGGCAACTGCTGCTGTTCTGTTCCTATCAGAACACAATACCCAAGCCTGGCACTTCTTTTGAATACTGAAATAAAATCAGTATTCTCACTTCTGCATTTAGACCCGACAAACCTTGGGGTTTTTCTTAACTTTACTTCTATTTCTTTCACCTATTTCTGCATCAAAACCTCCCAGTTTTGACTGAAGTCTTCCCAAAATCCAAGTTTTGGATAATAATGGGATTAAATAATGGGACTTGGGATTAAATAATGGGATTTAAAAATGGGATTTGGTGAACTCCTGTCTTCCTTACTCCTGTTATTGAAATTTCTCCTCTCGTTCCCTTCTGCTCTTAATCCTCGTGGGAGGAATGAGGCATCCCTTGGATTTTGTGGGAATTCTTCCCCTCAAATCAAGGTTTTGGTGTCTCCTGAGCCACTGAAAACAAGGAAAATTTGATATTTGGGCTCTTCAGTTTTTTCTTCTCAGAACCTGACACATCATCACTCCAATTACATTCTTTAGGAGGGTTTATTCCTTATTTTTCAAGCAGAGAAATTAAATAAAAAAAAAGTCTTGCCATGTTTTAGGACCAAACTGAGTATTTTACACACATCCCAACAGCTCTCTGGAAAGCATTTAAATTTACAAGCTGTTCCTAAACTCCCTGGCAGTTGGCAATGCTGTGTCCAACACACAGCAACCCCCTTGGAAAAGAGATTTTTTTGGAAAGAACAGAGATTTCAGCTTCATCTGAGGGGGCTGCAGCTCAAAATTGTTTTAACAAATGTGTCACCTAATATATATATATATATTTTAAAGATTATTTCAGTACTTGAAAAGGGATTAAAAAAAAAAAAAAGCCATCATCTCTTATATTCTTCAGCAGAGCTTCTGGGGACCCCTTTTTCAGGTGTGATTTCAATATTTTGGAGTGATTTGAATCTTTCATTCAGCAAATAATTAAATGTTGACATCCCGTATTTGGTTAATTTAATTGTGAGTGTCGGGGGGAGTTGTTTGCATTTCATCAGGAGCTGCTTTAGATAAAGAGAAATGATTTGTGCCTTTGGGACTATTTAATTCATGTTATTATCTACATAACTCATATTATTATCTATTATGGGCTGTTTGCATCTGAGGTTTAGGGAATGTGGCCATGCTGAGGTGACACTTAATTAAAATAATCCAAATTTGTTCCTGTTATATCTGATAAAGGTTGTGATACATGAATTACAGTGATTTTTCATATAGAAAATCCATTGCTGTCATCCTATATTCCGTATTTTTCTGACTCTGCTGGCATTTAGCAGCTGAAAAACCAGTTAAAAACCACAGGCTTTAGGATTTTGTAGCAGTGGGGAGTGGGATGGGATTTTCCCACCAAACTGCCTTTTAATTCCACCCCTGGGATGCTCCACGAGGGAAGCCCTGCACCTTTTCCTGTGCTTGATCCCCCCATAAATCAGATTTTCCTTGGAGGGCACTGGAAGTGCTCCCTGCTCGTGTTGGAGGGAGAGCGGAGCGGGAGAACCGGGATTCGGGGAGGGACCATCCCCCAGGAGTTCCCCTCTCCCTCCATCCCCCAGGAATTCCCTCTCTGGCCCGGTCCCCTCTCCCTCCGCCAGCCCCGTCCCGGAGCTCGCTGCCTCTCCCGGGATCAGCTCCGTTGAACCGGCCCGGGAAGGGGCTGCCAGGCCGGGATTTCCCGGACTGACGCGGCCGCTCGGGGCTGGCTCAAGCCCTCTTTGAGGCGGGGGCTGCTGCTCTCCCCTCCNATCCCCTCTCCCTCCATCCCCCAGGAATTCCCTCTCTGGCCCGATCCCCTCTCCCTCCATCCCCCAGGAATTCCCTCTCTGGCCCGATCCCCTCTCCCTCCATCCCCCAGGAATTCCCTCTCTGGCCCGGTCCCCTCTCCCACCATCCCAGGAATTCCCTCCTGGCCCGGTCCCCTCTCCCTCCGCCAGCCCCGTCCCGGAGCTCGCTGCCTCTCCCGGGATCAGCTCCGTTGAACCGGCCCGGGAAGGGGCTGCCAGGCCGGGATTTCCCGGACTGACGCGGCCGCTCGGGGCTGGCTCAAGCCCTCTTTGAGGCGGGGGCTGCTGCTCTCCCCTCCCTGGGCAGCTCCTGCTCCTCCTGGCCTGAATTCCCTGGGAACCCCTCCTGCTCCCGGGGTGGGATGGGATAAACCTCCTGCTTTGGGACGCTCAGAGCAGGAAAGTGAATTCCTGGGGTTTTTGCAAGGGAAGGGATTTTAATCCCATCCAGAGCCACCCCAGCCATGGCAGGGACATCTCCCACTGTCCCAGGGGGCTCCAGCCTGGCCTTGGGCACTGCCAGGGATCCAGGGGCAGCCCCAGCTGCTCTGGGAATTCCATCCCGGCCCCTCCCCAGCGTCCCAGCCAGGAATTCCTTCCCAATGTCCCACCTGAACCTCCTCTCTGTCAGTTTGAAGCCAATCAACACAGTCCAGGCCCTTGGACTCTTCCTCTACGGGAACCGAAGGACTTTGGAAGGAGCTGGAGGCAGCACAAGAACAACAGCGATTACTGGGGGGGTTTGCTGGATTTNGGCTGCTCTGTTCCCTTCCGAGCAGCCCAGCCCAGGAGGATGAAAGAAAAGAAATCAACCCCCGCTCCCTCCTCTAATGATCAATTTGTCCCTCTTAATTAAATGTCCGGCCTCATCCCCGTTTGATCCCACCACGGTTTTGCCTTCTCATTTTGGCTTGAAAAGCGATTTAATTTCAATTTCAAGACCTTTTTGTTCTTGCTTTTTTTTTCCCCTTTCCAGTTCCCCCCTCCACCCAGCCCGGCAGGAGATGTCTCTGTCAGGAAACCAGCTCCACGCTCGGGGATAATTTTGGGAATGTGAGCACATCCCCCAGGACCTGGACAAACACAGAACATTTGCTGGGGGATTTTTCGCTCCCTGTACCTTTTTTATCCACACCCACACACCAGCAGAGAGCTCAGCCAAGGAGTCCCCAGGAAGGAGCCCACAGGGAGGATTTGGGAGCCCGGCCCCGAGGGAACGTTCCTGTTAAAAGGCAGCAGTTCAGGAGAGAGATTCCAGTTGTTGCTGGAATTCTCCATTTCCAGGTTGCTGTTCTGCCAGGGAAAAGAAACGTGTGACAAAATCTTATTGTCTTGGTTGGAGCTGAAGTGGAAAAGACTCAGCCAGGACTAAAATAGGAGAAAAATCTCATTTTTTGCAAGTTGTTGTCGTTGTCGTTGATTGAAGACTCCATTCCAATTTCTGTCAGACAATACTTGAATCCTTCAAACCAAAATATGATGATTTAAATCAGAGTTCATGGCTACAGCTCCTCATTCCCATGGAACCATTGATTTTTGTTGCTCTCCAGGACCTTCTTTGGTCATTTATCAGCTGATTTTTCTGAGATTCTTCTCTGATAATTTCTTTTTTTATTTCATTTTATTGGAATCATTTCTTCCTCTCACCAAAATATTCCAATGTTGGGCAGTGGTGACTTTTCATTGTTAAAAAATCTGGAGAAACCAGATAAACCCCAATCCATCTGAATTCCTTTTCCCTCACCCCTCACCTGCAGCAATATTTAATTTTGGCTGATTTCAGCCCTTTGGCACGGCCAGGCTGAGCCACTCTCCCCGCTGACCATGAACTGGTTTAGACTGGGCTCCTCATTTTGTGCAAGCCAAAAATACCCGGGTGGGAAAGGCTACAGGTTAAGGGAGGCTGGAATTGAAAAAAAATCTGATTAAATTCTGCTTTGGGAGGGGGAAAACGCTGGTATCAATTTTTTCCAACGTTTTTTAGTGCGATTTGCCCCGGAAAAAAGGGGATTTTATGGGACTAACAGGTAAAGAGAAGCAGCAATTCCAGGGATATTTCATCCCGGGATCTGCCGTGCTGGATCCGCGCTGCTGGGTGAAACTCCGCGGTGCTGAAATGTGGGATATTTATTGTGCGGGCCGGAGCTGCGGAGGGCCCGGGCGATGCGCGGATCCTTCCCGGCAGATGAGGGGTGGGAACAACGGGCACGGAACCGCCGAAAGAAATCGGGACTTCTTTAAAGCTTTTCTCCAGCCGGTCTCGTGAGAGAGGGCGGGATTGGGGAGAAAATCCACGGGAATGGATGTGAGGATCTGACCTGGGGAAGCCCCGGGTTAAAAGGCAGATTTGGGAATAAATGGAGGGAGATAACGGTGAGCACCTGTCCAGGTGAAATCCCAAAATCCTCACCGGGGATGGGGTTTGGATGTGGTGTTTTGGGGGGGATTTGGGCTGCTGGAGATGAAGCTGC
>VZRO01007945.1:93295-116526 GCA_013397915.1 Daphoenositta chrysoptera | reverse complement strand
TATTTCTATATATATATTTCTATTATATTATTTTCTATATTAAAAAGGAAAACCAGATACAATTATCACAGCATTTGCCTTGACAATGCATTTAAATTTATTCCCCTTTTGACTATTCAACACTGTTGATAGATGAAGCTTAAAACGTGGAATTGCCCATAATTTTTCTAGCACACTGTGAATTGCCCAGCCTTTTTTTTTTTTTCTTCCTCTCTGTAAGCAGTTCTGGTTACAGAGATGCCAGCATCCCCAGTAAGTATGCTAAGAATGTAGAGTTATACTTTGTACTGCTAAATTAACAGACAGGAATAGTCACACCAAACCAGATTCAGCTCCCAGATGGAAAGCCTCTTCTCTAGCCCAAATTTTAATGACTTTTTTACATGAGAAATTTTCACCAGTGTGGCATACTGTGTGATTTAAACCAAATGCTGTTGTCTCTCTCTGTTGGTGACAGGTAACTTGTAGAAAATAAAGCTTTCTTTGTTTTCAGTGCCCAACCAGGGCTTGGCAATGTCTGCACATTTAGGTAGGCTAACTAAGTCGGTTATTCTTTTATTATCTTAAACTATTTAAATTTAAAAAGATAATTTTTAGTTTAGCACGGGTTTGAAGGATGTGATTCTTACTTGATTTGTTACATATGCAATCCTCTTGGCTTTAACATTCCTGTAAGTGGCAGGGGAATGAGTCCTAGGTGGCATAACAACAATAGCAGAAGAGTTAACCTGGATTGTTGTAGGATGTGGTGCTGATGGTGTGAAGTATTCTCAGACATTTCTGCCTCCTGACTAGGAAGGGTCTGTTCATGAGATGATGAAATCCATGGTCTTTGGCAGTTTGCCTGTGCCAGCTGGATATTGTAGGAGATTTTGGCCCCCTGCAAATTTTAACAATGACTGTGTTATGATGAAGTGATGCAAAAGTTTTATGATTTGTTTAAAAGAAGAGAAAGGATCTTCCACTGCTTGTGAATGCTTTACCTAAGAGACACTGCAGTCCAGGCCTGACTTGTCCTTGGAACTCCTTTATGTTTCTGCCATGAAGTCAAGTGAGATGAACAAATGCAATGAAGGAAAAGTTACAAAAGGTGTGCATGGGCATTTGGATAGAAATACACAATTCTCTGTAGTTGTACCAGACACTTTAAATACCTTACCTCCCAGCCACTGCAGCTGCTCAGTCACTGAGGAGATACTTTAGATGTCATCACTTTGTGCTGTTCTCCAGTTCATGGTATTTCTAATTTTGAGTGCACTGTATTACCCTACTCCTGTTTATAAATCTTTTAAGTGTGCACATTAAAAAAGTAATTAAATTGTCATTATAATTTATAGTATGCCTGAAGTCAATCACCTAATTAAATGGAAAAAAGCAGAGAGGTAGTAGGTTCATAAGCATTTATTAAGTACTACAGTATTAATTATGCAGGACTTTTGAACCAAGCAAAAGAGGAAGGAATGGAAACACCAATCTAAAAAAGCTTTCCATTGCTGGCCTTCTCAATTAAATAATGTGAGACACCCCCCAACCCCCAGTTGGCAGGACAACACTAATGCTTTCTTTTTGTTAATTTTTAATGAAATTATGATGGGGTTTTTTTAATGACAATCACTTGCAGCATTTTCCTGTAATATTTTTGAAAGCATAATTTGTCCCCATGCAGGGGCCTATAAATACACGAGTAGAATTGGAAGATACATTTAGAGTTATGGTTTGGGGTGGATTGTGCAGGAGCAGACTCTTGGTCGTCACTCCTCAGCATCCCAGGCAGGGAGTGGAGCCAGTGCTGGTCCCAGAAAAAGACAAAAAGGGTTTGGGGGCCACTGGAGGAGGGGCTGAGCCCAAAAGGGCAGGATGTGAGTGGCACTAGGAGAGGGCAGGGATCTGTAGGGCCAGCACGGACATGGCAAAGTCTGCACTTCCTTTGGAACTGCTCTCTCACCTGCAGCTGCGGATCCGTGTGAGCTGTGGCAGTGGAGGGTGTGAAAGGCTGGCTCAGCCTGCGGGGCTGGGTCAGGAGGGGGCTCTGCAAGGTGCCAGGGCTGCTTGGGATTTCTTCTCTTTTCCTAGTTCGTTAAAAATTTCCAAACTCTGGTAACACACACACCGAAATAAACTTGCCTGCGTTCCATGGCGTTTCCAGGACTTTCATTTCAGCCTCAGTGACCTTTACACCTGAACATTAGGCATCAAAACCTCTTTTTTGGATAGCAGGGGGGTCTGATCCATCAGCCCAGGCCCTGAGCCCTGGCTCACTGAAGCAGACCACAGGTTTTAGGGGCCAGAGAGACCGAGCAGGCAGAGGCAGCTGCTGGGAGCATTGCAGGGGCCCATGACCATGATCCATCAGCCTGCAGGGACCAGAGCCCAGCTGGGTCTTGGGAACACCAATGCAGGCAAACATCAGCAACAAACCAGGACGAGCCCCAGTCAGGGTTTTGACAGAACCCACTGTACGCTTTGCAACTCAGTTGGATATTGATGGCAAGGCGTTCAGTGGAATCCTTGGAAAGGAACACCTGTGCTTTTTTACTACAAGAACTCATAGCAACAAAGGCTGGTTTGCTGGAGATGGGGCCTTTAAAAGACCTTTAGGTCATAGGTCTACTAAAAATCTCACTAATGTATAAATGGACAGGAAGGAGTTAAAGACTTACCTACCTGCCCTGCCATTATCAAATTGATTTAACACATTTGGAACCTAACTGCACGGGTATCACTTTATCTTGCAGTACAATAAATATGAAGTCATTGGCAAAACCTAATTACAACTTAAGGGCAGCATCTGAAAGTTGGACCTGACTTATCTGAAAACTGAAGAACCAGTTCAATAGCTCCTTTTCTGGAAGAAATTGAGATTGTGTGATAGGAATATAAACCCCTGCTGAAGGCCATTTCTTTTCACAGTCTTTAATAGGCTGCACTGAATTGACAGCAAAAATGACCAAAAAAAAAAAAAAAAAGGCTAGACTGTTGCATAGGTATTTTGTGTTTTATAAAAAAAGCATTGAGTCTGTTTGGCCATAAGCACTGCAGGATTGTGTACCATCTTCTTTAGTACAAGGATGAAGAGGATTGTACCCTAAGGCCAGATCCAGCAGCTGGATAGCAGCATCCCTTTCCTTGTCCTGCACAGCCCTGAGATACAGGCTTGTGTGCCTTGCTGGAGGAACACCTGTGGTTGCTGCTCTTAACCTGCTTATTACTGCAATTAATGTTTCAAACAGATATAACTGGGATTCCCTTTGCAACAAAGACAGTGTTTTACCGTATATGGAGAAAATTAAATTATTGACAGCTCTTCATCTCAGAACTCATAATAACCCTATAATGAGCACAGTCATTATGCTTCAGGTTAGCACTGCAGCAGTGTTATGTAAGGAATGTAACTTGACAGTTGTCTGGGGAAAAAATTAAATATATTATATATATCAAGTATATATATAACACAAAGGTAGTGGCCTAACCAAGGTCTCAGATGACATAATACAAGTTGGGTTATATAATTCATTTTATGGTCAATAGGCCTGTCTTCTGACCTGTGTGTTGGAAAACGTAATGCTTGTCTGTTTGTATCAGACTTTACAGCTCTCTCTTTAATATAGAAATTGCTCGTGCCATGCTGTTGTAATCTGTTTTCAGCTTCTCATGCTGGCACTAGGCAAAGGCAGGCCCAGCAGTGGTGCCCTCTGTTGAAACAGTGAAAAACTAAGAAACCCAAACCTTCCGTGTATTGATTCTGAAAAGGAGCTGGATGAGTCTTGTATTGCAGCCCTTTGAAGTAACAGCAGAGCAGAGCTGGTCAGATATGCTCTGCCAATCTTCGTGTCAGAACAGAGGAAAATAAGTCTCCTCTTCATGTGTCTTCAGCACTATCTTTAGGCATGTCCTTTCACTGGGGAAATGGACTTGTTTTATGTTACAGGCAAATAATTGATTTTTAAGTCCCGGATGTCGTGATACACAATGATACACCGAATTAATACTGTATTTTAAATCCACATTTCTGGAAACTGCCTTTGCTCAGGTATCAAACCCAGCACAGATGTTCTGTCTTAGATGGAGAACTTGAGCACCCCAGCGTGTCTTTGTGGGTTGCTCAGACATCGCTCAGAGGGATCTTAGGGAATGTTGGGCTCTGGCAGAGCTGGCACAGGTGGGTGTTTGGGGGCACATGCCTGGCACACACAGTGTGTCGCTCCAGGCAGCTCTGCCAAGGACTCTCTGTAAGCATGAGGAGGCCACCAGCTCCTCCTGTGCTCCTGGACCTCCTCTGTGCTGGGAGCACGGCTGTGTCACGGACATCAGCTGAAGGGGGTTACTTAAAATTCAAAGTATATGGGCCATGATTGCAGACCGGGCATATCAGATGTAGCTTTAGAGTTCCTGCTACTGGAATTTAGTGTGGTCACAACAGCCTCCAGATGTTCTGTGTAAATGTTCAGGTAATCTTGGTGCTGATGTGGCTTCACTCTGAGCAATCCCTACTGGAGGTGACAGAAGTTTATGCAGGGAGGTAACGCTCTTTGTTCGTGTTAGGGTGGAAGTTCTCTGGAATTACAGGGCACATCCTGAAGAAGAGCAGTATTAAATTCCAGCTCTCTCATTAATGTGAGTATTGATCTTGTATGTGGGATTTTCTTGAGGTATCTCTTGGGAGAACAATATTAAATCTGAGAGAACAAATGCCACTATAAAGCAGGGAGTTGTGCAAGGACATATTTGTAACTTCAAGCCTCATAAATTAAATTCCTAACTAGACTTGGTGCAAATATTTAAAATCCTCTTCAGCCCACAAAATCAAAGAGCCAAAGGGCAACCTCAATTCACAGGACTCTTCAGGAATATGGAAAACCCCAAAGTCAAGCTGAAAGTGCATTTGAGAGAAGAAATCTGGGTACATTGGGTCTGGAGAGAGCCTAAGCGAGAGCTTTAGGTGCACATATGGAGCTGCAAGGGCTGGAATGAACAGAGCAAGATATTTTCATATGTTATTGCAGAGAAAAGTGGGGAGGAAATACTGTGGTTAAGCTGCAGCAGGGAGAACTTGGCTAGACAGCTCGATATTGGAAAGGGGTTACTCCTGTGCAACATTTAGGTCAGTGGAGCAAACTGCCACGGGAGGGTGTGGAGTGGGTCATGGCTGGGCTGGATCAGTGACTGGTGTAGGTGACCTAGGGTGACCTGCTTAGAGGGGCTCCCATCCCAAATGTCTCTGTGATTTTTGTTCTCTTCAGATTCAACTCTTGTCAGACTGACTTGTTCTTCCAGTTGGTATGTGAATTATTACAGCCCTGTTGGCAAAAAAGCCCTCTGCACTAAGAACAGCATATAAGAGAGATATATGAGCAATATTGCTTTGCATTTATTGCAGGTGTGGAATGCCAAATAGTTATTAAATAAATTTGATAGTGTGTTTGTGTTTATGGATAATCTCTGGAAACTGGTGTTAAAAATAAAAATAGAAATAAATAACATGTATATTACCAAATTTATATATTTTATATTTAAATAAAAAATATAAATAAATAAAAATATATTTAGGCTGTACTTAAAACATTTTGTTTTCTTCCTTAGAATTATACTTTTTTTTTTTTTCCATAGAAATGTCTCCATATTTTAAAGATAGGAAATGTGTAAAATCTTAGAGAACAATCTCACACGGGAGGTGAGACACAATTTGTGTCCCCACGACCACAGGAAAGACATCTCTCCTGCTAGGAATGTCTGTCGTGGTGCAGGTTCCCAGGGAAGGGTTTAGAGGCCCTGCAGATCAGTAAGCTGGTGTGTGTGTGTGCAAACACTCAGGTCGTAGTGTGATAGTCTAACTCATAGTGACTGTAGTCAGTGGAACTTTTAATTGAAGACATATTTTCTCTATGCCAGATTATGTTTTCTTTCATGAAACTACGTTGTTCAAAAGCAGGCTCTGTTGTTAAGTAATTAAAATTGGTGCACGGTCAAAGATTCACTTTCATCTACAGGTGATGTATAGCTAATCACCCCTAGCAGGGAAGAGCATTACTCTTTGGTCTCAATCCAAGTTCCATTGACTTTTAGGATATTTGGATCAAGTTTTCTAATCATGTTGCTGTGATGATCTGCAAACCCACTTCATGAGGACTCCCCTGCTCATAGCCAGGACTAGTGGCAATGAAATGGAATGGAAAGCATTGGAACATCGGTGCCAAAACCTGCACCTGCAGTTCAAACTAAGAATTTCTTTGACTTGTTAGAATGAAAGAAATGGAGTAGCCCCAGCAAAGTTAATTCTGGCTCCATTTACTTATCCTCTTTTAATCACATTTGGAACTCCTGTAGGATTGGTGTATTAGTAAGCAATCCTTAGAGAAGTGGTGAGAAGTGCTTTACCCGTCCTAAGGTCATGGAGGGTTTGTCAGGGTCTTGCTGGAGTCTCTTCCTGGGACCTTGTAATTCTGCTTGTCTCTCATGAAGTAGTCCTGACAGAAAAAAATAGCTTGTTTTCTTTGAGTGCCTGCTCTTTTATCAGGTAAGTGGTTTCTGGTGGTCACAGAGGTGCAATAATTGTTTGGGACATAATTAACTGAATTTTAATATATCTGTTGTAACTTCCTGAATCAGAATTGATGGTATTAATCTCTGGAAACATTCAAGTGGGAATTTGAATAATTCTTTGGGGATGCAGAATTCAGTAGGAATCTGTTTTGTCCTTTTCTTCCTGCTTTATCACTTTTCTTAGCCATTTGTTGTATCTAAGTTTCCGAGTGATCACTTTGGTTTGTTGTGTCTTTTATTCTTCCTGAGTGGCCTTTAGCTTGATTTCTTATGTTTCTTAGTAGTAGCATTATGTTTTCCTGGTAGAAACATTTTTTTGGGCCTAACGTGATGAGTCTGTTATCCAAAAGCATTTTTAAGTCCCGTGCACTTTTCTTGCCTCCATTCCTAGGGCAGCTCTTCCTTGGTAGGAGCTTCTACGGTCAGAGTGGCCTCTCACCATGTTTCTGGTTTTACTAACTTTTGAGCAGGAGCTCTAAAATAAAATTAAACCTTGAGGGTTTAAGGGGATGAGTCTTGGTGAAATTGCCACCTTATACTCCTGAGTCTTTTGCTTGCAGCTGCACCAAAGCTCAGCTGAATGCAGCTGAGAAAGCAAAGGCAGCCTAAAAACCTGATTTTCCATTTGTCTGGTTCCTGGGGCAACCAGGCCTTGAAGATACCATATGTTAATACGAAACACCCTCACAAACCAGGTTTAGCTAATCCCTGCCAGTCTCTTTGAGTCAGCCAGTCTCTTTCTGCCATTTAGTGTTATGGTACCCATTTGAGCTGGCACCTGGCTTTTGGAACACAGGCATCAAGTTTAGTGGAGGCTCTGCTCACCTGCATTGTCATTTGTGCTTCAAAGGTCAATAATTTTTTTCTTTAAAATATATTGCTTTTTAATGAGTTTTTTGTGCGCAGTAAAGGCAATTTAGAGAGGGATTGGTTTAGTACACTATTTGGAATCTGTATTTTATTCTGACTTTCTTGTCTTGACTATCAGAAAAGGATATTCAAGGGGGGGTACTTTGTCTACAACAACATTCATGAGCTCTGAAAATTCAGGATAAAATCCTGTGTGTCTGCTCTGAAGCAATGAATCTTCTCTCGAGTACCACATTGATACACAATATACAGGGTAATACACAAGTACACAAGATAATTTTTACTTGGTGTTTTAAATTCAGTAGCTTGTCTGGTAAGCTTCTTTCTTCAGCTAATACTTTAGTGATACAGCAAATTAAACTTTCCATCTTGCCTTTTTAAAAATCTTTATCTATGCTTCAGATCTCAGATAGTGGACAGGAGTGCCAAGGGGCTGCACAGGTTAAAGATGACTCTGCCCATGGATCAGCGCTGCTGACAGCCTGGGGATTACTGCCCCACCACCCTGCTCGTGGGAAATGTTCTGTTCCTTACTCCAGGAAAGCCATCTGGGTTGGCTTTGGTTGAAGGTCAGTGGAGGGCTCACATTGAGTGAGGTAGGAAATGTGAGCCTTCTCCTGCATGGAACAAGTGGGAACAAGAGGACCTTCACCTTCCACAGCCAGAGGAAGACGTGCTGTCCTAGCTCTTAGCCAACAACAGTTTTCCTTTAAATGAGATGTGCCAGGGTAGCTTGGATAGCTACAAGCTTTTATATCATATTTTCCTACATGATGCTGAGGAGAAATTCTTGAAACTTGTATGGAAAAGTGTACCAGAACCTGTCCTTGCAGGAGCTTTCCACTGGCCTCCAAAACCGAGCCTTTGATCTGAGATTATTCTCCAGGCTGTTGATTACGTTTTTCAGAGCTGCAGTGCTCCCAGCGATGATTGCGTCAGGGCTATCACTTGTTATTTCCAGGTCCTCAATTTTCTTCTCAACCTCCTGCTGTTTTAATCCCAAACCTCCAAGCTTCCTGTCTATGGAAACCATAGTAGCCTGGAGTAAGTCCAGCCTTCCAGAAATAGGTACTGTATGTTTTGTAAAAAAACCAGATAGTGCTGGGTGGCCAGTGACTACAGCTGTAGACATTGTCAAAGGCAGGTGACCCCTTTTAACAGGCTGAAAACCATGTATGAATATGCTGCCAGATCCTTTGCTGGTCTTAATTTCTTCAAAGGCATGTTAAAGTCACTGCCCATTCACTCATGAAAATCGCAGGCAACAGTCTTAAAATCTTAAATCACTTAAATGATTGTGACCAGTAGGTCATACCATATAGAACACCTGGAAAATGACATTTCACACAGCTCCTGAAAGCTTTCTTATAAAATTATTTTGAAAATACATCTTAAATCCGTTGTGGTTTTCAGCATCTTGGTGAATTTGGTTGTTTTCTTAAACTGTCCACATAGTACCAGGCACTTGGTTGGCATGATTTTCCCCCGTGTCACTGTAGATCATGGTCCTCCCTTCCCCATCCTGGGAGAAGGCTGTGCCTGCAGCAGCAGCAGCCCCAAGCCCACTGTGTGCTTCCCCCTTCCTGAGGCTCTGGGGAAGGGTGCTTGGCCCGGGCTCGGCCTTGCTGGTGTGGGCAGGGCCAAGAGGGTGAGCCTTCTACAGAGCAGGGGTGGAGCAGGAGCTGGGCTGGGTCACAGGAGTGCTGGAAACTTCTTCTGCTTGTGAAATACCAAAATCTTTATGATAAGGGCACATACTTTATCTCTGCATTTCTGCAAAAGCACATGAGAAGGTAATATTCCCAGTAGGGGCAGAAGCCAGTATTGAAGTCTTTACAAAGGACTCCTTACTCCAGTCAAATGAAGAACATACCTATTTTAGAGATTTTTGCTGTCTCTGCTGTCTTGGCCAAAGGTGTGAAGAGGCAGGATCCTTGACTCGATCTCTAACACACACAAAAGCTCTCACTGTGGATACACTTAGAACAAACCTTTGCTTGTACTGAAACAGTTTTAGTGTGCTGGATGAGGGAATAGGGACCTCAGGAAAACGCTGTGCCAGCAAATAACAGAGTTTTGCTGGTAGGAGTGAGGGCTGTGCTGGGAGCCCTGGCAGTGCAGCGTGCTGGGACAGCTGCACCAGCAGAGCTCTCCTGCTCTGGATGCAGCCTTCTCTTCTCCTCCCGTTTGTCATGCATGATTTATCTTCCTGTCACCTCTTCAGAACCCCTAGGCACCTCTCGGCATAAAAAGAAATTAAAACACAATACAGATGAGCCTGCTCTGTATTGGAGTCTTGACCTTTAATATATCAGGTTTTCATATTGCAGCTTTTCCAGCAAATAGGCTGTCCTACAAGAACAGAGGTGCTTTAGTGATCTGCAGAGGTCCTACTTTAGCCATGCTTCAGTTTTATTTGCTTCTACCTACAAACTCTCAAGCTGCCTGAAATGCCTTTGAGAGGAGATAAGGTTTTCAGATTGCCTGGGAGATCATAACCGTGAACTCCAGTCCAACAAGGCAAAAAAAAATTATCATTAAAATCAGAGAAAACAGCCTGGCAACCCAAGTGTTAGAAGGATTGCTTAATGTTTTGTCCTGTTTTACCAGTTTAATTTTTGTCAGCCTTTGGGATTTATCAGCCTTGGTGCTCTCACTGCATTTTCCTTCTTTTTTTAAAGGAAGTGTTTGCACCTTACTCTGTGTCTGCTTTCCTCCTGAACAGACTGGTACATTGCTCCAAGAGCAGCTTTGCAGTCAGACTCCTTAGATCAATAAACCATCTTAGTTAGTTGCT
This sequence comes from Daphoenositta chrysoptera, assembly GCA_013397915.1. Taxonomy (NCBI): domain Eukaryota; kingdom Metazoa; phylum Chordata; class Aves; order Passeriformes; genus Daphoenositta; species Daphoenositta chrysoptera. Next base: position 106,319 of record VZRO01007945.1, on the reverse strand, counting down.
GAGTATACCAGATCTGAATTTTAAAGATTCACAGTCACACTTAAAATACCTGATCTAAATTTTAAGAGGCATCTGAAGACTTGCTCAACATTTCAGCCATAAAGCTTTGCCAGCGTTACCTTTTGACCAGATCACTGTTTGATTGGGTTTTGGTCTCATGTTTTTCTCTGCAACTATTCACGGTGTTGGTGTTCATTTTTTTCTCCAAGAGACAGACAACGATGTCTTTAGAGAAACAAAACAACTGTGTCAACAGATGGGAGAGAAAATACTGTGTCTGAAATAGTGCTAGGAATAAACCATGTTAAAAATAGGTAGTCTTGCCACAACTGTTTCTTTGGCCAATGTGGAAATCCTTCTTTCCCATACTTGCATGTTATCAAAACTATACTAAACTCCTGCTAGAAAAGCTGCCAAATAAACCTACAAAAACATTGCTGCAACAATAACTACCCTTTTCCTGCCTAATTGTAAGAGTCATGCCAGTAAAGGAGCAAGACTAAGGAAGTTGTGCTACCATGGGAGAGCTCTGAACAGTGCCAGGGGCTGACCCCTGGCCAGCAGCACTAAAACACAGCTCTTTCACTTGTGGCTGCAGATTTTATTGATGTGACCTTCCTCTCCCCTCCCAACAGTACTAGGACAGCACCAGAGGGTTGTCAGCATTTTTCCCTTTCTTAGAAGTGTTTCTGCATTCCTAGGCTTGGAGAAAAATAATTTTCCTGTTCCACAAAATATCTGGGGAAAACCCACAGCAGTTCAGCTAACAAGCTGGGGTTTTTTAATAAGAAAACTCTTTTCCTCTCCAAACCTGGAAAGCAAACTGAACTACTCTTAAATGTGACTGTTACCAGCAGAATTACAGCTGCAGTTTAGACTTTGCATTTCTGCTTTCCATCTGTTGTCTCACTTACTTTTGGTGTTTGTCTTCTTGCTTTCAGTTGTCTCTTCCATGTCTCAATTTATCCTGGCTGACCAGCCAGTTCAGCATTATCACTGTCCTAATGGCTGTAAAGAGAGTGGAGAAGCCCTTCACTAAATGAGTTTTTTTCCACAACGCCCCTGTGCTTTGTTTGGTCCGTTTTGGTTTGTGCTCGGTGCTCCGCGTTGTGTCATCTGGGAAGAGAGAAGATGTTTGCATAACGTGTATTTTTCTGGAGTTGTTTAATTTCTGAAAGCATTTCTCCTCCACAGTTGGCAGCACCTTTGGGGCAGGGACAGATTGCGATCTCAAACAGAGAACAAGTCAGTGTTGGCAGCAGCTGGAGGAGTAGAACAGGTAGAGCCTGGCCCTCAGCGCTCCCTTGCCCACATTCCCCACAGCCCTTATCTGTGGGGACTCGCTTGGGAGCTTGGCAGAAAGCAGCCTCGGGCAGCAGAGCATAATTTAGGGCAGCCCCGTGGTGTTTGTAATTGATTCTGATATCTGCAAAGGTAGATAAGGCTCCTTCATCTGGGGAGAAGGGCAGAGGCAGGCAAATGGCACAGCCTGCTGCTGGGCATAAATTCCCCAGGACTGGTTCCAGCCCTGCTCTTTGCAAAAGGCTTTTCCTTTCCCACTTGTCTGCAGTCGAGGAATGCTCCTGGGGATCTGGGCTTGGCTGGAAGTCGACTCTGTTAGATTAATGTTGCTTGCTAGGACCAAAGGAAATTTAAAGGAAAAGGATGTTTCAGATGATGTTAGAGGCTGCCCTGTTACTTCAGTCCATCAAGGGAAGAGCCACGTTCCTTATCAAAATAGTGTGTTTGTTATCCCCACTCTTTCCTCATGAAAGGGAAATGTACATGAGGGAATGTAAATGAAGAGTCGAAATGCCCATTATTTTTCACTCTTCTTCCAGTAGATAAGAAAAGCTCCCAATTCCCTCTGTGAAAAGGCTCAGGGAGGCTCATCAGCAACTCTGGATGTACAGAATTTCCTATGGTACCTTCTTACCTCTTTTTTTTTGTTGTCTGTGTCCACTCAAAGGATATGTCCCATGACTTTTTTAAAATTTGTTTTTGCTTAGCCAATCTATGGATGAGTTAAAAAGATTAGTACTTTACATGAGTGACAGTTTGATTAACAGCTGAATTCTACCTTCTCCCAGCCTGATGAGCTCCAAAGAAAATCAAAGGAAGTTTTGTGCAACATCCTCACTCTGTGAAAAACTCATATTCAAAAAGATGCACACTACATATTCACTTTTGACTTGAGCACATGCTTTGCTTTGCTGAATTGACATTACTGATTCGAGATGGAATTAAGCATATGCTTAAATGACTTGCTTGGCTGTGAATGAGGTTGCCTAATTTCTCTGCCAGAGCTCTTCTCCCCAGTCAGTGAGAGCAGGCTCAGGCTGCAGTGACAGAGAGGTGATGCAGTTGTAATGGGCAGGATAAACCAATTAAGACTTATGCCTTTTGTATTGTAAAATGAGGTTTTGCTTTTTCATTACTGCCAGTTTCAAATTATAGTTGTGAGTTGTGGTCAAGTCAATATGGTTTCATGGGGCAAGTATAGCAAAACATTTTTGCTTCAGTTGTAGGAATATATAGCTAAAAGCTCTTGTGTAGCTATGTCCAAGCTAACTGCTGTAGCACTGCCTTGTTTTTCAAACTGTTTCATTCTTGTGTTGGACACAAAAATCATTAGAAAACATTCACTGGCAGCGTTTAATAGCATATATCTAGAACGTGAAATAAAGAAGCCAGGCATTGGTGATGCACCCTAATCTGTTGGTAATTTGTTTAACTCCACTCCTGTACACAATCAAGAGAATAAAATAGAAGTTATTCAAATAAAATTGGTTAAAAAAGAATTATTCACATTTATGATTATGCAGGGTTTTTTTCCTTAAAACACCACCTATTTTTCTTTTTCTGAGAGTCAATGGTGATCGCAGCACATGAAAAATTGCAAACAAAACTAAGGAGGAGTTCAAGTTAGCTGTGGAGCCAAAAGTGTGATTCAGTAGCTGAAAATATCTCTGCACTTCATGCATCAAACTCAAACACTGTGCTTTGGCAACGCCCCCCGGATTAGAAGCGGGGTTTGAGGTCATTCCTCCTCCAGCCTGCCATGTATGGGTAGGGCCCACGCTCATGACAAATTAGTGACTTACCGGGCTCACAGCGAGAGCAGAGTGACACCAGAGCACAGGGCTCCTGCCTCTCTGGGGAGCACCAGGGACCCCACTGCTGCTGCTTCTTGGTGGTCTTGAGCCCTGGAGGAGCAGCGTGGAGGGGCTGGGAGGGAGGACACTTAAACAGCTCCCTCTGGATGTGGCAATAACAAGGGATAACGAGGTAGAGCACTTGTTTCCTTGTAGAGAGGTCACATTGCATCCAGCTGTAAAAGTGTGTGCTCAGAGGTGGTTTGGTGGCCTGTTCAGATTTTCAAGACAAAAGCTGCCAGTGATGGTGTTACCCTGGGGCTGCCAACCTGCAACAACAGTTGTGTAATTCTGTGCTGTACAAGCTGTGTCTGCAACTGTCCGAGACTGATCTCAGCTTATCTCACCTAAATTCAGAGTGCCTTGAGTGAAGTCTGTACTTTTAATTAACACCAGACTCACCGAGCTGTTAGTTTTATTTTACAGGGAACCTTGGCTTAGTTTTTGCAGGTAACAACCAAAACTCTGAAAACAGACCCTAAGTCCTTAGATTATTTTCCCTGCTGACAAATTCCTCTTGCTCACAGGCATCACACTTCCCTCCTGGTGTCCTGCATGGCTGAGCAGTTGCCAGCTCTCAGGGACAAGTTAGCTGTCACCCACTGCTGAGACAGTCCAGCACTATGGCCATGACTCTGCCAGGAGCTTGATCTTGCAATGGTCTTTGCAAGGAGGTGGAGATAGTTTTGACAGCTCAGGTGATTGCCATGGTCTAGTGGGGTACCTGCCACATTGCACCCTGCCTGCTTTGTGGCTTTGATGGCCACTTGGTGTCTCTGCCTCAGTTTCTTCATTGTGCCCCTCGCTGCCTTACTTTTCCCCAATGCACGGGTGTCACAGCATGCTAGTCATTCAAAAAGAGAACAGAAGCCAAAGCCACTCGGTGTGGGAGGCTCCTTGAGACGATTTTGCCAAGGTCTGGATCCCACAGAGCATGAGCTTTACCTAGAATCCCATCCTGGGCTTGGCTGGGATCTGCTGTTTTCATTTTCCCTGCCCACTCTCGGAGAAGGGCCAGATGTGCTCCCATCTTCCTGCCAGCTGCCTGATCTCACCTCCCTCTTGGCAAAGGGGTTTGCAATGTGTGTTTGAGGACACCGTGTCAATTGTCAGCTTGGCCATTGTCTAAAAGCATCAGGGCTGGTTGGTGAGGGTGCTGGTCCCAGCTGGCAGTGCCCACACCGTTATTTGCAGCAAGGTTATGGACCTATACTTAGGGGGATGTGCTCTTGCTAATTTAGCTCCTGGCTGAAGTGAAAAAAAAGCAACCCAAAATCATAGTTCCAGTGGCGGCAGCAAAATAAGCTCCTGTGCAGATTGGGCTCTGAAGATAGAGGAGACAACGTAGAGAGGCTCCCAAGAAGAAATTACGTTCTTGGTTTTAATAAAGTGAATCGCCTATGTGTAAAGTAAACAGAGTTCACAGGAGATGTTCCTTTTAGTTAAATTTTGTTTGTATTGCAGAGCCTGAGAGACAATAAAACCACCTCCACTAACACACATACATTAGTAAATATGTCTGGTTTTATTTATATATATAATATGTATACTATGCACATATGGATATCTACATATATTTATGTATATAAACACATATGTATGCACATAAATTTATGCATGTACAAATTTGAACAAACTGAAATTTTACAAAGATTTCTTGGTGCTCTATGCACTGAGATCTGCAACATGGTGTTAGCAGGATACCAAAATGAAGAAAAGCTGTCTATAAAACAAATTTAAATGGGCCATCAGACTCGTATTGAGAAAATCGTGGAAAACAAAAAAGCATATATACTGAAAAATAAAACAGGCTTCAAATCTCTTGCTGTTTTAGTAATGAAGACAAAAATGTTTACAGCATAGAGACATTTGATTCAAAAAATAAATGATAAACCTTTTCGTTTGGAAGTAGTTCAAGATTTGATCCATTAATTTAATCAAACTGGTTGTAGGAAAACATAGTTCTGCAGTATCGGGAGCTGCCAGAATGACCTGGAATTAAGAGGGCAAAGGTAGAGTTGCTTTAAGTATTTTAATTCATCTATTCAAAGATGATTTGTTTGAACACATTAAGAACACCACTAAACTAATGGGAATAATTTTCTTCCACTTTTTCCAAATTCAATTGCATATGGTATGATTGCATTTCATCAGGGCATGAACATCATTTCACAGATCTTCTGGCATTGATCATATGAAGTCAATTTAAAGTATGACATTGCTTTTACCTTCCTCATGTCAGAAGACTTTTTTGCTTCTAGTCTGAGCTGCTGTAGCTATCAAATTGTGTGTATAATAAATTGTGTTTTGTTTAGAGAGCGATAACTGTAAAATATTGCCCATTTGGAGAAAAAGTGCTGCAATTGAGATTGATGCCTGGAGCTTAATGCATCATAGCCTCAATCAAGCAAATTTTACACTTCTTATTTCTCCCATTACAGACAATAATTCACAGAGTTCTATGGACCTTCTGTGTTTGAAAAGGAAAAAAAGGAGCAAAAAGAGAAAAATGAGAAAATTAAAAAATTAAAATATTAGAAAATCCGCACTGACTGGGTTCACGCTCTCTGCATTTTACAGTACAGAAGCTTTTATGGTCAATTCATTGCATGAAGTAAGAAAACATCTCTAAAGAGAGAACTCATGCAAGATTGGAGTGGGAGATTTGCATACAGCCCCACTGTTTTGTGTTACCAGCCATGAATTCGAGTTGTTTGTTGATGCACTGCAGAAGTGTGCACATTTTTCTACCCATATTGCTTTGGCTCTTCTTTAGTACAAATTATTCTGTATAATCCTGGAATCTGGCTGCAATTTAGTGGTACCTTAGAGACCTGGTCAAAGTGAGGCTTTAGGTGAATTCCCAAGCCATGGTAAGTTACAGTCCGTGCTGGAATGCTGCAAGCCAGTTAGGGAGAAACACAGGCATGGCTTTATTTGCCCTTTGTACTCTTGAAGCAATTTCACCTGTTTACTGTACTATTTCAGAATCTTTGAATAATTAGCAGTAAAATATTATCCAGTTGCTTCTCTAAAATTTTAGTTTCTAATTAAAATATAAATGAGATTTCTGATTTTTTTTTTGCTTTGGAAGGTGCACAGGAATCTCCCTGTCAACCCCCTACCCTCAACTGACCTATAGTGTCAGTTTAACAAATATATAAGAAGTAATATAAAGTCTTTGTTGTTGATGCATGAAATTAATCAATTCTTATGGTCAAATGACGCTGATGTCTCTGTTAGGTTTTTGTTTCAGCACTGAAGGTGTGTTTTTACAACTAGAAAATGATTACAGAGGTTGCCAAGGCTGCTAGCAGTCTTTCAAAAGCAGATGGTGTAAGAGTCATTTTCAGAGCACTTCTGCCTGTGTTTCCAGGTCCTGTGTAAAAGGCTATTCCCCGAGCGTCTGAGACACAAAGTTCAAATTGAAAATACTCCTGCAAGCAGTGAGCCATGCTGTGATTTTCACACTCTCATTTCCCTTCTGATGAGCTTGTCTATTCACAGTCCCAGCGGCTGGCAAACACCTGCAGCAGATTAGGAGAGTCATGGCCAGGGATGACCAAGTGGAACCACAGAATCGTGTGGGTTGGAAGTCCAGCTGTTAACCCAGCACTGCCAAGTCCACTGCCAAGTCCACTTATCCCCAAATGCCACATTTTCATGTCATGGTCCCTCCAGGGATGGCGACTCCAGCAGAACCCTGGGCAGCCTGTTCCAATGCTCGAGAACTCTTTCCATAAGGAAGTTTTTCCTAATACCCAATCTAAACCTCCTCTGATGCAACTTGAGGTCATTTCCTTTTGTCCAATCATTTGTTAGCTGTAAGAAGAGAGCTAGCAATTTATAAATACTAGAGATACTAGCAAATGCTCAGCAGTGGTGGTTGCACTGCTGTCTGTCCTTGGTGGGCAGGCATTGGAGGCACGCTCCTTCGCTGCTGCAAAGGAACAAAGGATTGCTCCAATTTTTACTGATGCGGTGATAAAAACAAATTAGGAGTTCCTGGTTTTACTACCAAAACAACTCTGGGAGCTTTAATTAGGCAGCAAAATCCTGTTGGACAACACATGCATTATCTGGGCTTGTTAGAGGCTCTGCAGGCTGGCTGTTCCTTCAGACCACGTCCAGTTTGCCAGAACCAGTTCTGCTCTGAGAGGATAGGTTAGCAAGGAGATGCACTAGTACTGCCAGCATACAACCCTTCTGCCCTTAACTAGATCTTGCTTTGGATAATATTTTGCCTCCTTGTAAGTAATGATTAATCTTCTTAAATACTCAGAAACTGACCCAGCCTGCATTGACTGGATCAGATGCTAGAGTATTCTTTGAGGAACCATGTTGAGGACTGAGATTACCACAGCAAGAGGGAAGACATTGGATCCCATCAGTTTTGAGCTAAACTAAATCAATGAAAAATGAAATATAGTGCTCCTCATGGATTTAAATTTAAACACTCTCTATGAAGCTAGAGCAGCAGAAGTGTGATTTTGTTCCATAAATGACATCTTATTCTCTTTACATGAAAGTCTTCTCTGCTTCTGCCAGGGTGCTACAGAGAGGATTGAGTGTAAATGAGAATAAAGACCCTTGTCTTTAGGTTGCAGATTGGATACACAAGTTCATGATGCATATTAATTAAAAATAACTGTGTGCAAGCGTAGCCAGCATCACTTAAACCAGTTAGACCTGTGGAAGCACAGGGGGATCTGCTTTAGGGCTGGAAGGTATCCATGCCACACCAGGGAGGGGATGCTACAATCCAGAGCATCCCTAGGTCCTACTGAAGGATGGGAGAATAAGGACTCATGACTTCTTTATTGCTTTGCTTTGCTTTTTTGGCTGGGCCATTTTTCAGGTCAATTGTAAAAGTAGTGATTGAAATGCTGGCCTTGTTAAATACAATTTTGCCCTTAAGTAGAGCCGTGCCAAGGTTTCACCAACAGATTAAAACCGTATTGGGGCCAGTCTGTTCAAAGGTTCAAAAGTGGTTCCTGGCTTCACAGCCAGATCATTTCCTAGAAAGCTGTAGGTTGGTGTGATGAAGCGCCAGGGGCTGCAGCCAGAGCATGTGTTAGTTATTGTATACACTCAGATGCCTGTACAGACTGCTGCTGCCACTGCTGGTCAGTCACACGTTATCATTTGCTCTTTGTTTGTGTTGCTGGTGGCAAACATTGCAGGGAAAAAAAAGCATAAGCATATCTGTTCTATTGCCAGCTGGTTCCAGGCCTGCTTTACCTTTTGGCTTTTGGCACCCTGTTTCCCCCAGCTCACACCTGTGCTCTGCTAGCAGTGGAAGTGCCATGTGTCCCCACCCCACAGAGGACAGGCTTTCCCTGGGTAAGGGGCAGCGTGGGCATCCCTGGCACCTGCTGGAAGCAGAGGGAAGTTTGCTGTTGGCTTAAGGGCTGGTATAGTCTGGCCACAGGCACAAACATGCAAGTTTGGTGTGCTAAGTTTGAGATTTTCCTGTCCAAGTCCTCTGGCATGCTGCTTTGCTGTGACTTTTGTAAGCCCTTGGAGAGCACATCCCTGCTTCTGCAAGGACCTGGTCACCTGAGACAGCAGCCAGCCAGGGCCCAGTGACACAGCCAGGGCCCAGGGACACAGCCAGGGCCCAGTGACACAGCCAGGGCAAAAGGGCAGGGGGAGGGGCCACATGAGCTCGCTGGGACCCTGCACCCCTGGGGTGCTGCCCTGTGCAGCAGCACATCCACCTGGGATGCTCCCACTTGCTGCCTGCCCCTGTCACATCACCTGGAATCTCATCTCTGGGCACTCAAGGACGCAGGGGAGCCTGAAAGAAAGTGCTCTGGGCAGAAGGAGTGCTGTGGCTGTGTGTGTGCCCACACGGGTCTTTGCAAAGCCACAGCAGCCAGGCCTGTTGGAGTCTGTTGTCTCCTGGAGATCACTGGAGGTTTCTTGCCTCAGTATTAACGAGGTGGGCGTTTCAGTCAGCTCCTCTGGGTACAAACCAGCTGCGAGTCTGCAGTTCCTGGTGCCTGTCCGTATGCCCCAGTTCAGGGAATTTGATAACCCACTCCCTGCAGGTGTAAGCAGGGCAGCCTGTGGCTGTCTAACGTGTCTAACACATAAATGAACAAACCTCCTGTTGCTCTGTGCATTGGGTGCACATGCACTGCTGCACGCGTGCCTACAGCAGCTCTTTGTGTGCAGAAAGTGCTTTCCTCCTGGTCCTTCCCAGAGTGCCATCACATGTAAAGAGAGATGTAAGGATTAGGACTGTTTTTCACAGCGAGTGCTAATAACTTGTTTTCTGAAACAGACTAGCATCATATGGGAAAGGGAATTCCTAGAGATGATCTCACTTTTAAAGCACAGTGCTAAATGGGAAAGAAGCAGGGTGAAAGACAATCACATTGCTCTGGTTCAATGACAGGAAAGTATTTGCATTTAATTAAAAATTATGTGCTCTTAAGTTAGGATTTGGGCAACAATATGATGTTTTCAAAATTAGACAGATGTTTTCAAAATTAGACAGAAATTAGGCAGAACACTTGGAATGACAAGGCATAAACGTAAAGAGACTACCAAGACACTTCATGCTTTGTGTTTAGGCAGCTTTTTGTATAAATCATGTTTGAAAATACATCATTGTGTGCACCTAGTGCCCCTGTATGTCTGTTGTTTTCACTTTGGCATGTGTTAGTTGATGTGTATTCCAGCCCACAGCGAGTTGGAAACCAGAGGAGAGCTACTGATTGCTGGTGCCACATTGCTCTGAAGGGAGCAGGGACTGTGACTGAATCTCTGAAGGTCTTACATGTATTGCATAATGTCAATTAGGTTACAAAATCAAGCAGCAGGCTGAATTGATCACAAATCTTCAATATTTGTTTTCCAAATAGGTGGAAGAGAGAGTCAACAGCCATATTTGCTGGAGTAGTGAACCCAATTGCTTTGACTGGAACCATTACTCACTTGCACCTTCGATGGCAGCAGCCAGGTAGGAGAGCGAAGGAAGGGTGGTTTTGTGGGAGCTGAGGGAGCAGAGCTTTTCATTCTCAAAAGGCTTCATGTGGAAGTCACCCGCATTTAAATCCTGATTATGTGTCCTTTTGTTGCAACTGAAGCCAGCTCTCGCTGAAATCAGAGACACTTGGAAGTGATGTCGTTACTTTGTCCACATTTTTGGTTTGCCACTTTCCCTTCTCTTACACAGTTCTTGTATCAAGTATCCGGGGAGCTCGCTTCTTGAACTAAACAAGCAGAAAAGTGTGCTTGTAAAAATACAAGCAGATATGGTGGGTGAGGTTTTAATATCTGAAATGTCTGGGGATTTTTATTTCTTTTGTCTTAAGTTGGTGATTTCTGCTTGACAATCTTGCCATTTCAAGTGCACCACGGACAATACTGTTTAAGGTTTAATTTTCCTCTGGTTCTTGAACACTTGGGCACATAGGATCTGCAGTTACGAAAACGCTGATGTTGTTGTATAACAATAAAACCCAAGGTAGCTTAAAGTTAGTGGATCCCCAACAGAGGCCTTACTACGGCATCAGATAGTTCAGAAGACAATTTATCTTGTCAAGAACAGGTCCATTTTCAGCTACTGACTGCAGCTCCTTGTTTGTTTGGGTTGGTAGTCACAAGTTGGTCAGTTTTCACATTGGCAATCTCAAAAACTATGCCTGTGTGCAGTACACACTGTTACTTTTGTTGCTGTAGGAGACCTGAAGCACTGAGAAGCTCCTCTGCTCTCATCTTCTCTGTACAGGCACATCCTTGATGGTCAGGGAATTGTTAGCCCTTAGAATTTAATAAGATTATCTTGAAAGAGTGAAAGGTTAAGGAAAAGTTCGATCTCTCTCATTGACTTCCTTTTATTTTTTTAAAATTATGCTACATTTATCTTCAGCCATAGGGGGTAGGTGTATAAGGAAGACACTGGAGATTCTCATGTGATGTTATGAGCACAAGAGAAGACGTTCAAAGAAAACACAGAACATATTTTGAGATAACCCCACCAGATTTTTCAGAATTATATAAATAGTGTTAGACCTATGTTTCATTCTATCTATGAATTCAGTGAAAGAAAGGATTAAATCGAGAAGGACGATCCCTTGAACCTTTGCACAACCCTGGAACAGATCCCAAACATTCTGCAGCCCAGGATGGTGCTATATGGGACATCTCTTCTTACGGATCCCTCTCCAGGTCCCTGCAATGGAAGCTGTGGGTGTCTGCATTGTTCTCTTTCCCCTCTGCAGTCTCTGGGAACAACCGAGACGCTTTTGCAGCCTGGGATCAAAGTTGGATGGGTGAGAGGGTGTGAACTGATGGCTGTCAGCAGGGCTGTTACCCCGCCAGAGGTCCTGTGGAATTTCTGTTCAAAGTTCAGCAGGAAAATGAACTGTCCTCATGCACCCCTGAGCTCTGTTGCCAGTTTGGAAAGCATTAACAGCGTGTGAAGTTTATAAGGAGCAGTCACGGAACACTGCTGCAGTGTGGAAACCTGGCCGTGTCCTGACTCACCAGGCAGGATTTAAGTGGAAAACGGAGAACTTTGGTACACAAGAGCATGGCGGCCATCCTCTGAAATGGACATTTTTCAGGTTTTGTCAGCGTGCAACTTAATGGCACCTGTGTGCATTGGGCCCTTATTGCAGGGGCTTTGTACACTGAGAGCTCTGATAATGTGTCAGCTGAGTAATGGCACACTTCACTTTCTGTTTGGAACAATTGAATTTTAGAATAGACACTCTCAATTAACGTAGTTCAAACCAGTGTTATTGTAACTATGACAATGTGTACCACTACCTCATGTGCTAAGGATATTAAGGCAAGCACTTAATACTGGTAGGGAAGTAAATACGCTGTGTGATTTAATAAAAGGCTGCCTTTTAAAAAATGGAACCCTATTTCTGCCTACTTTACAGGTGAAATCCTGCAGTCTGGTTCCACCACTAGGTACAGGGTGGTAGAAAGGCACATTTTCTCCAAGGACCAGGGCACGCAATGCTGCCAAACCAGCAGTCGCAGCCGTCCTTCAGGGGATGTTTCCTGCAGCTGAGCAAGATTGCACAAGCTGTGGTGTGCAGGACTAGCTGCTTTATTTTGGCTGAGAATCCTTTGAAGATCCTGGTCCTGGTTCTCTACTGCCTGAAAACTTTTGCTATTTATACCTGGGTAAAGTGAATGCCGAGCGAGCATAAAATGCCACTACGCTAGTGCTAAAGGAGCTGTTATCCACTTTGCCCGAATAGAAATGGCTATGCAAAGGGTGAAGCAAGTTCAAGGTCTCTCTTTTTGTTGTGACATTGCCCCTAAATCCTGCTGCTCACTGCTGACAGTGTGAATAGGAGGAGGCTGCATCCTCCTCTAGGTTTGAGCTCAAGATGTGCAAACTCGGGGAGGTGAGAGCGCTCGCTTCTGGTCCCGCTGGCAGCCAGAGAGAGCCAAACCACGCTTCTTCTTCGCGTCCCGGAGGCGGCCGGGCAGGCGGCTGGACAGCAGATCCCTTCCTTCATCAGTCCCGACAGCCCGCGGCGGGGAGGGGCGGCGGAACGGGGCTCGGCACCGTCCAGAGGAGGCAGAAATGGGCACGGCGCTCCCCATCCTCTCAGCTGCCGGGCAGAAATGGGCACGGCCCTCCCCATCCTCTCAGCTGCGGGGCAGAAATGGGCACGGCCCTCCCCATCCTCTCAGCTGCCGGGCAGAAATGGGCACGGCGCTCTCCATTCTCTCAGCTGTGGGGCAGAAATGGGCACGGCGCTCTCCATTCTCTCAGCTGTGGGGCAGAAATGGGCACGGCGCTCTCCATCCTCTCAGCTGCGGGGCAGAAATGGGCACGGCGCTCTCCATCCTCTCAGCTGCGGGGCAGAAATGGGCACGGCGCTCTCCAT
>VZRO01007945.1:0-93290 GCA_013397915.1 Daphoenositta chrysoptera | reverse complement strand
CCCCCTGCCGCCTGCCAGCCCTCGTGCCCTCGTCCCCTGCTTCCTGCCAGCCCTCGTCCTCTCGTCCCCATGTCCCCCTGCCTCCTGCCAGCCCTTGTCCCCTCGGGCTCTGTGGCCCCCTTCTCCTGGCGGCGGGGTGCGCCTGCGGGGAGGCGTTTGTCTTCTGTTTAATTCAGTGTCCCCACCCCCCAGAAAAAAAACCAAAAGCAACCCCAAAAGCCGTAAAAATCAGCGTTTGTTAATGCAATCGAACAACTTCGTTCTGCCCCACGCCCCCCAGGCGGGCCGTGCAGCCGCAGACGGCAGTGCACCGACACCCCGCCTCTCGAAGGACACGGTCCTTGACATCCTCTGGCACCCCAGCTACTGCTTTCAAACTGGAGCAGAGACACGTAAGGAGATCGTGAAGGAGAAATTTGGCGTTGCATATTACAAAACCGAATCCTTAAAAAACCTGCGTGCTTTTGGCAGTATTTCATATCTTGTAAATAGAACCCATATATATTCATGCGTATTTTGAGCAGAATACAGCGTGCTGCAATTTCTGCCATCTAAGCAGATATCTTGGTAGAGTAATTTAAAAACAGAGCTGTTTTCTTTGGTAGCCAGCACCGCACCAATTAAATAACACGGCCAGCACCTTGTGTCAGGCATCCTGGCCCGGGGCTCCCAGGTGTCCTGATACTGCAGAGGGCAGGGCAGGAGGTGACCCAGCACGGGTGAGGGTGTCAGTGGCTGGCTCTAAGCAGAGCTGTGTGGGGATGCTGTGCTGCAATGCACTGCTGTGCCAGAGACACTTCTGAAAAGCAAGCCGTGGTCCTGAAATACAGGCAGCAGGGAGGATTCTTTATAATGCCTATATAAACCTCTATATGTTTAATTTCTTTATAGTTCTGTAAGTAACCTACTTTTTATTAGGGGTAGGGGGTCATAACAGCATGAGCACTGAACCACTGAACCCCCACCTGATGGCATTGATTTTACATAGCTTCCAAGACGTCTATACCTATTTGCATCTGTATTTGCCTCTGTCTAAAAATATCTTAAGGGTATAGGTTCAAGGCTTGCAGCTTCAATTAAGACAGGAGTGAACAACTGCGATTTTAAATCTGCCAGTGACATATATGCAGAATTATTGTTACATACCATGCTGTAGTAACCCTGAAAGATTTCAAAATATAAGCAAGACACTATACTACAATGTCAGTCTTTAAAAGTAATCCTATAAACCTTGCTATAAACCAAAATTTGAAGAATTTCCATTTTTGAAAAATTACAGTCCAGTGCCCTGTGCAAATCTGTGTGAGTGGAGTTTCTTGCTCACTGACACTTTGCTGAAAAGTTCTGAGACTGCAAAGTTTCAGCCAGTTGGGAAGCTCAGCTCCACAGTAGCAGTTACCTCCAGATGGCTGCACTTTCATTTGGTACTAAGCCTTCCAGCATCTCAGCGTTTGCATGTTTGGGGTGGTGATGTGTACTGTTCCACTTGTTTTTGCCAGAAAATGTACAGGGCATTGTATGATAAGTTTTGACACATGATATAGCTCAAAGGAGAGGTGAGAAAGAGGGTGTGGGGAGAGGGAAGGGACAAGGAAAAGAGGAAGCCAGGAAAAGAAAGGAGTAAGAAAATGCAGCAAACAAAGTTTATGTCAGTGTAATGAATTCAGCCTGACTGGCGAATACAATCTGACTGCAAGTTGTGAATTTCATTGATTTTGATCCAAGAAAGACACAGCTGAGCAATCTGCAGGAAGCAATCTTTTCCTAGAAGTATGCAGCTCCAAACTATACAAATTCTTCCACTGGTCGTAAAATGTCTGTCTGCCACTGAACCTGTGCAACCAGATATTTTTGAAGAGAAAGTGTTGTACTGAAACAGTCAACTAAAGAAAAATAAAAAAATTCACTTAATGTAGAGTTTTGAAAGAAGAAAACCTATATAATTTGAAGTTGGCCAATGAAGCCCTAGTGATAAGGACAGTTAATCATTCTGGTGCAGCTGTTTCCTGACATTTCTGCAAAATGTTGTGGAAAAATTAATGAAGGTTCGTTCAGTAATGGTTTCAAGCTTGGCTAGTGGAAAATATGACAGTATTTCCATCGTCAATTAAGAACAAGCAAGGCCTTTTTTTTCCGTAGGGGAAGTGGTATGCAGTTTGTACTGCACAGGAAACTGTAGACTTGAGAGCAGCTGTGTGATAGTAACAGGTATGCAGAGAATATGGAGAAGGGCCCGGGCCCTCTTCCCTTATCACACGTGCTTCAGTGTAGTAGAAGCAGCTCTGTTATATACTGGAAATACAGGATACTTACACTATCTGCCATGTGGGGTATTCCTTCGAGTGTCTGGCTCCGAAAATAAATGCCCTTCTTGTCACTTCAGTAACAACGCTTACACCAATAAGGTTCTCATTGCAATTTTATTACCGTGATGTCAGAAAAGACTAACTCCTTCAGGCGGAGAGACCGAGGATTTTCTTGCCCATCCCTGAAATTCCAGTTCCCTGCAGTTTGCCCTCGGGCGGTGTGGTTGCCGCAGCCCCGCAGCGCGCCGTGGGGAGCACATCTGTGCCGTGCTGCCCGGCTGTGCGGCAGCAGCAGGGCTCCTGTGCGGGGCAGACAGGGGCTGAGTGTGAACCGGGTGCCGCGCGTGTGTGGGAGATGCTGCAGAGAGCCAGGAACGCGCGGAAACACGAGCAGGGCCGCGGGTGCGTTCCTGCTGCACAGCAGCACAGCGAAGGTCGCCGGAGCAGCTGAGCAGTGCCCTTTGTCCGCTCCTTGCCCTCGCAGCCTGCAGCCCCTGGCAGGGAGCCAGCTGCCACAGCCTCCTCCAGGGGCACCCCGGGGCTCCTGCTCCTGCCAAAGCTCCTCTGCGCTCCAGGTCCTCCAGCCCAGCTCAGTTTGGGCTGTGCTGGATCCTCTCTGCACTTGAATGGGCTCTATGGGGCAGGAGGTAGCTGGGAAAGAGACAGTTTCACTCTTGAGAATAAATTGTGAAGACCAGTCCTGTACAGTCAGTAGAATTGACTGTTTTACTCAAAGGGTTCTAAATTTTGTTTTGTGTTAAAAACGCATTGGTGTGAAACGTCCAGGTCTGGTACAGAAACCTTGTAAATCACTGCAAGTGTTTAGGTGGATGATTTGGGTGCTCAGTACCTTTCTAGTACCTTTCTGGACCGTGAGGTTTTGTACAAGCCTGCCTCCTGTAATAGTTTTTTTCTTCCTCTGACTTTCTGAGATACTTTGAGCCCTACCATAAATATGATTACTGGCCTGTTTACACAGTATGATGATTCATGCTAAAGTGGTGGATAGAAGATGCATTATAATGAATGGTTTATGCTTTCCTAATATCACTCTGTAAAAGAGACATTTACTCAATGCTCCCCCTGCAAATTTAGAAGACCCTTAGCAAGCTCGCTAAAAATGCTTGTCTTGCTGTCTGTAATGGTAGCTGTAGAGTGTGTAGTCCTTATTGACAGGTTTAAGCCAGTGTAAAACAGTTAATAATGTAGAGTTGTATCCATGATTTGTGACCATTCACATAAGCACATAAAAATCAGCCCCAAGTTCTCTCTCCCTGGTGTAGACCACTGTGAGAAGCTTCACTGAAGAGTCTCCCAAGCCTGCAATTGCTATGACAGGCAAACCTGTTGCTGGAGGCAGTGACAGCTTTACCAGAATCAGAGTTATCAGAGCATTAGAGACAGCTCATAGAAGAGCCTCTAGTTAGTGTTGATTTGGGACATTAAAGATGAATGCTGTAACCACGTGCATGCTGTACTGCAGCCCATCTGCTCTCATGCCCGCGGTGAGACCTCTGTGTGCTGCAGGGTGTGCTTGGGAGGAAGGGAAAGATGAGGGCTCTGCTTTTGCACTTTATCTGATGTGGGAAATCTGAGGGTGCTGGGTCAAACATGAGCTGCTTTTAAACTTCTCAGCATGAGGGCTGTGCCTACAGCTGCTTAGGAATTTCCCATAAAAACAATTTGTCAATTGAAAGAGGAATTTCCACAAGAACAAGTTTTCCACTGGAAAATTTCCATATTGCTATTTTTATTTTTTTGTTTTCCCATGGAAATCTCCGAATGAAATACTTCCCTTTAAGTCACTTTACTCCATAAAGAAGACCTTTGATTAGCTGATCTGAGCTAAAATGGTTTCTGCTGCCAGTAAGTTGCATCTGCCTATTGTATCTCTCATCTCATGATGAATGGCAATACAAAAATTTTATGCTTAAGAAGTTCCTGTGGGCAGATCACCTTGACAGTCTTCATGTCCCACACTGTGTTGTAGTCACTTGTGTGAAAAAGACTGATAACTACTGAAAAAGCAATGTCAAAGTGAAACAGATCCTAAAATAGAGGCCCCAAACCCTGGGAAACCAGAGAAGCCTTGTTCATTTGTGAGCTTATATCTTTGCTGTTCAAACTCAGTTTCCCAAAATTTTATGTATATTGTACAGGTTATTTAAAATGTCTGTGGGGGTTGTAAAACTGTTGGACTCCATTTGAGGTTAATGGGGAATAAAAAGTACGTTTAAGTGATTGTAAAATTGGCTAAGATCACACAACCAAGGTGAAGGACTTGCACTCATCCTGTTTTAATGCCTGGCCTGGCAGCCCCTAGCGAGGGTAATGGCTGGGACATTTCTGTGGGTGACTGGACACCTGGTGCTGAGCATATGGGAGAGGAGAGGAAAGCTGCAGACCCCAGAGCGTTCATTGTATCACACAGTGACCTCCTATGGATCAACATTAGAAAAGAATGAACAGCACTTTTTCTTTTTAAACTAAAGTTTTGAATAGTACCAATATTTGTAGTAGGTGCTGGGTTCTCCTCGTGGTACTGTGTCTCCAGAGTTCTGTGAATCTTTTTCTCTGTCTCGCTATCTCTCATCAGTTCTTCCCGTTCTCATTGACACATGGAGCAAGTTCCAGTCACAGCACCAAACTTTGGTTATGTTGCGTGGTGACCAGCTGGCAGTTTTGGTGATCATGACTGGTGGCACACACAGACTGCTATCCCCTGTTGCCCCTGAGGGAAGTGTCCCCAGGAGGAAAGGGGCTGTCCCAGAAGGTGCAGGGTGTGGCAGCCCTGCCCCAGAGGAAGCTCGCTGTCAGCCTGAGGCCGAAGGCAGGTGCAGATTTCCTCACCTGGTACACCCAGGAGCACACGGCCAGGGTCTGACTGTCCTTCAGGCAGCCTCCCCTGTGCCTCTCAGGAGGGCATGGCAGGTGTGGTTCAATACTGCAGTCTAACCTTCTACTTGCTTACGGACTGAGCAGGAGCTAAGTGACTTTAAGCCATTAGCTCCTTTTTAGGTACCTCTTCCACTGGATGAAGGGCAGTGACTCTCAATCATATCTTCCAAACAAATGGCTCAGAGTGAAAATCCTGGGCTGCCTTTACCTACGGCAGAGCATGGTGCCAGCACACCTGATCATCCTCCTCTGTCCCTTGTTCTGCCCCTCTTACAGGATTCTCTCGGGTTCCCGTTCCCCCTTACTCTGTCACTGGTTTGTTTTGACCCTCATAATTTTCCCTGGCTAGCCTGAATTAGATTTCTGAATGCTGACTGTTGGACCTGAACCTTCTCCCTTCTGGGAGGATAGGACTGACAGCTTATGGAGAACTTGCCTGACTGTGAAATCAGGAAGGGTTTTTTAGAGCTGCCTTAGTCATTAATCCTGCCAGCATCCCCATTCTTGCCAGATGGTGCTGGGAGCCCTCCCAGCCCCAAACCCTTCTGCTTCCCCACTGCTTACCTGCCCCAGTGGTGCTGAGGACAAAGGTGACAGATCTGAGCAGAAAGAAGAAGGGACACATAGGGACTGGTCATTAATTCTTTATTTAAATAAGTCATCAGTTGTGTTTAAGTGATACCTACAGAAGTCGCTGGCATTCAAGGAAACACCGAATAGGCCTCCTCTGCTAACGGCAAAGAGTTACTTGTAACAAAAAGCTGAACACAGTGTCAAAGATAACACAATGTATCTCCACCATTTCCACGTGTGTGTTGTCCTTTGGGGAAAAAAACCAAAACCCACCTCACTTGTGGTCCCCTATGCTAAAATGGAAGGATTTCTTCCAGTATAATTGGAACTGGAGTTCTCATTCACATGTTAGAATTTGAAGACTAACTGAAGGAATGATCACAGCAATTATTCCCACTGTTTGGCAAGAAAAAAAACCAATTGACAAAACCTACATTGGTAACAATCAGTTGTATTTCACGGCTGCATTGCAAAGGCCTTGGTTCTAAATATAAGATAGGCAGAAGTTGTTCTGTTTAGCATGTCCTAAAATTATCCAGCACAGAAATACTTTAAGGAAGTGTAAAAATGAATTCTCAATTTCTCAAAAAGCAGCTTAAAGGGGAAGGCATGCTGATGTGGAAGTATTGAATAAATGCCATCTCGGTAACAATTTTACCAAACGTAGGGAAGAGTCATACACGTCACGTCCTTGTTATAAGATTCATGGAGAAAACACTCCCACTCAGATAGAAATTCACTGTAAACAGCTCTCTTGCTGTTAGAGTCGATGTACTTTTGAAGATGCAGTGGCTCTTAGAAGGAAAAGAGCACGTTGTGCAATAATGTGACCTTACGTTGCAGAGACACTTCCAGTTTTGGAATGTGAAATGTCTGAAACTGGGAGTGGGCGGAGGAGAGGCGGAGCCAGGCAGAGCCTGGGCGGCTGCGTTTCTGAGAAACTCTGCTGGTGAGCGCTGCTAACTCGCCAAGCACCCGGCTAAAGCCCCGGGGAGCGCTAAGCTCCACCACCAAACAAGATCGAGTTTCAAATGGACACGGAGCTATAGGGTGATATTTTGGAAGTTAATTGTATAAAACCTGGTTGAAAACAAGGCTGAGCTCTTTCAGACCCGAAACCACAGCCTCCCAAAATGCGTCAGACTCTTGGTGCTGCAGCGAGGTCAGCTCCCCTCCCCCCCTACCTGTGAGTCAGGACAATTCTATTATAGGAAGCATTTATTGGAGGCTCTCGATGGAGAGGTGGACAACATGCAGATGGTGAGGACACAGTGGGACAGAGTTTGGATCCTGTGCCTGCAGAAATGGTCACCAACAGGCGACCAACAGGTCAGAAGACCATTTTTTCTGGAGAACAGTGGGATACTAAGGGAAGAATAGTATTTGAGCAAGAGGTAGGTTCAACTGATTTCACCTTCTGTCTAATTAAAACTTGGATTCAGAGTCCACTCAAGCTGTCAATGTATCGATTTCTCAAGGGGGACAAAGGCTAAGTCTCTTGTGGGCTTAATGCCGTCAGTGCTTGTCCACAGTTCCTTCTGCATCTACTTTTGCTGAAAATCACAGAAAAATAGTTTTAGAGAAGCTCAGTTCACTGTAGAGAGAAAAAGAAAACCAGGGAGGAAACAGAATCTGTTCGACAGGTGGGAATTTCAGAGGTGTTATCTTGATTTTCAGTCAAGGCAGCAGACACTTTTTAAAATAGAAACTTCCTGTGGGGTAGTCATCCACTTACTCTTTCCTTTTCTATAAATCTAGACCTGCTCATGGATGGATCAACACTCCTGGGACTTAAAAATACCCGTGAGCAGTGCTGCCCCATTTATATTAGCGTTCCTGTAACTTTTTCCTTGTTGTTAGTTATTGCTGTTATTACCTGGACTGCTCTAGCAGAGTGCTAGCATAGATGAAATTCCTGTAACAAGCAGTATTTTGACAATTTGGAGCTGTGGTTTTAGATGTGCTCTTCTTTTAATGCTGGCAGATGCTCTGTGCTTCCTGGACTCACTGCTGCTGGAGAAGAAGTATCTTACAGCAGTCTGTGATTAAAAAGACACCTCTAGAAATAATTTACTCCATCAGGACTTTTATTATTTCTATGTGAGATTGCTAGCAGCAGGTAAGAGATCCTGGAAACCAGCTGTAGTTATTTAATTCATGACCTGACAGAAAAGAAGGTTTTGGTTTCCACTCCGGATGAGCACCTTGAGCGAAAAGCAGAGCGTGCAAAGGGCTGACCTACCTGAGCCCTCAGCACAATGGGTAGTTCTGCATTTAAGTGATTTTCCTGAGAGCACCCCATGTGGAGTTTTCCACTTTATTGAAGGCTTATGTTGTACTGGTTTGATCCACTTTCCATTTCACTGGTGGAATATTTTCTATTAACTTTCCCACAAGCTGATTCAGACTGCATAAAAAGGGGAAAAAAGAAAAGATTCAGATTTGAATCCATGGGTGGTGCATTTTATGAGCAACTTCATCAATGCTTTGTTCCCAGAGGTGTAAACAACCTTTTCTTTAAGAAATGAAAAACAACTGGATGCACTTCTCGTGTCCCTCCGACTGCCAAGCACTCATTACTAAACACTCAGGCAAAGGGACCTCTTTATGCAGATGTGTCTGAGCCCGTCTGTGGAACTATTCACAAGTGGAGCTCGAGCTGGAGAAAATAAGGTGTTCTCAACAGACTTTCTGAGG
This sequence comes from Daphoenositta chrysoptera, assembly GCA_013397915.1. Lineage (NCBI taxonomy): Eukaryota > Metazoa > Chordata > Aves > Passeriformes > Daphoenositta > Daphoenositta chrysoptera. The sequence goes on along the minus strand of VZRO01007945.1, from coordinate 84,816 downwards.
CCTGAGATTACATTTGTGTTTTCCGTTCACAAAGTTTTAAGTCTAAAGGTGGTTGTGATGGAAAAAGAACTACCTAGAGCAGAAAGCAAAGCTGTGGTTTATCTGGGCTTTATGATGAGGAGGGGGTGGACAGACAAACCTAAACAGAGCAGTGTGGTCTCCCAAAAGGAGTGTAGAACTGCTCCAGGCAGAGGATTTTGGACATTTTGATGGCACTAACTGCCACATTGCCCTTTTAGTGTGATTCAGCAAATTATTTCCCTGTTGGATAAGATGGAAGTATGCTTCCTCTGCCATCTGCCTGGCTGCCTGCTGTCCAAAGCTGCTCTGACCAGTCAGCAGGAAATGTGGGTGCCTTTGACCTCCACTGGCCTTTTTCTGGCCTTCCTCTGCCCTCTGCTCTTTCTGGCAAGGTCCTGTTGCAGTCAGACTGCAGGACAGCAGCCTAAGTGCCAGCATCTTCCAGCTGTCATGTGAAACTGCAGTTTGGTTCACATCAGTTCTGTTCTTTCTCTAAGCAGTTTATACAGAATATAAAAGTTCATATCCTATCTTGTGATTAGGTTTGACATCCTTGAACAGATCAAGGAGAAAAATGAATTGTTACCCTGAAGAAAGTTGTGAAGAAAAATATCAGAGTGATGGCTTTTTTGCTTTTAAGTTTTGCTGACCATAAATCAGAGGCTGAATTTTGGATCAAACATCCATAGCGATTTTGCAATCAAATACTCCCAGCTTGTGAAGATGCAAACAGCAGCTACTCCAGCTTGCTCTAATGAACCAGCAGCCCTTTGTTGATGCTAGCAAAGCAATTAGGCTCCCTGTTACGCAGTTGCATCTGAGCAATTTGGTTTATTTTACTCAAGCAGACCTCACCAATCCACAATTAAAATGGCATTTCCATCTCACACTTAGGGGTTGAGAAAAAGCTTTTGAAGGTCTGTGTTCCTCTGATGAGCTTGGGAGAGGAACAAAATCAAACAAGGTTTTTTTTTTTTTTGTGGCAGGAGTTGGGTCGTGACTGAGACAGTTGGCTACTTCATTATAGCAAACACGTGGGTGGCCTTTCTCAGGTTTTGAGATCCAAGAGAGGAGCTCTGCCTGGACTGACATCTCTGAGGGGATGGAGTCAGTCCTTTGCAGAAGGAGGGTCAGGTCAGCTGTGCCATGTGCAGCACGCGCTGACAGCGAGCCCTTTCCTCTCAGCTGCTTTGAAGTTACAGCCTCTGTCTTTCTGGCAGGATTACATCCAAGTGGTGAGATGGCCCCGAGTTCGGGCAACTTAAAATGTCTGTAATTTTTTGCACCTGTTTGATTGTAGTATTTATAGCTCATTTTTACCCTTGCTTCCTTTTCAGTGTAACAGCTACCAGCAGTCTTCCTTGCTGGTACTGGTTCCACTCTGAAGGAAAGGCTGGATGTAATTTGGAGGATCATTTGGGTGAGGTCAGCTCTTGAAACCCGAGTCAAGTTAATGATGAAACCTGAGTTTTGTTAATAATACATTGTAATTATTACTGCCAGCAGGGCAGATACCTCGTATTTCTCATCTTTTTAGCCTGAGGGTCCTAGTTCCAGTGATCTTGTTCAACTTGTCGATTTTCCACCCCTTGCTTGGGTCTACGAAAGGAAGATGCCTGGTCTCCACCACCAGATTTCCCCTGGAGCTTTCCCAGGTGGAGCAGTGTCTCTGCAGATGCCGGTGTGTTACACAAGCTGGGGTGCAGAGGGCCCGAGAGGAGGATACTTGATCAACAGATGAAGCAGCAGAATGTTAATAATAAAAGACACCTAATTGGACTTGCCCTTTTGCCCAGCAACGAGGACATATGTCAGAGCACAGCGGGCACCGGGCTGTGGCAACCTGCTCCCACCTCCTACAGGTCTTCCTGAGGACAAAATTGCATTTTGAGCTGAGCCTCTTGCCTGCTGCAATTGCCACTAAAGCATTAACCCTAACCTGCTGTGGGCTGCATCTGTGCTTGCACCTCAGAGATGCTGGGCCAGATTGGAGAGGTGACATAAATCATGGTGTGCCTCACAAGTTGGTGAGTGGGAGGGGAGCGCACACTGGGGAAAATGACACCAGGCAGGGGCGGCAGGGAGAAGGCTGTGGCAGGAAAAGCAACCTGCACAGGATGTAGGAAGATGTGAGATAGCGCAGACTCTCTTTGCTTAATGCTGCATTTTCCTGCTGCCTCCTCTAGCTCCTGTTGCAGCCTCCCCTGCTGCCCTGTGCTGGTGCCCACTGCCCCCACTTGCCCCTGGTGGGGTGGCATGCTTTAACCACCCGGAGGCTCTCAGTTTGTGGGAAATGCCATTGTGGAGCTGCTGTCCCACCCGAGGTGCAGGACACCGCCACGCCTGCTCTCCCACCCCGTCTGTGCCATGTGTTTGTGAAAGCACGAGCCAGGGACTGCTTTAGGACAAGATGAAATGGCTTTAAGTTGCACCAGGGGAGGTTTAGCTTGGGTGTTAGGAAAACTTTCTTCATAGAGAGGTTGGTCAAGCACTGGAACAGGCTGCTCAAGGAAGTGGTGGAGACACCATCCCTGCAGGTATTTAAAAGTCTTGTAGATGTGGCACTCTGGGACATGATTTGGTGGTGGATTTGGCAGTGCTAAGTGAATTGTTGGGCTCAATGATATTAAAGGTCTTTTCCAATCTAAATGATTGCATGATTCTATGTTTGGGACAATAAGGTTCCAACACCCATAGTTTTAACTCTGGCCAAAGGAGAAAGCCTACAGCAGAAACTTACCAAAAAAGACGACTTTATTCCCTGATTTTAAGATTTCAGTCTATTCTACAGAATTTTGAAAAATAGTGTGATTTTGGAATGTAATAGTAAGTGTTATGTTTTCTTAAGTGTACAACGAAGATAAGTTTGCATTTTCCTAATATAGTTTTCTGCGGTTTTCTTTGTTTAATCTTCTTCTTTGTACACCTTTCTTTAAGTAGGTGTAATCTTAAAAAGATAGGTAGTGTATTACTGTTGCTTAAACAGAATTTCTGCTCCAGATCTCAGTGGGGCGATAGGCTGAGGTTGTGACCACTATACTTTTAACTTTATAACTTCAGATTCCCAAAGTGGCTGAGAGTATGTGGTCCTGTCTCCTATTAACTTTATGGAAATGTACTGCCAGAATATGGTCTTCAGTATTTAAGCTTGCTAATAATTATTTTTACATCCATATTTCCTCTAATATAATAGCATTTATTCTTCATTTCAGATGAAAATTAAATTGTCTGAAGAATAGTATCATCAACTGATTTGTCTTGTATCGTCATGTTTATCTATTCTAGTAAAAAAATCAGTGATTATTAAATTTACTACTAGGGCATAGAATGAAAAGACAAAACCATGATGCTGCACAAAGAGTGCTCTTGCATCAATGGGAATTAATCATAGCATATCAAGAAAAGAACATGGTCTCAATTTCCCACTGGAGTTAATGTTAAAAATTTAATCTTATTAACTTCAATTACTTTTTGTTTAATGTTAAAATCAGAGGAAAATAAAAACTGTAATGTCAGAATAATCATTTGGATTGAATCTTGCACGTGGAGTTGGCAGTATGTTACAGTGGGCTTTTTTCCCTGTCGTAAATGAGAGAAAAGGTCTGGTAAAAACCTGTGTGTTTTTGTTTAGCCCTGGCCCCGGCAGAGCTGATGGGCGCTATTTGGAGCCACACAGGAAGGCTGCATAATAATGAAACAAACCCCTCTTGTGTGCGTCGGCCAAACAAGTCATGATATCACATAGAAAAAGCAAATCTGTGGGAGAGACCGTTTCCTTGCACAGCTCACGCAGAGCACCAGACAGCCCCGGGAATTTGGCACGAGCCTGCCTTGCAGTGGTGGTGTGGCAGGCACAGGCTTTAAATAGCTGCAGATGTTCTGAAGGGGCTGTGGGGACCATCCCTGCCTGTTTTTTGGGAAGCAGGCAGCCAAGCCCATGGCCTGCAGGAGCACAGAGCTGCCCTGGAAGGAGAATTGGCTGAGCTATCTGAACACCTCAGCTGAGCAGAGCTGTGGCTCCTCCTGTGCCAGTCAAGCCCGCGGGAGGCTCAGGGCTCCTGCCAGGATGAGCAGGGGATGCTCCAAGGCTGGCCAGCACCAGCAGCAGGCCAAGCCCTCCTGTCCTTGCCCAAGGGGTGACCTTTGGGCCAGGCTGTGGTGGGAGTAAGTCGTGTTTCCCTTCCTGGCAGCTCCTCCGTGCCAGGGAAGGGCTGTGCGCCAGCCTGGGCAGGGGTGACCTGCAGGAGGGGCTGTGACAGAGCCACTGTGTCCCCAGGTGTGCCCCCAGAGCCCAGTGCTGCCTCTGGCTGGGCACAGCTCCCTGGCATCCTTGGCCTGGCACCTGCCCCTGCCTTCCCCTCCTGCTGCTCCCTGGAGTTTGCTGGTACAGCTCTGGTTTTGCCTCTGAATCCATTCCCTTAGTCCAATGGGCTGTTTATTGGGATGTAACAGAAAGCTTCCAACTATTTATGGGATGTCAGGATGCAAAAGCCACGTGGAAGATCTGCCTGGTCTTTTCACCTTTACTCTTGCCAGAATGTCAGTGAAAAGGCAGTAAAATCTGACTTTTACCCCCTTTGTGTTCTCAAGTTCCTCAGGAAACAGGAAGCCGTTTTGCATAAAGGTATGATTGTGTTTTTAACAAGAAAAGTTGGTGTTAGACAGACTAAATATACCCACACAGTCATACTCAGTGGGTAGTCCTGGCTATTTTTAGGCTTTATTTGTGCCTCTCTTTATTTGTTTTTTTTTAGTGACACCTCCACTGTACCTTCAGCTCGTAGTGAGGCACCACTTCCTGCACTGGTATGAAACTGGCAATTACAGCCAGCCTTGTCAGGTGTCATTTATCAGGCTTTGCAGAGGGCTGGTTTCAGCAAAGGAAGAACAAAGCTTAATAAAAAGAGAGAGAGAGGGAGAAGTATTCTCTTAATAATTTGCCCTTTGCAACAACAGACCCTTATCAGATCACCCACGCTCATCTGGCTGCTGACGCTGTACTTGCTTCATTAGTAGGAGCTATTTTTACACCTTTTGTGTCTTTTGAGGAACCAAGTGGGCCTGCTGGCTTGTAGTGATTCACCATCCCCAGGCGAACAGGGTGTCCTCAAACCCTGTCGGTGGGGGAGGAAGGGAAAAGGAGGGGGAAGAGTTCAATTGAATAAGCAGGTCGATTAAGTCGATTGTTTATCTTGGGTTGTCTGAGTGCTAAAACATCGCACTGTCAAGGAAAATAGCCCGTGTGCTTTTGGTTTGCAGTGCAGCACTTCAGATTGTTAGGAGCTAAGGAATATTTTGTAATAATTAGTTCAAGTGTAGCTTAGCAAACATGAAGCCCTGCATGCTTGTGCATGTACTCTGTGTGATCGTTTCCCTGTCTATAAAGGGAATGCTGACAGCTCGACATGGGGATGTTTGGGAGAAGAACTTCAACTTTAAAGGTCCCTTCCAACTCAAAACATCGGGTTTTGTTGGTGATGCTTTCTTTTGTTTGTTGTGTACAAGTGTCGTTGGTGTATCAGAAGCACACAAGAGACTTTTGGGCCAGAATGTTAGGTGATATTTCACTTCCACTTCTGATAATGGAAAGAAAAACTAAACTTGGTGGAATGAGCCAGGCAGGATGCAGGGGAAGGAGAACCCTCTGTGAAGTTGTCTGGAGCTTTTTAAAACTGACCAGCAGCTGCTTTCCCTTTTGATGGACCATCAGTCCTGAGAATGTCCTCTTAGAGCCCGCTGAGCTCTTGCCTGGTGGCTGAAATTAGGATTCTTTGCTGCCTTACTTCAGCTTTTCATGGATGGGAGTAATTTGGTGTTCAATGGCTTCATATTGCAGGTTTCCTCGGAGCAGTCTCAACAGTTAGTGGTATGTGAGGTACATTTATGAAACTTTAGGGTGCTGGGGTGATGCACCCTAGTCTGACCTTGTCTGTTAAAAAGTCATCATGAAACCTGAACAGTGTCTTTCCCAAAAAATGTTTTGGGTTTTATTGTGTTGTGCTTGTTGAGAAGCTGTAACTTAGCTGTCAGCTTGGTCTGTTCCTTCAATATCAACAGCTCTGGAAGAACAGAGATTTTAAATGTGGTTTCAGGCATTTTGGTAGACCTTCATCTCTTCAGAAGTGTTTGCTTGGGAGAGTGATGGTAGTGTTAATAAGCACAGTTGATTTGTGTTTTGTAGAAAGCAACTGAAGTGCAAAGAGTAAAATTTCATGTATACCTATGATGCCATGATGATGTAGGCATCACCTACAAAGTGCAGCAAAAAGCATATGCATATTTTGCTGAATTTTTAAGAGGTGTTCTGATGCAATTGAATATTATACAGACTGACTTTCAAAGCTTCATGCAGTAAAAAAGAACAAAGTACTGTAAAATATGGCCAGAATAATTGTAAAGAGGTTTTTTCTTTTTTTTTTTCCCCTCTGCTAGCCATCCTGAGGGTTGTAAAGAAAGCAGCATTCTTAAATATGCAGTCTAATTAATGTATCCTACATTACCACTATAGTGATCAGAATCTTTAGGTGATGCTCAGTGACTGGATTTGCTCCACCAAAATGCCTGTACTGAGTCATTAGTCAAAATGGAAGATTTTGCTGCTGAGTAGTGACTGTTGTGACATCTGTGTGGTATTCAGGATTTGAGGCTTAACAGCTGATCTCAGCTGTACCCTTACAAAGTATTCAGGATGGATTGAAATAAAACTGCTGTGAAGACCCATTCTACTTCAGGGGCAAAAAGTGGGAAAAAAAGTAACAAGAACATCCTGCTGATGTTTAGCATGTGTCTGGTTTTGTTTTGACATGTGATGACCACAGAGCTTAGTAAACAGTGACAGGTTTCAAAATAAGCTTGTATAATAATCGGTGTGAGTGAAAAACAAATTTCTCAGGTACTATAAATGTCTTCCTATGTAATTTTTCCCAGGGTGAGGGTTTCAGTCGGAGGCAGTGCATTTGCTCATTCAAAAAGGTGTTTGAAAGATACTGATATTTTCATGTGAAATGAAAGTGGTTTCTTCTGACATGGTGTGAAAGGAGGCATGGCTGTTCGCAAAATCTGCCGCGGTTGCATAATTAGGATTGTGTAACTTTTTAACTTAAAAAACCTCACTTCCCAGAAAACTCAGTTATATTTTCCCTCTGAGGTGAAAATGCTAGGCAAAGGCCTGATATTTTTTCCTATTTCCTTTTGGCATGAAAAGAATAATTACTTTGTACCTAAAAATGCTGTAATATTTACACAAATTTTGATTTTTTTTCCCTGGGAAAACTTGGGGGAAAGCTGCATGATATCCTAACAGGGATTTACCAGTACAGCTGAGTTCTCCCCAGTGGCTGCCTGTTTGCAGTTCTTGTGTGAAAATGATGAGGCATTTCAGCCTTTGCATATCTTTCAGTTAGGAAAATTCTTATATCTGAAAACTTTAACAGTTTGAACTCTCCAGTGAAAATGTTCCTACCCTTCTTACTGTAGGTGATGTTTTATAAGTCTATAAATGACTCCAAACCACATCCGCATGGGAATCTTGGTCTTTGCATACACTTTATCCTTTCCAAGTGCTGCTAAATTCATAGTTTACTTAATCTGTCCTTTATTAGGTGTGAAATTTCCTTTTCTGATTAACACATTTCTTTGCGTTGAATTGAGAAAAAAGTTCTTTAATCTCAGTAATTTTCCCCAGTTCTTCCAAATGCAAAACTTTCATTGCAATCTCAGTGGCATCACATAGCATCATTGGTTGGTGTCTGAGACTTTGCTTTTCAGAGGTTTTTAGCCCTTTTTTGGGCAGGGCCAAAGCTCCATTTCTTTTCTAAAAGGCAGGTGTGCAAAGAAAAATAATTCTACAAACAGTGATTGGAAACTACATGACCCTTCTGTGGTTTGGCACAGTATCCTTGTGTTCAGCTGCTGTGGCTCAGAAGAAAGTGAGATAAGGTTGGGTTTCTGCTGATAGAGGGTAGCCCAAAAGTGAAGAGCTCATTTGTACCTCGGCACTGTTTTGGATACTCCTATGCATTGTTAATGTGTATTCAGTAACTACTGTTGCTTGCTACTTAATTCACCCTTGAGAGACACTCCTTCTTCTGCAGATAGCACCAATGGGATTTTATAAACCTTGTTTCAGCCCTCAAAATGTTGTTTAAAGAGGACCTTAGTGGTGGGCATCAGTTTCTGACAGTTCTCTGCATGGGAGCTGTTCTCACTCTCGTAAGTCACTGTGTACTACAATCCAAAATAAAACGGGAGGCTGGATGGGGAGAGTGGGCAGGGCAAAACAATTGTGGTGTTTTTGTTGCCTTCTGGAATTTTAATAATCCTGGAAGTACTGCCTGTCAGATCTGCCGTTGCTCTGCCATTACACTTTAGGGTCCACATGGGAAATGATTGGTATTTTATTAAATTCTTTACATTTTTTAACTTGTTCCCCAAGGAAATAAGTGCCAGTGTGAGATGATTAGCAGATTATATATTTCTCTAGTTCTCCTGTTTAGTTTCATAGCTGAATAATCCCAGTCCTTTGCTTTTGTACAGAGGCAGACTGAGGATGTCCATGTCAGAAGGCAGTCAGACAGAACAGGCAGATTTTGTGTTATCTGACATATCAGACTTGAAGTGCACAGCAAGATTAGGCAACCAGAAACAAAATATTTACCTGATCCATTAAAAGCAGTGGGATCAGAGGGATCAATTAAGTGCTAATTGATTGACAAGATTGTTTGACTTGTTGGCTGTTTTAGCATCTCTTTGATAGCTGGGTTTTGTTCAGTTCAAGGAGAAGAATTGTGATTTGTTTTCAAATTCCTGCCTATAAAGGAAGTGTTTAAGAATAATTTGGCACTTAGTTTTTTTCTCTTTTTTTTTTCTTTTAATACTCATCCCGTGGAAATAAGTGTTCAACTGCTCTTTGGCAACGTTAAAGCTTTTTTTATAGATTTTTTTCCATCTGGTAGTAATGTGTACATTGTGTATGATGCTGAAACAGGAAATAGTGATATACTTTTCAGTGAGCAATCCTTGTCATTATAGTTAAAAGGTCAGTGTTACAGCATTTCTGCTCTGGACTTCTTCTACGGCTTCTTAGAATACACTCAATTTGAAGTTAAGGTTTTTGGTTGGTGCTAATTTTCTACAGAGAGTGGCAGTTTAAAATTATATTTGAGATACTTAACACAGCAAAAACTGAGTGTTCTGCTGCATCTGTACTCAAAGCATTTATGATACAAACCAGCACCTCCTAATGAAAATCGCCCATTTTTTCTTACTACTGTGTAACTGAACATTTCTTAGAGGTGTTGGATGAGTTTATTTTCACCTTGTGGCAAATAACTTCAGATATCTAGTATGTAGGATGTAAAAGCCTAAACCTAAGGGGTCTGACTGTTTATTTTTATGAGGAATAAATCTGGAATGATGCCCTTGGATTTGCAAATCATTGCTTCAGATTCATACCGGCTTTATGTAGAGCAGAATTTTGCTCTCCTTCTTGTTGTTGGAATAATTTGTCTCCTTTTACTCTCTCTGAGTCAAGTCTTGTATCTGTTCAAAGCTTCTTGAAGTCAAATGAGAGGCTCTTGTTTCATACCTGGTTTTTCTTTTAGTGTGTTCCTGACCTCTGACTCACATTCAGAGCTTTGCTCTTCTTCCCAGCAAGTACACACAGACATTTATATGAAATGTCTGAATAGGTGCAAGATCCTATGGTTCAGGTTATCCGGTGTTAGGGTACAACAGATTTGATTATTTAATTGTTTTCCTAGTTGGTTTTAGTGTGCTTTTAAGCAGATAGTTTCCAGTTATATTCTTCAACATACTCTGATAATTGTATCAGGTAATAGATTGAATTATCTGAATTAATTAAAATAAAGGTGAATTTGGTAGAGGCATAAAATTCACGAAATACTCAATACTACTACAATTACCTAAAATGTGTCAGATGCCAATTCTCAGTGGCTGAGATTTTAGAACAGTTCTCAAAGTATAAGCCAGATTTAGTCCAAGCACCGAAATAATAATTGCACAAATCAAAATGCCAGGTTTTATACCACTTCCAGTTTATGCACAGAGTCTGTCCCTTGAAACCAGCAACTCCCAGGGACACAAATGTGCACTCCTGAGAGGAAAAGCCTGAAGGTGGTGCTTGGTCTCAGTGAGGCTGCAGCCTGCCCTTGGTGTATCTGTAACCGGATCCTCTCAGCGAGTGCCCTCAGTTCCTGGGGTTTGGGGACTCCTTGTGAGCACAGCACAGCAGTGGAGAGCAGATCCTGCAGCTTGTCCCCAAATAAGCTCAGTGCAGTTTGTTAGATCACTGTGCACTGTGTGCACTCGCTGAGCAGTGGTTGGGTTTGTATTGGATAGTACTTTAAAATGACATTTAAAAAAGTATATTGTAATAATTAGCTCAGCTAAAATAAATAAAAAATATATAAAAATAAAATAAAATAAAAAAACCAAACCAAACCAAACCAAAAACAACAAAAAACCCGTCCTCCCCCCAACCCCAACCAAACCCGTATGTACTATCCTAAATATTTCAGGGTTTTTCCAAAACTGTGGTTCTTTGGCAGGTTTTGGAGAGTGGCAATACATTCAATAAAACTCAGAGGGCAGGCAGAACATCTGGGGCGGAACTAATTAACAAATTAGAGCAGTATCTTCAAATGTGAAGAGGTAACAACAGCAGTTACAAGTTAGAAAGTGGTGGATTAAAATAAATACATCTGACCTGTTTTAAAAGAGCTGCCTTCTTCGAATTGCATGTGCAAAACGATGTCTTACAACTCCTGCCAAGCTGCAGCAAAAGCACAGGCATGGCCCCATTCCCCAGTAATTCAAGACTTTGCCAAGTGTCAGTGGTGGGCACAGGAATTTTCAGTCATTCCTGGAGGTGTTCAAATAGACAGGCACAAAACCACAGTCAGATGGTCAGCTCAGCCCCCTAAGCAGGGGCTGCTGGAAATGCAAAAGGAATCTCTCTGGCCAGGAATGGGAAGTCTTTTTGCAAAACTGGGAAATTAAATTGTTCCTTTTTCCTTATCGCTTCAGTAAGTACAATTAAAAGACAGCAAGTGTGATGTCAAGTAGTATAAAAAAGCTTGCAGTTGGTCATCTTTTTTTTTTTTTATTTGTGTAAAATGCCAAAACTATACTCCCCAAGTTCTGCATTCTTTTTGTTATGTTGCTACATAGCATCCTCAGCCCATGAATGAATATATAGCCTTGGAAAGAAGGATGGACAAGTGCTTATCTATCTTCATGCCAGGTAAATCCTTCACTTCAGAGGTGCACACTGGATGCTGGGTGAGAGCTCTTCTTCAGATTTAGCCCACCTATGACTTTGCCTACGTAGAAGAAACTAAAAATCCATATTTTACTAGGGATTCCAGTCTTTTTTTTTCACTGGGATATCAACACCAAGCATTTCCTCGGGGAATCTCATTAGTAGGACAGAGGGAAACATGTAGGACAGCAAGCTGGAAGTGTGACATCTTTCTTCCTGAAAGGCCAAGGTAATTTTCTTCCCAGCTGCAGGTGAGGAAGAGCTCGGGGTGGCCTCTCTTGTCAGGCTGCTGGGCTTACCCCAGACAGAAACGAGACTTGTCTAAAAAGGGTCTGGGCAGAGGTCTGTGCACGAATTTAGGGATTTCATCGGAAGCACTGCAGTTTGTCTGTGCTAACACTTGTCCTATAGAACACAAATTCTTCAGGGGCCACTTACTGTGGTTTTAGGCCGGCTTTGTGCTGGCAGAGCTGGACAGAAAAGATTTAAAACAGGGCTGGATCTGACCCTTAGTCCTTACGCTAGAGTCAATATTTATTCTGTATGGTGCACTCAGGATTTAGCCTGGAAGACATAAGCTTCCAATTTGTTCACTTGCAAGAACTGTAATATGAGCTACAAATTGAGAAGCAGTAAAAGTAATATTTTTGCCAAATTTTATTTTAAAGCTGTTGAGTGTAACCATTTTAATGGTCTGAAAAAAAAAGAGGAAAAAAAAAGAAAAGAAGGAATAATCTTGGAGCTCTGCAGTCAATCAGATATACATCCCCTGCATACATCTCACAAAGGCACCCTAGTTAAAAAAGGAGCAATAGGATAATGTTCCTTTCGAAAAAGTTTTGAAAATCTTGATTTAGTAGGTGCATCTGACATAAATACAACTCCTGGTTTCCAAGCAATCTTCTCGTGTTCAAAGTTTTCATGGAAGTGAAATGTCCTGTTTTGAAGCAGGCAGATAGCACAGCTAATGTGGCTGGGGGAGCTGGCTCTGGGGCCACATCCCTGCCAGGAAACCTGGCTTGGCCCCCAGCCAGGAAGGGCTTTGCAGCTCCTGTCAAACAATGTGCTCTGTGCAACTCCCACCAGCTTCTGATCCGTGTAGGTGGGCTACTCCTATTCACTCCAGCACAGCTGAGCCTGCCAGAGGTACTGAAAAAACTCTGCACTTTTACCATCCTTAGTTCCTTGGTTTTAAATAGGTAGTACTTGAAATATGATGGGGTTCTGTCTATCGAATAGTATATGTTTGATGAAAAGCATTATTAAAGATTATATTTACAAATTTTTCTAAAGGAGAAAGATTAATCACTTGGGAAAATGGAAGTCTGTTGTTGGTTTAATACCTTTGGCTGTGGATGCAGCCAGGTTAGATAGAGTCTTGACTGGATAAAACAGACAGAATGCCAACTAGCTTTGCAGTGTCTTACATTTCTCCAGTTAGGCCAGTCTCCCATTAGGGAGGGGAAAAAGAACAAGAGAAATAGTATTAAAGCCATCTTTGACACAGGATGGATGGCAGCTCAAACCAAACCAGAAATTATTATGTTCGTTCTGGAAAGGGATTTATTTTCCCCAGGAGAGTGGCTCTGGCCAAATTTATACCATCAATAATCCCTGTAATTAGTCCATACCTGTTTCATAGTGTAGGTTGAAAAATTGTATAGAATATTCTGAAACTGCAGGACTGCAGAATGGCTTTAACTCTGTAACAGGGGTCTCAGTCCAGAACAGAAAAGTTTTGGGTGTATATTAGCATCATCTTTTGCTGAAATAAAACCATTGCTGTCACACTGCTCTGACTGGCAGATTACTTTTATAAAGGTGCTCTCAGTAAAAGGAGTATGGAAAAGAAAGGATACTCCCATCTTCTAGAAATTTCTCCTTCACCATTTGCAAAATTGCCTGATAAGGAGTGTTTTTCTTTGAAGACAGATAAGAGCTTTATGCTCTCTCAGTGAGGAACACTCGCTCTTGTCCCTGTTTCTGCTTTCCCTCAAGCCACACATTTTCCTTCACATCTGGGCTCACCTTTTGGCCTCAGGAGTGACCTGGGGTTCAGTGTGGCTCAGCTGCTGGAAGGGGTTGGCCACTTCCTCATCAGCCCCTGCCCAGCTCTCTGTCCTAACCACTTCTGGTACACTGCACCCCCTGCTCAAGGATTTCTTTCTCCTTTGGAACCACACTTTTTATTTGAGGAAGTTGATTAGGATTTTTTTTTTTTAATTATACTTGGATTGCATTTTTCCTTTTTATTTTAGAGAATCAGACAAGAGAGTTATTTTAAAAAGCCATTAGCACATCAAAGCGGAATGACATTAGGGCCTAAAATATTCTGGTTTGCATTTGATAGCTTGCTGTTATTTTGTACTACAGGGAACTTCTCTATAGTTAAAATTAAAAAATATTTGACTAAACCAACATTCCATCAGTTGTTGCTGGCCTAACTACTGATATGTTATTTGTACTACTAAATAATTAATTCATAACAGGTGGCATGGTGGTGATTCTATTTCTGTCAAGTTATCATGCTTTGCTAATGTCCATTTGTTCTTGGAAAGTGTTATTAATTACAAAGGATTTAAAAGTATTTTTCAATTTTTATTGATTTTCTTGTTGACTTTAGTTTTTTATCATTTTCTGGTGTCATTCAATGGAGAAAACATGAGTGCTCTAGCTTCTTTGTGACAGCTGCTAATTGAGGATCATTACAAGAGTCTATATCCCCTACTCTGAAGCCAATGTTCCAGCTGTTTCTAAAGATCTGTTCTTTAGGGATGCTCTGACTTTCGGCCTAAATAAAAACCATAAAGAAATGCTGTCATTGTTGCCTTTGTTATCACAATTGAACAAACATCCTTTTTAATGAAACAAAAGCAAAAATCTGGTTTTGAGGAAAGATTTGTCGAAAAGTGAAAGGGAGAGACCCTCCTTTGATGGGGGAAATGATCTTAAGGCAATGAGATGATGTTCAGGCTCCCTCTTTTCCGAGTTGGTCTCTTCAACAATAAACAATGCAGTGTGGTGACAGTCAGAGAGGTGGCAAATCATGGCAGTCACAGAAGTCTTTTAACCATGTATTCTGCAATTTTCTTCTGTAAGTTTCTTCTTTGAGAAGGCAGCCATATGTTCTTTATCACTATCACAGAGGTGCTGACTAATTTGGACACCTACTCCTGTTTCACTACATTTTCTTGTCCCTGAGGGGTGACACCCTGACCAGGAGTTTGTGCTGGTCCCTGAAACATTTAATGAGAGGCCTGGAGTCTAAAAGTATTAGCTGGAAGAGGCATTGAAAGGGGATTTACCAAGGGGATTCAGGGATAATCTGGGCTTAACAGAGGCATAGGAATGAAGAGGTACATTGGCAGCTCTCTTTTCACTGATTTGGGAAGGTGAGACTTTATTAGTTTAGACTTGCTGTTATTCACCTACACATTAGAAACCTAAGTCCTTTAAAACTGTTCGTGCTTATAGTCTTCAAATGTAATTGCTCAGACCTCTAAGATACAACATGAAATTTTCTAGTGGATGGGTAAATGAATTTTCAGGCTTCAACTGTAAAGAATAGAAGATTTTCATCATCATCTATACCTAATATCAAAAATGCCTTATAATTGTATTTTTTTTCCACAGGAAATTTGAAGATAGTCATGCCTATTAGATGTTTAGAAGATGCAGGTAATTACTATATACTGAAAAAACCCATAACTGTCTATTTACCTGTGTGTTTTCCTGCACTTTGTTATTGTTTCTATGAGCCAAATTCAGTTTCTCCACTGTAGGAATGAAAAGTATTCCAATATCTCTAATACTGATTTTTTTTACCTTTTTCCTTGCCATTGTTAAATCATGACTGTCTTTATAATTCTCATTATTTCATCCAGAAAATGTCCTGTGTTTGGATAATATGAAAACAGAAAGTGTGGATTCTACTTCAAATTCAAATGCTGTATGTTTCTATGAAAATCATACCTCTGAGCTTTTGGTCTTTACAATAGAACAGTGGAAACCTATTGCATTTAAGCATTAAAAATGCATGTAGACCTGGATGGAATTGTTTCAACAGTGAAATCTAAAATGCTAAAGTCACATAAACACAGTCTCTAATACATCTTTTACACTAAAATTTAACGTAGTGATTGGAAGATGGAGTTGAGGAAAGGTCCCAGTAGTGCTGTGTTTGAAATGCCTCTTTGATGTCTCTCTTTTGACTGCTTAAAAATAGCTTAGAATGGTGAACAACACCTTCTTATAAAACCATTTAGATGATCTAAGGTAAGAAGTACCTCACTTTAGCAATTTTTTAGCAATATTTGCCTAGTGGACAGTGAGAAACAAGCATCTCCATAGTGGAGGGCCATGTGCATAGGCAGCCTCTATGTCAGAAGCCCCTGTCATGATATGGAAGCATTTCCTCTCTGATCAACCTCCTTTGACTTTGGAGCAAGGCCAGGTGACTGAAGTGGGTGTCTGAGCCGTGGGCGAGTAACACTGGATAAGGCAATTCCCACCCACAGTGTTAGGCTTCTATTTTCAGCAGTGATTTGCTGAAGGAGCTTTGAAAGTATGTGGTGGACGTTCTGATAGAAAGCCTTTAAACTGTCCCCTGAAAGCCTTCCAAAGCTGCTGTTTAATTTGGAAAGTGTAGGTCTCTAGTTTCTATTCTAGAGCTGCTATTGAGTAGTGATTTTGCTTGGGTGCAGTCTCTGGGGCCAGTCTTTACTGTGTCTGCTCATAAAGGGGAGTTTTGTGAGATGTAGTCACCTTTGCTTAAGTCCCTCAGTAATTTCCATGAAAGGCTAAATACAAGTGCAACTGACTGCACTGATGTTTATTATGGTTGTACTAACTGGTGTGTGCGGGTTTGTTTTTTCTTATTTTTATATTTCTGTGCAGATAGCTGTGTCACCATGGAAGAGATGAAGAGAACTTTGCTCTAGGAGATCACAAGTATCTCTGGATCACTCTGCGTCTCAGTATTTAATAACAATGGAACATGTCCAAATGCTATAACAAGTCTTTGCAAATGTATAATAAACTGTTTAGGAAAGTTCATGCCATGAACAGAACTGTATAATACTCTCATTAGTGTACAGACACAAATCTAATGCCTATAGACTACTGCGTGGAAAGTTCCAAAGAGAAAGAAAAGTCTGTGAACTCGCAACAGCCCTGGAAAAATGGGAGCAACAAAACTTTAAAAAGCACAGCTTTGGGCACACTCCATGTGTCTGCACAGCTTTCAAGTGAACTAGCACTTAAGACCTTGTGTAACAAAATGGACTCTGGGGACACAGCTATAGGGCAAAAAGCTACCTCAAGGTCTGGGGAAACTGCTAAAGTACCGAGTAGATGGAGGCAAGAACATCCAGCTGTTATTAAGATGAGCACTTTCGGCAGTCAGGAAGTACAGCGGCAGCCACAAATAGATCACGAGCAAATAGGAAACACGGCATCAGCACAACTCTTCGGTTCTGGGAAACTGGTGTCATCAAACGAAGCTGCACAGCAAGTCACAGAGAAGCAATATCCCCAGCACTGTCCGAGCCCTTACTCATGTCAGCATTCACTTTCCTTTCCACAGCACTCATTGCCACAAGGCTTCTTGCACAACATAAAGCCACATCAGAGCTTGGAAGGCCCTCCATGGCAGTTTCCTAGCCACTTGCAATCAGTTGCCTCAGAGGACTTGTTTCCTTTTCACATGCATAGCCATAGTGGAGGTTTCTCCAGGAAGAAGATTTCAAGTTTGAACCCTGCATACAGCCAATATTCACAGAAATCTTTAGAACAATCAGAAGATGCTCACAAAAAAGAGCACAAACCCAAAAAGCCTGGCAAGTATATTTGTCCTTACTGTAATCGGGCCTGTGCCAAACCTAGTGTACTTAAAAAGCATATTAGGTCTCATACTGGTGAGCGACCATACCCTTGTGTTCCTTGTGGTTTCTCCTTCAAGACAAAAAGCAACCTTTACAAACACAGGAAGTCACATGCCCATGCAATTAAGGCAGGACTGGTACCTTTCACAGAGTCAGCAGTCTCCAAACTGGACCTCGATGCCAGCTACATCGACGTGGAAGCTGAAATTCATTCAGATGGTGAGCAGAGCACAGACACTGATGAGGAGACCTCTCTCCTAGTGGAAGGGTCTGACAAGCTGAGCCCCGTCTCGCAGCTCCCACTGGACATTGCTGGCAGGAGTGGTTTTCACTCCTCCATGGAAGAGTCCTTGGTGGGGCCGATGAAAGTCCCCATTTTGATTATCCCTAAAAGTGGGATCCAGTTACCCAGTGAGAGTTCACCATATATTAGCTCCGAAATGTTGCAAACCCCATCCTTAATTACCAAGTCTGATGACTCTCATACAGTTAAACAGCGACTTGCACTAAGACTGTCAGAGAAAAAAGGACAAGATTCTGAGCAGTCATTAAACCTCCTGAGCCCCCACAGTAAAGGAAGCACTGACTCCGGCTATTTTTCCCGCTCAGAAAGTGCTGAGCAGCAAATTAGCCCACCAAATACTAATGCAAAGTCTTACGAAGAGATAATTTTTGGGAAGTTCTATAGGATTAATCAAAGGACAGCACTAACTGTAGCCACAGCAAATCAGGAACACAGTTTAATGGGTAGGAAGGGCAAAACAGACCCATCACCTCTTTTAAATAACAGATTAGATATCAAGATGCTTGAGGAACATATTTCTCACTTGACTCCAAATAAAGAGGAACTCATTGACTCCAGTAATTTGAGCACTATTAAATCTGCACAAGTTTATCCAGGCAGCAATACAGAATGTAGACAATCCCAGACCACATCATCCATCAAAAGTGAATCCAACTTGTACCAGGTCAGTCAGCAGGGTGATGTGCCTGTCCTTCTAGAGCCCCCAGTAGATTCCTCTCCTCTTATTAGAAGTAACTCCATGCCAACCTCTTCTGCAAACAGCCTCAGTATTCCCCCGTCTCTGAGAGGAAGCCATTCATTTGATGAGAAGATGACTGGCTCTGATGATGTATTTTATCCCGGGACAGTGGGAATATCCCACCAAAGGATGTTGAGAAGGCAGGCTGCCTTTGAACTGCCATCTGTGCAGGAGGGACACTCAGATTCAGACTATCATGGAAGGCCAGGGAAAAATATCATTATTGCTTCCAGCAGACAGACAGCAGGTGACAAAGGACCATCCTTAAAAGAGAAGAAAGGAGACAAGACCTTTTATGATTATGATGCCAGTGGAAAGCACTACAGAAAGTGGGAAGAATTTGAAGCTCAGAAGCAGAACTACAGGGACTCGCCATCCTTAAGTGGGATGAACAAGGGGGGAGAGTTTTTTATTGATCCACTTGGACAATCTCAGTCAGTGCCATCCATGCTTGGAACAACTTTTGAAAACAGAAAGCGCAGGAAAGAGGAGAGTGTTGGAGATGAGGAAGACAGTCCTATGATTTGCAGCAGTACAACTGGCACCCCTGGAGGAATTCAACCTTTGGACTTCGATTCCAAATCCCAAATTCAGGAAGTGCCAAGAAGTGGATTTGCCCTTCAAGGCCTGGACAATCCTCCCCATTGCCATGCGGAGCGTTTTGAGATGTGCAGGCCTTACTTGCAGTCTGGAAGTCCAGCAGCTTCTCTGGAAGACTCATCCCTAACTGCAGAGCAAGAAAAGACTGCGGAATCACTGGTTAGAAAGCCCCCTGGAAATGTCATCTCTGTCATTCAGCACACGAATTCATTGAGTAGGCCAAACTCATTTGAAAGGTCTGAATCTACAGAACATATTGCATGCCAGCAGGAAAAGATCTATTCACCATCTGAAACAGGCGAGAGTGAGATTTGTGAGTCCCCGATGAGCCCAGACCGAGCTCCACAAATGGAAAATGTTGACCCTGGCAAGCCATCCCCATCCCAGCAGCCTCAGCCATGTCACATGCAGCCCAGGCTGGTTCGGCAGCACAACATACAGGTACCCGAAATTCGTGTCACAGAGGAGCCAGATAAGCCTGAAAAAGATAAAGAGGTGCAGAGTAAAGAGCAGGAGAGACCCACCGAAGAATTCCAGTGGCCCCAGAGAAGTGAAACCCTTTCTCAACTTCCAGCTGAGAAGCTACCACCCAAAAAGAAGCGTTTAAGACTGGCTGACATGGAGCACTCCTCCGGAGAATCCAGCTTTGAGTCTACAGGTACAAGCCTCTCTCGCAGCCCTAGCCAAGAAAGTAATTTGTCTCACAGTTCGAGTTTTTCAATGTCCTTTGAAAGAGAAGAGAATATGAAGTTCATCACACCTCCCAAACAAGATGAATTTGGAAAACAGTCCGAGTTTTTAACAGTTCCAGCAGGTGCTTACTCACTTTCCGTCCCTGGGCATCACCATCAGAGGGAAATGAGACGCTGCTCGTCCGAACAGATGCCCTGTCCTCATGCTGCTGAAATCCCAGAGATCCGAAGTAAATCCTTTGACTATGGGAACCTGTCTCATGCCTCTTCAGCTGGAACACCTACTGTGGCATTGTCTCCATCCCGAGAAAGGAAGAAATGCTTCTTGGTTCGCCAAGCTTCCTTCAGTGGTTTTCCAGAGATCTCCCAGACTGATCAGAGCACAGAACAAAGTATAAAGCAGGAGCAGATGGAACATTCACAGGTTGGTCTTCGCTCTTCCCAGCTTGCCTGGCATCACTCCCCTTCCTCTGTACTGCAGCCCATTCAGGTGGATGACTCTGGAAAACAGGCTATTGGCTCTTGTGCTCAGCTTAGTAATAGCTCATCCCACCTTGCCCAGCAACAGGCTCTTGTTGCAGACAGCCCAGAAATGTTAAGGACTCCCTTAATCCAACAAGCACCT
The DNA here is from genome assembly GCA_013397915.1 of Daphoenositta chrysoptera. Classification (NCBI taxonomy): domain Eukaryota; kingdom Metazoa; phylum Chordata; class Aves; order Passeriformes; genus Daphoenositta; species Daphoenositta chrysoptera. Next base: position 64,672 of record VZRO01007945.1, on the reverse strand, counting down.
TATATTCCTAACAAACATCCATCAGAGCAGCAGCAGCTATTTGCACATCAGGAAAAAGTCCCATTTCCCCCTATTCACAGCACCTTGTTTCAGTTCCCCTATCCAGCTGTCTGCATGGTTCACTTACCACCATCTCAGCAGCCTATCTTGTGGCAGTCCTGCACAGAACCTCTGCACTTCCAGCATCAGTTTGTACAACAGCTGCAGAAATCCTATATCAAACAGCCTTTCCAAGCAGACGTTCCTCCAAGTTATCACCTGGAACATGCACCAGAGCTTATTGGAAAGAAAGCAGCTGATTATGTGCACGCTAAGGAGCAAGCATACCAGCACTACTCAGGAACATCTGGGCCGTACTCAAAAAATACTCTTGCTAAGTACCAGTCGGACCACAGCATTAAACCAACAGATACCTCCTCTGAGCAGCATCTTCAGACAGATTTTGACTCCCCAGGTGATGGATCTGTACAGCCATTGCCAGGAACGGTTGTTCCTGTCAGGATTCAAACCCATGTGCCATCTTATGGTAGTGTCATGTACACGAGCATTTCCCAGATCCTTGGACAGAGCAACAGTCCTGCAATTGTAATTTGTAAAGTTGATGAGACAGTTTCTCAAAGAACATTGGCAACTAATGCAACCATGCAAGGAATTGGATTTAACATAGCTCAGATGCTGGGTCACCATGGAGGACTAGAAAAATATCCTTTGTGGAAAGTGCCACAGACACTTCCACTCGGACTGGAGCCACCAATTCCCTTGTGTTTGCCCTCCACTTCTGACATGGCTTCTACCCTGGGAGGAAGCAAACGAATGCTTTCCCCTGCCAGCAGCTTGGAGCTCTTCATGGAGACCAAGCAGCAGAAACGAGTCAAAGAAGAAAAAATGTATGGGCAGATAGTTGAGGAACTAAGTGCAGTTGAGTTAACTAACTCAGATATAAAGAAAGATTTCCCAAGAATGCAGAAACCTCAGTTAGTAAGGCAGAGCTGTACTACTGAGCCAAAAGAAAGTCTGCCATCCATGTCATCCTCTTCATCGCTGTCATCCTCATCATCTCAAGATTTCCCACCTGGCAGCATGGCTGGAGCTGATGCATTCCCACTGAGCAGAGAGAAGCTTTCCAGTTTTGATTCCACATCACCGGGACAGAAGTCCAGTGGCCCGTCTGAAGGAAGAGACTCGCCAGAAGAGCTGGATGTGGATGAAACAGCCTCGGATATGAGCATGAGTCCACAGAGGTCTTCATTGCCACCAGGAGAAATTCAGACGGAAGACCAACTGAAACATCAAAAATTACCTCTTGGGATGTTAGTCCAGATGTCATCTAATACTGTTGGGAAAGTCACAGCCTCAACCATTCTCCTGACAGACGTAGCAGATTTTCATCAGATCCTTCAGTTCCCAAGCCTGCGTACTACAACTACTGTGAGCTGGTGTTTCTTAAACTATACAAAACCCAATTACACTCAGCAGCCAACCCTCAAAGCTTCTGTTTATGCTTCATGGTGTATAAGTTCATGTAACCCAAACCCATCTGGGCTAAGTACAAAGACCACTTTAGCACTTTTAAGGTCCAAGCAAAAAAACACCACCGAAATCTACACCCTGGCTGCTATGCACAGACCTGGAGCTGGTAAACTGACATCATCAAGTGCATGGAAGCAGTTTGCTCAGGTAAATAAGACATTTTAATAAAATTAAATTCATATATGTTTATGGGAGAAATTTGTAGTAATTCTAAAATGCAAGTTAATGATTTTTTTTTTTTAAATTCCCTATTGGGAAATCAACCAATGACATCTTCCCAAAACAACTTTTGAGCCTCAGTTTATCCTTCTGCAAGCTCTGCTACTTCTGCTGTCTCTGTCTCTGTCTCCATTTTCAAAATCACATGTGAAAAATGAGACTTTTAAAGTCCTGCCTTTGTGTGTGCCAGAGCCTGATACATCATCTCCTTTTATTTTGCCCTTGGTTTTTCCTGATTTAAACAGTGCCAGACACAAACATCCACATGTGTTTGTAAGAAAAGATTAAGCTAAAATTGAGTAAGGATCTTCAGATCCATTTAATGTCTTTTACATATTGACTCTTCCTCACAGATTCAGCATTTGCTAATGGTGCCAGGGAAAATACTGTAATTGCAATAAATTACCTTCTGAGGCTTTTCCATATTATTTTCCATTATTATTTTTTTTTTCCTGAGGAAAGATACAGTATTTTCTTTTCTGTCAAGACTCTCATAAAAATTTGTCCATGTTGCCCCCTCTCTTATTCTCTGTCATATTAAATGGGACAGATTAATTCATCATATAGAGTTGCACCAAAATGAGAGTTTGGTTTTGACCTGGTATGTTAAAAGTATTTGAAATGAAGTGTGCGTTTATTGTGTGCTCCAGCAGTAACACCCTTCCTTGACTTTGTTCTACAGATGAAACACGAGCCATTCTTCTTGTTTGGCAGCAAGCTTGAAAAGAAAGTAGTGGGGAATATTATAAAAGAAAGAGTAAAAGGAGACATTCATGGAGATAAAGACATTACATCCAAACAAACTGAGCCGATACGAATTAAAATCTTTGAAGGAGGGTAAGAAAATATAACTGGAAATTTCAAGCTCAGCCTGTCATTTTAAAGGCATTTGAAAATGAATATGAATGAATTAGGATGTGAACAGTCTCCTGTGTTCCTGCCATGTCTTGTAGCTCCCAAGTCTCTTCTTTTTTGTGTATTTGTCAGTCTTAAAACGCACTGCAGGGCACCTGTATACTCACTTTGGGCTCTACTTGGCTATTAAGACAATTGTTTTCATTCTGTGTGAGAGCACTCACTCGAAATTTTTACTTTAATTCTTTAAGTCATAAGGACATGGATGAACTGTTAACATTTCTATATTTTCTATACCATTTCTTTGTGTTAATGACTTCCATGAGGATGTCTTTCCAGTTTTAGTCACTGTGTACTTCCTCTCAGTTAAACTGTTTGACTGGGCAAGCTTAGTCTTATTCTTGTAATATTGTATTATTTACTGAGGTTGGATTTTGGAGATAAAACATAAGATGCCAATGAAATCTATGGCATCTAAGCCTAATCCATAGATCTGTCATGTGTGGTTGATAAAATAATCTTTAATTTTACTGTGGCAATCCATCATTTAAGTGAAAACAGAAATAAATAACAAAGAGGGGAAAGCCAATTAACATTGCTTTGAGGGTTATGAAACTTGTTAGGAAAAGAAAATTAAATATAGACTTGTTTGTCTCTGCAGTTTACTCTGAAATGGAAGATATTGTTTAGTTTCTTTTACAGAATTCTGACACAATGCAATTAGTTTGCCAGTTTTTAGCTGTGCATAGTCAGGTGGTTAAACAAGATGTGTTTTTCAGTCTTGCTGAACTCAGATGGTCTCACAGCACTGTTTTTTTGGGGTAACTAAATAGATCAGGAGGCAGATGTGAGAAATTCATCCATCCATTTCTCCTGTCAGTTTGTTCCCTGTAAAATCTCAGTTGTCCTTCATTGACTTTATGTTTTTGTCTAAGATTGAATAGTCTCCACGAAGTTACCATTACCATCTCTCTGTAGTCTGCAATGCTGAAGGAGTATAGCCTACATCTTGCCTGAAAGACTGAAAAAGTTACTTTGGAGATTTTTATGGGTGTGCTGGCCCAGACACCCTTGTTCTGACTGTTCTCTGTAGTTGTACCTTGTCCTGGTACCTAGGCCAGTAGCCTGGCTTTACAAGAGTGACCCAAATTCAGCGGTGAGCTTAAGTTTACAAGAAATTTAAAGAGCTGTTGCTTCAACTCACACCCACTTTGAAGTATAAAATTTGCCTGCTTCCCACTATGTAGCATTTCTGAATTTGGATGACCCAGCTGAAGATAGTCTGCCTTGATGTGAGCTGCATGATGAGAGGTCAGAAAAGTAAAAGTGTGTTAAGAAAAGCTACTTAAAGGAGGATTCAGAAGAGTGTGAGCTGCAGCAGATCACTCCATAAAAAGCGTCTACTAAATAGTACTTTCTTTAAGAAATTGTGGGTGTTGCTTGCACTACCCTACCTTAAGTTTTCCTGTACATCAATAAAGTTTATGAAACGATTTGAGTAAAATCATATCATTTACACTTCGCCTAGAAATGTCCCCTAGTAATACTTGGCTAAGTTTAGATACCCTTTGAGTAAAACAAAACATAAGAAACCTTGATGTGCACATTTCTAGAGTGGGGAGAACAAACAGTTTGTGCAATAGACTGGGGCTTCCTCAATAGAAACATACAACCTGCAAAACTACAGCAAATGAGGTGATGCAGTGTTAGTAGCTCCACTCTTTACTCATGCACCATAGCTTTATGGTACATTTTACAAGAATTATTTGTGGAAAAATAGATTTGTTCTTTCCATTCTAGACATTCACTCGCCTATTTTTAAAATCAATGTGATATACCTTAGATACTATTGTCATGTCTTGCATTGCTTTCTGTCCTGGTTATTGAATTTGTCCTTCTCCCTGAGTTATTGTTTATGACTTCTGAAAGCTAGTTTTTGGCATGGGTGGGTTTCTGTGCTTGCTTGTTCTTGGCGGTTTGTTGAGCTATTTTGTTCTTCTTCAAGCACATCTTCATCTCCTCTCAGCACGTAGTGCAATGAACTATACAGCAAATGTCTGTTGTCTTCGTGTCACATTTTCTCCCCTGGACAGACAAGCATGGATGTTATCTTGTTTCAGCAGGATATTTTAATTTTGGTTTTTGGTTGCCACGGGGAATGTGTTTCCTTAGGCTTTGTGATTGCTTTTCTTTCATAGGTGTGAAGAAGGTAATTAGCTGAGAAAGATCTATTGTTGTCTGCTTTTGGTTTGCGGGAAAGCCTGTCCACCTGGCCGGGAAGTGCAGCTCTGGAGCTGCCCTGTGCCAGTGGGGTGGGAATTTGTACGGCAGCTGGGCAAAAAGCAGATAGCTGGGGCCGGGGATGAGTGAGAAGCTGAAGGAACAGAATCAGAATTGAGGCAAAAAGTAGATCATAGAATCATAGTGTTGTTATGGTTAGAAAAGACCTCTAGGATCATGGAGTCCAGCCATCAGCCAGGACAGCCAGATGTCACAGCACATCCCCACCTTGCTGCACAGAGCCCAGCAAGAGCATTTTGTGAGCATCCTGGCAGAGGGAGTTTGGAGGGAAGAAACTAACCACTGCATTATTACCTCTGGCAGGTGGCTTGATTCGAGTGAAATTATCTCAGTCACAAAATCTGCTTTCCATCACCTGTGACTGCAGATGTGACTGATGGGATATGAAGCAGTATTCCTCAAAGAAAAGCAGTAATTTGAGGTTCAGTACTTGCTGCAGTACAGTTAGTTACTAATGCAAAGTTTCTAATTTCTAGTGCAAAGAAAGGAGGGACAGGACAAGCATGCCTGCTCGTCTGACACCTAGCTCAATGGCATTATCAGCTGACAGCAAGAATTCACAGTTTGCTTATGTTCGTTCTTTTATATCTATCAGTAAGAGACTCTAATTGAAAAACCCAAATAAAATAACATTTTGGATAGAAATTGCAGGACTCTGAGACTTTTAATGCTTTTTAAATCAAGAGTCCCATCCAAGTCAAACTCAGAGCAGCAGTGACCAAAGTCCTTACATGCATGTTACACAGTAGGAAGTGGAAAATTACTCAAAGCTTTGAGAGGCACAAGTTAGCAGTAGGATCTAATATTCCTGAGGTCTAAAAGGTAATCACCATAGACTCAGACTTCTGGTCTTTTAGTTTTTTGCACCAACCCTTCTTTAAATGTCAAGCTTGTGTGTGTCATTTCTCTTACAGTCATTGTTATGATGCAGCATACTTAAAGAGTCAAGGTCAGTTGTGGCCAAAAACCATCTATATGAATGATGAAGAGGCACATGTTTTATCATTGTCTTTGTGTCCAATGGGATCTGACAGGTGACAGAAGCCAGTGGAATGAGGTCAAGCAGAAGAAGAGCAGAGATGGAGCAACAGAAAAGCACATGTAATAGCACAGCATTTATCTTACCAGTACCAATCAGGGGTGATATGGTAGACTCCATCCCAGCAAAATCAGACTGTAAGAAGAGATGAAGAGAAGATAAAATGGCAGTATTTCAAATTATAATGGGCTTTTTTTTTTTTTCTGTCTGTGGGAGAAAGCCTGGAGTTAGTTGATGCAGCAGTGGATAGAGAGATGACTAGCAGTCATTGGCATGTGTATAGGAAGCAGGACCTTGGAAATGGGGCAGCTAGACAACCACGAGCCCAGAAATGTTGTGCAGAAAACCTGCTAGAGAGATGACTAAATATTAAATTACATTAGACTATGGCAGTTTTGCCCATGCTGCCAGGGACAATGAAGGAAATAGGAGAGGGACAGCTTTGCTGGAAATTAGATGAAAAAACCTGAATTTAAGCATCCACATTTGAAAGAGGAGCTGATGTGTTTAATAGATAAGAAGATGGACTTGAGAACAGGACACTGTTTTATGTTTTTCTAAGATATTGATCCAGTATTTATATTGCCCATGATATAGCTAAACATATGGGAAAGTGTTCATCCAAGAAAAGCACACTTGAAAAATGTTTCAGCTCTGTAACCCAAAAACTGCCACTTTTTTCTTGTAGAGTTATCATCACATTAACAGACTCTTTCACACAGTCCCTTTTTTATTTAAAGTATTGAATGTCAGTACCAACGATATTTTGTGGGCTGTGCATCCACAGAGTGACTGAAAGTACTTTTTGCTGCTTAGGAAGAGGGCAATGGAGGACAGAGGGTAGAAAAAATATTAATTCTCAGTTCTTGCACTTCCTGGATTTTACTTTGGATGAATGAGGATGGAATTCTTCCCCAAAGGAATGCCCAGCAGTCTTCAAACCTCAGAAGAGCCTCAGTAGATTCCCTGGACTCTTTTAGATTTCTCTATTAAAAATTTATCACCATAATAAAGGCAATGTACAGCTTTACATAGATTTTTATATCTTATTTTCTAACTATACACTATGTGATCAGCAAAAATAGCATGGAAAACTTATGTCTGTGCTAAGAAAAATTCCTGTAATAGCTTTCTTCAAGGTATCCATGTTTGACGTTTACCTTGTTATTTCTAAAGCATCACATACCTGAGTGAACTCAGCTCGGTGTCTCTTCAGGGAACAATGTATCTTTGGGAATGTCAGGCATCTGTAATGTAAATGCATACATCCTTGTTTGTCATCTGCGTTCCCTAATGCTTAATGGGAAGAAACGGGCATTTCCAGGATGTGATTTATCTGATCCCAGGGGATAAATACACTAAAATAGTTAAATGAACCCTGCTGCAAAGCAGCGCTGTTTTCAGTGGTGGTAAATGTCTGTGCTGTACGAGGCTGCAGGGAGCTGAAATGAATCCAACCTGCAGGCTTATATTTGGAGTTTTGTCTATAGGAATGGTTGTTCATTGGTTTCCTGACAAGGTGTTTATACTATTCTCACACTGCAACCTGTTGGTCTCCTATTGTTTAAATACACTGGGACCAGTACATTCACTGAAAGCCAAATACTTCATGAGTTCCAGAGCGAAAATTCATCAGTTCCTTTGGACTTCTGTGAGTTTGCTTTGATGATGAGGATCAGATGCATAGAAGTGGTGTCTGTACATGTATGAGACCTAGAATCTGTACTGTGTGACTTAAATACTTGCTCTCTTCCAACAGGTATAAATCAAATGAGGATTATGTCTATGTCAGAGGTCGTGGCCGAGGAAAGTACATTTGTGAAGAATGTGGCATTCGCTGCAAAAAGCCAAGCATGCTCAAAAAACATATCCGCACTCACACTGATGTCCGGCCTTATGTATGCAAGTTGTGCAATTTTGCCTTCAAAACTAAAGGTACTTGACCCTTTTTGCTGAACTCTTGCCACTTCTGGAGCTATTTTGCCCTCTGGGATCCAATCACCCATTGCAATCAAGGAGAGTATTTTCTTCAGAATAAAATTGTTGTGTTTGTGTATAGAGGACTCTATAAGAGAGTTTGCTCTCTTCTGTTTAATTGATCCAGGGATTTTGTAAGACTCTGAGACTCCTTGGATAGCTTCATTAGGACCTATAGGCTCTTGGCTGGTCCTTCTGTCTGCAGAGAAAATGTAGTAGCATAAGAACCGCCCTGAAAAATAATACTGTGCCAACATTGTTACATGGTGCAAATTTTAATTGCAGCAGCACTTAAATGCTACCAGGAGACGACACTTCTTATGGCATAATGTAGGAGCAGAGCATCAGCTGCTGAGGAATACATGCCTTCACAGGCTTTACAGTGGGTCAGTTTCAAGTTTATAAATAATGTATGGCTCCCAGATGGGGAGCCATCCACTGTGGCATTAATTATGAATAGAGATCTGATAGCTTCTGTTCACATGTATTTATCAGCACAGAAAAAAGCTTCCATTTGTCACCCCGAGGCCACAGATAATGATATTCTGTGGAATTCAGATTTGTGATGCAACCATCTCCTTGAAAGAACAAAATCCTTTCCTTGGTAGTGTTCCCTTGTAGCACAGCCCAAATGAGCCTTACATTCTCAGTTTCTTAGCTTCCCTTTGGCAGACAAAAGAAATGGATTCTGGTCCCAGTGCAGTGAACTTAACTCAAATGGGGAGAAAGGAAGCTGAAGAAATTTTCTCCCAAGATCCCAGTGCAGCTTCATGGCTGTTTTGAGGATTGAGGATTGTAATAGTTTCCATGACTCCAGCACTTCTTCCTGTGCCAAAGATGGGAATAGCTGAAGGATGGTAGTAGACCCATCAACCTAATTTAAGATGAGAACTTTCATGGGCATGTAGAGACAAAGACAAGGAGCTGCTTGTTTGTAGTCCCAATAGACCATCTGGTGAGCTGTTCTCATATCATTGCTTACATTTGACATTACTGTAGGAATGGGTTGTGAGGAGGGACTTGAAGCACTTGACAGTATTGTGGTTTTACAGCTGTGTTCAGAGAGGACATTCCAGGAAGAAGAGGTGGCATGGAAAAAAAAATGAAATTGTTTGCTGAGGCTGGCATTTCTGACAGAGAAGAAGAAACATGGAGGAAGTGTTTTGCTGTTGCACAAGAAGGGCATGAGTAGGAAGAGACTAAGTTACCCTTTGAAGTACAAGGAATGTTTAACCTGGTGTATTACTGATCATAAGCAGTTGTCAGCCTCATAACTATTGTTGGTATTTTGCTGAGAACAGTAGGGGACAAACTTTCAGAGGTACTTAGGTTTTCAGGTTTTCTGAGTATTTAGCCATCCTGAAGCATCAATGGCCAAGTTAGCTTTTTCATGCAGTGCACAGGCACAAGAAACTCCTACTGAGAAGGGAATTATTTGAACTAGCTGGAACTGAAAGTCAGAGCAGAGCCTGGCTTGTGAGTTTCTAAGCACACCTGCACTATCCAGAAGTGGGGTGCAGTGCTCCTGCCCCAAGATGGCATGTGCCACAACACCATCTGGAGAGGCTGGTTGGGATCCTGGAAGCAGCATAAATGCATTTCCAGAGGGCTTTCCTTGAGCTAAGAAGCACCATGTCTTGATAGTGGGTTGGGTTTGCTTGTGCCATGCTTTCCCTTCTGGGTGTTGCAAATGAGACTGAAGTGGCAAATGGATTAGAGCGATATTCTCCAGCTTGTGCTTTGTGCTCAAGATTCTTTGTCGTGAAATGTCTCTTGGGGCCAATCTCAACCCAGTTTTTTTATCTGTGAAAAAACAGACCAAGACAGGCGCTCCAGAAAGTCAATAGTCTAGTGTTAGATTGCTCCCTCAGGGGAATGGGAGATTTGCTTTCAAATCTCTGCTGTGTCTGGTTTAGATCTGTACTCTAAATCTGCGAGCTGAACCTGAATTTCCCACATCCCAGGTGGGTGCTGTAAGTACAGCTCTTCTCAGTTCAGAGACTGCAGCTAGATGGTAAACTTGCATAGAAAGTCTCCCATAACTGTCTTTTTTTTTGTGGGGTACTTTTGTTTCCAAGTGCTTCAAATGCATGGAGCATTTGGAAATTATGTGTGGAGTAAATGGGAGAGCCCTTATCTTGTGTAAAGGTGCCACTGTGTAAACAGGAGCATGAGCCCTGAAAGCCTGCTCTGCAATGGATTTACTTCCATGTCTAGGCAGTCTGTACATACCATAAACAGTGAGTCCAGGAATAGATAACATGCAAAAGGGAGTTTTTTAGGGGTGCCTAAATACCATGTGGAAGATTGGAGAGATGCCTATGTACCTCTCAGGCCCTCAGTTTATTTGAATTTTTTATTTTCTTAAGATATAAAAACCCACTCTCATTAAAACAGGCTCTGAGGGCAATGGTCTAGATGAGTCAGCCCTGTCTGTTGTGGTGCTTTTTAAAGCTAAAACTCATCATATGCAGCATAATGGAGTTAAGATACTACAAAACCTTACTTGAACAGTGATCTTTGTTGCTGTGCATTAATTACATTAATCTCTGATCCACAGGAAATCTGACAAAACATATGAAGTCTAAAGCACACATGAAAAAATGCTTGGAGCTTGGAGTATCAATGACATCTGTAGATGATACTGAAACTGAAGAAGCAGGTATGTCAAAATGATTTAATTCAGTTGGAATGGCCTCATTCCAACTCAAGTATGGAAAGCATGGAGTCTGCAGATGACTCATTGCACTTTAACACAGTGATGGGCATGGGAAAATATATTAAGAGTATTTGGGGCATTTTTTAATTGAGAGTTAACTTTCTAATAAACAGGAAGTTAAAAAAAAAAACAACTCTATCCAGTTGTCTGAGTAATATTTTTTTACGTGAAGAGGAGCTAGAAATAGAAATATGGCCTGTTTTCATCTGTCTCATACGAGGTTTCCAATCTTTCCATTTAAGATGTGAGAGATGGCAACATTTTGTGAAGTTGCAAAGTGGCGTAGGATGAATTTGCTTTCGTACTTTCTTTCAAGTATAGAGTTTTACAGTACTATTTTGAAAAAAATAGGGTTTTAATCAATGAGGGATGGCTTTATGCAGCCGTCCCAGATGAGGCGCACCCAGCGATGGCAGTGAGCGCGCGGGCGGGGTGGATGTGGCGACAGAGGCGGGGTGCGTGCTCACGGTTTGGCCCCGTGTGGTGTTTCAGAAACCATGGAGGACATGCAGCAGGAGGCAGAGAAGAGCAGCAGCCTGGCAGGGCTGTCAGCAGAGCACCAGTTTTCTGACGCGGAGGAATCGGATGGCGAGGACGGCGATGACAATGAGGATGATGATGAAGATGAGGATGATTTTGATGATACTCAGGGAGACTCGACACCAAAAACCAGATCAAGAAGCACCAGCCCACAGCCCCCTCGGTTCTCCTCCCTTTCAGTGAACTCGGCGGGGGCGTCGCAGGGGGCTTCCCCCGAGGGCTCCCTTGCGGTGGGACACTCTTCCCTCATCAGTTACTTGGTGACCTTACCTAGCATTCAGGTTACTCAGCTGATAACACCAAGCGACTCCTGTGAAGACACACAGATGACAGAATATCAGAGGTTTTTCCAGAGTAAGAGCACGGATTCAGAGCCCGATAAAGACAGATTGGACATACCCAGCTGCATGGATGAGGATTGCACGCTTTCGTTAGACCCCAGTTCTTCTCCGAGGGACCTCTCACCTTCCAGTCGACAATCGTCACCTGGCTACGATTCTTCACCCTACAGAGATAACTCACCAAAGAGGTATTTAATGCCAAAAGGGGATTTGTCACCCAGAAGGCATCTGTCACCCCGCAGAGATATTTCACCCATGAGCCACCTCTCCCCGCGGAAGGAGGCTGTGCTGAGGAGGGAGTTATCACCACGACGGGACGTGTCACCGAGACGTCACCTATCGCCACGGAGACCGATGTCACCAGGGAAAGATGTGTCTGTTCGAAGAGATTTGTCTCCCAGGCGAGAGAGGAGATACATGGCCTCTGTTAGAGCAGCATCTCCCCGGAGGGGCTTGTACCATAATCCAGCATTGTCCATGGGTCAATATTTACAGTCTGAATCTATTCCAGTGGGACATTCAGTAAGTATGAAAGAATATTTTCATTCCTTTCATCAGAAACAGTGCTCTTACTAAATCTGTGCATTTCAAAAATCTTTGCAGCTTTGTAGAAGGCAGCATAAACTTTGAGCCTTAGTGGGAAGTCCTGGAACAAGTGCAAGAAATTTGGAATAGCCAGGGACCAAGTAAGGATGCTGATTCAGTTAGATGCACTAGAGTCAGCCTAAAGGGCAAATCTTCACTTGGTACAACCCTGAGTAGTCCCATTAATTTCAATGAAATTAGGCTGGTTTGCATTTTCTGCCTCCATATTCACTGCATTTATTTTATATGTATTATATATATATAATTTTTTAAAGGGTTGAAAAAAATGGTATTTGAGGTTTGCTTCTGCAGTGTAAAAAATCTTTTACTTCCCAAACTGTCAAATGGGATCAAGCCAAGACTAAGGCTTAGAGGCCTGTACCTGAGATATGGTGCCCATCACCGAGTATTGTTTAATGAAATAAAAATGCTAAGATAATGGAACCTCTTGGGAAAGCAGAGCGCACATTGAAATCAGGATCCGTGGATGGAATTTAAAGGACATTATTGTGTGAGAGGAGCAGGCAGCTGTCTGCCCCTCAGAAAGTGCCATTACAACGGGCTGTTCCGGCAGGGACCCAACCGTCTGTGTGGAAACATGCAAAACGTGCACAGCTGCTGTCTGTGCTCTTCCCTTTTGGTAAATCAGCTCCCAGAAACTGCCAGATTGGCACTTTTGACCAGCCCTAGCATTCACAAAGCACTCCCTCCACAAATAGATTACGTCTTCAGAAGTAAGGAATGGCCTTCCTATGTGTGAATTTACTTATTTATCTACTATGCTTCCCTTGCCATGTTGACTTTCTGGCTGCCCTCTCTCACTGCCTGCCTGTGTGTGGGTTCAACCTGGGCAAGTTGTGACAGTCTCAGATTACCTCAGAGCTCCTTGCTCTCTGCTCTTCTCCTGGCTGGCCTGTGTCCCCTGGATCCCCATTCCCAGTCTTCTTGGCTCTCCATGTAGTCTTTTCTGTGTTCCTCTGTGGAGGAGAAGAATTGAACCCTGAGCTCGTACATTTGTGAGCTCTGGTGTGATTTTCTCCGTAGAGTCAGGCTGATGTGTTATCTGCTCCCAGGAGTGGAGTGAGGGATGCACCTGGGCAGAGATGGCTGAAGCAGGAGTGGACCAAAAAGAGCTGAGATGCTGCCAGCCTGGCAGATCCCGAAGTGATTTCCCAGCATTTCAGGGGTATAAGGGAAAGCTGCAACATGAGTGGCCATTTTATAGGAGAGAGCAACACAGGTACTTCTCCCACGTCTTAGACATGGACCCATGGCCTGGGAAGTCGTTTGGAAGAGCAGCAGAGAGGGGAGGCTGATTAGATGGTCCTTGAGAAAGGGCATGCTGAAGCCCTGCTGCACTGTCACAGGAAGGATCACCGCTCAGCTGAGAGAGGATACAAATCCCACCAGTGGGAACATCATTAGCAGCTGCATTGGTGATGCCCATGTCACCCTACAATCCTTAGAATACTTTAAGGGCTGCATTGGGTTCCCAGTCCTTGCAAGAATAAGGGCAGTTTTGTGCTTCTAGTGCAGGCAGCTCCCAGAAGAGGCCAATTTTCTTTCTTCTCCACTGAAACTGATGTATTTGCTCTAGTCTCTTTGCCCAGTGCTGGTCTAGTTGCCTTTCATTGTTGCTTCCTGTTGAATGTCCATGCACTTTGGTCGTCTTGTGCAAAGGGCCTGTAAAGTGCTCTGGCATTGAATGCACCACACAGAAAGAAATTGAAATTATTTCTTTAGGAAGTAGAAAAGAGCATGGTGAAAGTAACTGTTTTTTTAGTTTGTATAAAAATACAGAAAAATACACTTTTTTTTTCCTTTGGCTGTTAATAACAGGATACACTCTTGCAACAGAATACGCTCTCCAAAGTAGCCTAAGTCTCTAGAGCATGCTGGGTCACACTTGGCTTTGACAAGTTAAATTGGTGTCTTTAAAATTAAAGCCAGATATCTTCTGCTCTCTAAATACATTTGGGATCTTCTCTTCTGTCAATGCCAGAGGTTTCTCTCCTTTCTGAGGAGGCTGATGCCATTATCAAAGGGCTCAGATTCTTCTTCCCAGTCATCTTCTGCCAGTCCTGAGAGAAAGAGAAGGAATAGGAAGGCTTCATTTGTTCACCCTGAGTGAAACTCTCTTAGCATTTTAGTTTGGATCAGGCGTACGTCTCTTGTCACATCTTTTGTGCTTTGACTCACATTTTCAGATCAGTTGTGGAGTAAGTGATTGTTGGATTGTTGTCAGATGGAATTAAACAGAAAAAATGTGCACCAGGAGGGCACCAGGTGCACTTGAACTGTGAGTGGCCATTCAAGTGACAGCAGAGAGACCACACAGGGCTAATCTGAAGCAACCTTCCCTTCCAATCCCACCACACTCGCAGTGTGAATAGGGGATCCAGCACAAACAGTTTCACTCCATTCCCGTTTGTCCCAACCCTTCGTACACCCTGCTGCTTCCTAGTGCAGACCAGAACCTTTGCCTCTTCTTCCAGTCCCAGGGCAGACACAATGACATCGAGATCACTTGCTGTGAGTGGCACCGACTTGTCTCTCACAACTGTTTTAGCTTCTAGGCAGTAGTGGATTTCCTTGTGTTGCCATTTTGTTGCTCATCTCATTCATTTTGAAGTCTGAAGCCTGCCTTGATATATTCAGAAGGGCTGAAGGGAATTAGGCACCTCTATGACCACTTGAAAGTTGACAGGACTTAGGGTCCTTTGATCATCCCAGACATGGATATAAAATCCCTTCCCAAACACTCACTACTTTATCATCTTGAGTGAAATGCATTCTTGTACAGAGAGTGAAGTCCAGGTAAGCTGTAGCTAGGTTCACTGGTGTATCTGGGCTGCTGGGGTGCATTCTCTGTAGGGCTGCAAATTGAGCTGATCCTGAAACCGAAGGCCACACGGAGTTACAGTCACTTTATTACACATCATGGCTTTCAGAAAGAACATTGGTAATATGCTCTGCTACCGAATTTCACTGTAGAGTTCAGTGTTTTCTGGTTTTAACTTTAAAAAACCCCAAGTACATTATGACGTGGTAATCAAAGAGACTGTTTTCCACCCAACATCTTTTTGCAAGCTGTGGTCTGAGGCTGCCCAGAGGATGTCTGTGAAGGGTGCTTGGCTTTGAAATGTGATCTTCCTCTTAATCTCCCACAGCCTGATTTGGGTGATGTAGCAGATACAGGGTAAGCCCTATCTCATCCCTGAGGCATTCTGGGGGACTTGTGAAGCTGGAAATGGCTTTGCTCAGGGGCGTGATGTGGCAGTCTGGCTTTGTGACCAGGTCAGAGCATTCAGTGCAAAGCTGCTACAGAATGCTGTTGCTCGGGAAATTACATGTCACCTGGAGTTGAAGGGAAATATGCTAAACTGTAACAAATGAGAATTAATAGGAAACAAACTGGATTCCCATCACCTGACAAAGAGAGGAGCTCATCTCACAGCACTGGCAGCAACCCATTCTGACTGCACTGCACAAAGATACCGTGACTTCCTGCACTGTGCTCTGTGCTCTAATACTTGCCCTGTCAACTGCATAAAGTCTTTGGATTTTCAGGATGCTTGTTGAAAAAAGACAGTCTTTCTCCATGAATATGTATATGTGTGTATGCTTGTAGGTATGAAAATGCTAGATATTGGGAAAGGAAATAAAGGCAGGGTAAGAGGAAGAAAGAGTTATTAGTGACTGTAACCATTTTATGTTATCTGTTTCCAAACTTACCTGCCAGAGCTAGAGAAAAACAATCCAGTATGTGCCCAGCCAGGCTTGGAAGGTATCCAGTGACATGCACACACTGCCACTGTCTATGTTAAAATCGGGAATATGAGATATATTGGATGATGCTGCTGCTCTTAAAGCACGTAGCAGTTTCTGTCATGTTAAGACACCTCTATCCAACAAGGACAGACTCTTGCTCTATTCCCTTATGAAACTCTGGCAGGGTAAAACATGAAGCCAAAGTCTTTCTCAAGTAGAGATTTGTGTGTGACTAGGTTTGTTCTTTGATGAGTTTTACTCTTTTTTTCTGCTCGATTTCCCATAGCCCAAGTTCACATCAGATGTAATAGTGAGAAATGTCATGGTGTAGGAAACATCCAAAAGGACAATATGACTGAGAAACTGATTGACAAACCAAAGATGGAAAAAAAATAGGGGGCAAGCAGCTGTGCAGAGGTGAGGTTAGCGACAGAAGGACTGACAGGGTAGGTGAACTGTCTTGTGGCTTGGCAACTGCAGTTTATTTTGTAAAGTTTTCCCCATTCAGCAATATAATGTGCTGTCACTGTGCTTTCTTATGACAGTTTCTCTTTTATGAGACTCAAGCGTCTCACTTTCTGAATAGGAAAATTCCCAACGTAGATTAGTCTCTGAATAATATCTCTGAAGTTCAAGTCTGATGATTATGGGTCACCCTTTCCTGTCTCGACATTGATTTATATTAAACAGGACAAAGCATCTGAGCACAGTGAGATTGAGCCCTTGGGTAGCACAGAAACTGAATCTTTAATTGCCCCCTAAACCAGCTCCCTGGGATGGGATCAAGAGGTTGCTTAATGCCTTCAGAGCTGGGATTTCCCAGCAGTGGAGTGCTGCCACTTTAATGCATTGGCATTTAGCAGCACAGTCCTGGGGCTGCCACACCAAGGCTGTGGCAGCACCACAGCTCTGGGGCAAATTGATCCGTGTTTGGTCAATTTACAGAGCAGACATGAGCATTTTCATCCATTTAATTTCATGTGAGAGTCCCTGAGAGTTGTGTGGCCAAATCCCACACATAATTATGAAAATGTCATCCTGCACTTGTGTCATCACTACTCCTCTGGTCAGCAGTAAATGATACTTAATCATCAGATAGCAAACAAACTTGAAAACTTAAGAATGAAAAAAAAAAGGAACCCAGGAGCCCAGGGCATATTTAATACTGAGTGGAGATGGAGCTATTCATTCTTCCAAGGCGGGAACTAATGGGAAGGCAGTGAAAATGTCAATATTGAGAGATTGGCTTTTATTAGCCGACACAAAATCCCCCATTCTTCTCAATCCCATTATGAGTGGCTGAGTCTCCCTGGGACAGAATCATCACTTTTGCTCACAGCTGATGCCTGTGCTTTTGTTATTATTTATTGTTTACACTGCAGATAAGCCAGAGGGGTCCTCCATTGTCTCAATGACTAGAAAAATTTGTGTCTTCATTGCACAGAGACACTTGAACTTGCATGGAAATCCCCATCTGCTTTCACCAAGGACAGCGTAAAGCTCCCAGGGAGCAAGTGTCTTCTCTGGGGATCAAGAGCAGGTTTTTCAGAAGGCAGAAAATACACACACGCTGTCAGATATTCCCTGTTACACCACGCAGTGGTGGTGAGCAGGGGATGTTCAAATGTGTATTTCTTTGCAACAAAGTCCAAATACCAGCATAGTTTTCCAAAAGAGAGGGTAGGATGGATCTCCTGGCCAAATTTCTCCTGAGGAATGAAAATCTATCTACCCCAAACTCTGTTCAAAGTTTCAGTCGAATGTAACACCCTCCACTTCCTGGTCTAAACTGCCGCGTTGTGTTGCTGAATTCTCTTAACTCGCCACTGCCTTTCGCCTCAGAGGCATGAGCCCTCTAGGGCTGAGCTGAGCAAAACCTCCTCTGTTGTTTGGCTATGCAATTAGCGGAGTTTTCCAAATGCTTTGGGATCCATCTGGATGAAAGGTGCTCCGTGAATGGGAGGCTGTGTTAGACAGGAAAGCAGATAGGTGGTTTGGCAGCCAGACAAGAATTCTGCCTAGCAGCAGCGCTGACATCTCCTTTTTTTTTATTCTTCCGCTTACAGAGAAGGGGATTGTCTCAGGCACCTTACTTCAACATATACGGAGAAAAAGGAGGCCTGGAGCACCGCAGGTCCGGCCTGTTCCCCGAAGGGCCGAGCGACTACGTCTTCAGCCACCTTCCACTACACTCCCAGCAGCAGGTCCGAGCGCCCATCCCCATGATGCCCATCGGGGGCATCCAGATGGTCCACTCCATCCCCGCGGCCCTTTCAGGTTTACACTCTCCGTCCGCCCTGGCCCTGCAGAGGGAGGCCTGCGAGGAGAAGCAGCGAGGAGCGGCGGAGCCCCTGGCGAAGGAGGCGGGCGGCGTTCCCAAGGCCGCNCTGCGAATCGCCACAGAAGAAGCCGTTCTGCACGGGGCGGAGCAGCTGCAGAGGCCTTCTGAGCCTCACCAGAAACCCTCAGAAAGTGCACATTTTAGCATTAAACACTTTAGTGGATCTGAGCCGGGCCAGCCCCGTGCCTCAGCCACCCATCCTGACTTGCACGGCGGTGAACAGGACAGTTTTGGTACATCTCGGACTGCGCCAGCCCACCCCGCCTTTTACAGCAAGAGCTTTGTGGGTGTCCAGCAGCTGGGCTTTCACAGCGTGAGCGAGCCCCCGTCAAGCACACAGGAAAGGAAAGATCCATCATCTGAGAAGAGCAAGCCACATTGATCTGAGATGCATGGAGACTTTAACCCATACATTTACCCCACTTTCTTTTTTTTCTAGAGATAGAAAAAGTATTCAACTTTACAGCATGCCTGTTCTAAGTTACAGTAGTTTGCTATTATATATACTTTTGTTATATCAAAAGAATTAGATAAAGTAACAAGTCATCATGAGCCTGACCAAAACTAAATTTGAAATTCTTATTGGGTCTGGTACTTTTAAATTGTACAGATGTTTGTGCCTTTTCTTTACTTTGCTTATATTCTTATAAGCATTTTTTTAGCAGTAATTTGTACATATTTTAGAATTTGTGTATCTGCTTTGTAATAAATGTAATTTCTTTCCTTTTTTGGACACTTGGATCTAAATGATGTAAAACAGAACAGCATCAATATATGTGAGGTTGCACTAAAACATATTTTTATATGATTAAAACTGAACAGCTTTTATGTACAGCTCTGATTCTGTAATACTAATATTTATTTACTTTGTTTCATAAATTGTAAATTTTTTTCTTAATGTTGTGGATTGCTTTTCTATGTGAAGCATGGGATTTACTGTTGCGTAATTAGAACAAAATGTATATTGTAAAACAAGATATTTAAACTAGAGTATCTTATCTTATTCTGCACTTATGCATTAGTTAAAAAAAAAAAAGATAAAAGATGTATCAGTCAGTTCTTAACTCTTGTAATTTTTTTTTGTCTCTTGTTTGCCGGATTGACTATAACTTAAGTGCTGATTGTGATTTTAAACTGATAGTACCGTAAAAGCATTAAAGTAAAACAATGTGCTATTGTGAGTTTTTTCAAAGCTTTATAAAACAGTTATAAATATATTAAAAGTATTTGGTCTTACGTGAACATGTTGATCTATATACTCCTTAAAAAGCTATGGGAAAACATTCCACCCCGTGTAAATATGTGCATCACTGGTGCCATCTGTGCAGCTCACCGGGACCCGCGGGGTTTGCTGTGCTGGTGCTGCCGGGAGTGGGGCTGGGGCACTGCTGCCTGCCCGGGGCAGAGCCCAGCAGCATCCCGAGCCCTCCCGGCTCCAGCAGCAGGGTGCCAACCCGAGCCCAGCAGCATCCCGAGCCCTCCCGGCTCCAGCAGCAGGGTGCCAACCCGAGCCCAGCAGCATCCGAGCCCTCCCGGCTCCAGCAGCAGGGTGCCAGCCTGAGCCCAGCAGCATCCGAGCCCTCCCGGCTCCAGCAGCAGGGTGCCAACCTGAGCCCAGCAGCATCCCAGCCCTCCCGGCTCCAGCAGCAGGGTGCCAAGCTGAGCCCAGCAGCATCCGAGCCCTCCCGGCTCCAGCAGCAGGGTGCCAACCTGAGCCCAGCAGCATCCCGAGCCCTCCCGGCTCCAGCAGCAGGGTGCCAAGGGCCCTTTGGCCACCTGGGCGAGGAGCTGGCCGGCTGGCTGCACACTCAGCCTGGCAGTGCCCTGCTCCTGAGGCTGCCCGAGGGGCATAGGTGACGTGAAGAAGTGCCCTGGAGTGTCAGAGAGGGGTTTGGAGAGGAGAAAAGGGTGTTTGCTTGCACTTGAGCTCCCGGGCTGGCCGCTCCCTACTGCAATACCTGTGCCAGCTTCGGGGGAGGCTCCCGTTCTGTCCCGTTCCGTCCCGGCCCGGGGACAGCGACAGGAGGCAGAGAGCACCGCCACCCCGGCCTCTTCTGAAGTGGGTTCCGTGGGCAGCAAAGTCACAGTCTTCCAGTGCAGGGTCTCCATCTGGGCCAGGTTTGCTCCGGAGGGAAGGGAGGAGGAGCCCGGGCGCGTTTGAAGCCGTGGGGTGGGTTACCCCGACCACCAGCAGCAGGCGTGCACGCACGCACACTCACACACGCGCAAACACACGCACGCACACGCGCAGATGAGAGAAACCAACCACCCGGATTATATTTTGTGCTATTTAGTGGATTATAAATCTGTGAAAACAAGTTTGTATATTGAAAATACATCTAAGGAGTGTTCTTTAAAAAGAAATAAATATACAGTTACATGCATGAGGTGTCTAGTTTTCATGTGTTCTTTGAATTTTCCGAGTTTGTTGGTGTTCCGGCATCCTGCACAAGAAGCATCCTTAAAAATGTGAGTGGTAAGGAAAAATGTGGACCATATTTTGGCTTTCTCACGTATTATCAAACTAAACCAGTTTATTTCTCCAGTAGTACTGTGTGGGGGGAGAGCCACAGGTGGCATGTTGTCATAATTCTAGCACGGTGGCATATAACTAGTGTAATACCATAACGGACTGTGACCACTTCTAAACATTAAAGCTTAGCTTCTCGTACCCATTGCAATGTTCTGCCTTTATTCCAGATCATTGTGGTAACCTTGCCAAGATAAGCATGTGCCAGAGAACTGGCTCATCTCAGACTGGAGAGGAGAAGCAGTATATGTAGTAGGAGATGAGCAGCCTGTTGGATCATGCTTCCATAAAAAAAAGGAGAACTCAATTATACATTTTAAATAAACAAGCTCCATCTGATAAAAGCCTCTCTCCTCCTGGGCTTCATGGCTGTATTGAGAACAAAATGCTCTGCACAATGATCAGCTAATCAGGTAATCATAGATATTTTATTAAAAGGGAACCAGGCAACCCCTGATGGTAAATGCTCTATTAACATTGCCTTTGTAAGCAACCCTCTTACTGTGGGAGTTACCTCTGGCTTGTTTGATTATTTTAATTAATTTGCAGCTGCAATTTGCCATCCACCTTCTCAGCCTTGGGGCATTTTTTTTATAATCGGTGAGCAAGTATCACTGAAATTACATGTGATATTTTTGGGTTACAATGGAGCAACGCTGAAGAGGTTTCAGGTACTTACAATCTTAATTGTATTTTCTTAATGAGCTAATGTGTATACAGTACTTTGAAAAAAAAATATATCCTCATACAAGGCGTAGGCATCAATGATGACTTTTTATGCTTTGGAAAGTGTGTGGAGGAGGAATGGCAAATGTCTGACAAAATTTTCCCAGGCATGAGCAATTTTCAGAGTCAACATAGCAACTGGGGCTGGGGGGCAAATAATTCCATGAGCACTCTGCCTGCACTTCCCAGTGCAGCAGCCCCCGAGCTGCCTGTGGAGAGGGCGGTGTGGGGCAGCGTGGGGCTGTTTGTGCCCCCGGGGATGAGCCCAGGGCCCAGCCCCTGTCCTGGGGGATGCAGCTGCACGGCTCCCCCGGGAATGTTTCTCTCCAGGCTAGAGAGGAGCTGCCTGTGTGAGACAGCCCCCCTGGGGGTGATGGGAGGGGGCTCCCCCACAATACTCAGGGCAGTGGATGCACCCAGGTCTGTTAAGACCAAAAAGTGTAACCCCGATGTGAACGTTCTGTGTTTTTAAAAGGGATGAAAATAAGAGGTTTCACAGGACACTCTAAAAAACTGCAGGACCGAACGAGGATCCTTATATGCAATGTGCTAAAACAATCCTATGTCAGGAATATAATTACCTGTTATATTGTTCAGGGAGGTTACAATTTTCTATGAAGACCCATATGTCTTTTCTGTAAGGCACAAGGGAAATACAGATGCTCTGGCAAGCTCTCTTTATTTCCTTCTCTCAGAACACTGTCACCAGAGTCACTTCAGGACTTACTCACGTCAGCAAGACAGAGGGAGTATCAGTCTCGTATAACTGCCTGCACAACCCTCTCACGAAGCTTCAGATTCTGACTCAGGGTAGTAACTCCAGTGCATGTTAAACACTTCTGTGTGGACTTCCTCACCGCAGGACACACTGCCAGTAGCAGATAATAATTAGCACCAATAATAATAAAATTAAATAAATTTTAATATTGATGCCAATAAAGGGCATCATTAGCTATAACAGACCCAAACGGAGTCAAGGGACTTAAGGACAAAAATTTAAATTCAGGAATGTTGCAGTCAACTCCCATTTAACCCTAGTGGCACCTCAGTTTACAAGGTGCCCCGCCTTGTTTGAAGCTGTTTCCTTCTTTTGGGCATGAGTTGAACTTCTCTTCTTGGAGCTGCTTCACGCCTCCTCCCCTCCCACACTGGCCTGCACACCAGAGAGTATTTCTTGCCCTAGATCCTCCAAGGGACCTGCCCTGCTCGGTGGGTCTTTGAAAATACCTGACATACGATGAAATACGCTTCCCTCTTGAATTATACTGTTGGCAAGTGCTGTCACCACCTCTTACAGATTAGTTTAATGATTTGGTCCCCATTTCTGGGTATCTAAAAAAAAAAACAAACCCACCCCAAATCTGTGTTGAAACTGGTCAGATCAACATCTCCAGTCTCCCAGGAGAGTGCCCTGGAGTGCCCCATGAGAAGTAGACGTTTTTTCTTTCCCTCTGAAGTTCTGCTACTGTGAAAAAAAATATTCAATATTCATTGGATCATCAATACTGTGGCCCACTGTCCCCAGGAGGAAGAGCTGTTTGGATGTGCCCTGCTCAGTAGGAACAGAGCTGCCTGGAAGGCTGGTGAATGCAAGGGTGTGACAGAGACAGAAGGACAAGGACTGAGCTCAAGCTGCTCCCTGCCTGAACTCTTCTAGACAGCTTGGAGAGCACAGTTTCCAAAGATGCTTCCTACTTAGCATCCAGCTCCTTTCTGAGGTGACTGACACTCCTATGTTCAATGGAGGCAGGCCAAAACCTAAAATTCTGGGCTTCAGAGTGAGGTCCAAATCCCAAAAGTTAGGTGTTACATTGCACAAATCCTTTATTGGGTTTTGCCCTAAATAGCTTAGGGAGAACAAGCCTTATTGATTTATTTCATTGTCCAGTGGAACAAGTCAAAGGGAGTTATCCTTTTAAGTAATTTAGCCACCCCTGAAAATCTCAATTGATATTCTCTAAAAAAATGTCCTTATAGTAAATCCAGGGCATTCAATGCAAAACCTGCACAGCACATCATATATTTTAGTCTAGTCACTATTTTGGTGGGGGGTTTTTTTTCAGTTAAAATGCCTGCATGAAAAAATCAGCAGTCTGCGTGCTAATTGAGTTTATTCCAGTGACAATGTTCCTGTGCCCTTTTCTCAAACGCAGATTACGCACACTAAACACAGACCCTGAACATATGCTTGTTGTAAGGTCAATTTAAGATGAAAATTCTG
Source organism: Daphoenositta chrysoptera (assembly GCA_013397915.1). Classification (NCBI taxonomy): domain Eukaryota; kingdom Metazoa; phylum Chordata; class Aves; order Passeriformes; genus Daphoenositta; species Daphoenositta chrysoptera. The sequence goes on along the minus strand of VZRO01007945.1, from coordinate 40,977 downwards.
TATGGCTTGAGTTGTTCTGCAATTATTCTTGGGGGTCTTTACATATGCTGCATCTGTCACGTGTGTTTGCAACTATCTTGAATATGCCTGCTTTTAACTGGCTTTGAAACCACCAGTAGCACCAGGAACGTGGGAGACAGCTTTCATTGCAAAATGCTTGGCTTTTGCCCCTGTGATGATGCCTACATGAAATATAATAAGCTGATTTGTTGTGTGTACATAAGTCTTTTCCAAATGGGTGTGCTTGGTGACAAAAACTCTTTCAAGAGTTTCTTTAATTTGTGAGTGTAGAGGTGGCCTGTACGTATGTGAAGGTCTTTAGTAGGCATATGATAGAAATTGGGGAAATGTCTCTGACTTTTCACACAAGATAATCTTAAGTGGAGGCAGAATTGAACGAAACTCATCCTTGGGAGCAAAGACCATGAACCACAAGAATCCCCAGAAAGGATGAGCTGGCATTCAGGACTGCTGTCTCTCCATGCTGGCAAGTGTCTGCACACTTGGTGACATTTTCCCTGAGCTTTAAGAAATCTGGATGCTCTCCTATTGCACTGTGCCTTGCTGTACGTGTTGCAAAATCGTGTCCTACAGCAAACTTCTCACCCACGGCACATCAGGCACCAGGGCACCTCTGCTGCAGGGCAGCCAGGGGACCCTGGGAGCCTCGCACCTCCTAGGTCTGTTCAAGCATACAAATAGCCCGTGAGACCGTGGCTGCTTCCAGGCTGGACTGCAGGCTGGTGGGAGCAGCGGTAGAAGGAAACAACAGCTTTCTGAAAACCAGAAAAATTTTCTGCTCTAGTGAGCTTCCTTGCTTTTCTGCGTTGTATGAATATTCATTCTGAAGCTGACATGTCGAGGGGAGCTTGGTCAGCAGGAGGCTTAATAAAAAAAAAGCCAAACAACACGACTGTACGAACTGCCTTTTCCCATACCTTCCCGATGAGTGACATCTCTGAACTGACAGGAGCGCGGCTGCAAAGCGGAGCAGCCGGGATGAATATGCATGGCAGCGCAGAGCCCCGTGAGCACCCAGGGAGCTGCAGAAAGCCAGACCCGGCTCTGTGCTGAGGAACAGCACTTCTTTTCCCCCTCTCCTGCCAGAATATAAGAAGAGGCTGACACCCTGCCATAGAAACTAATGGAGTTTCCACATTCATTTCAGCAGCAGGAGGTGTAGTCTCTGAGGGCTTGTTTCCATGAGGTGATGAGAAATCTTGCTGCTAAAGCTGCAGAGGAATGTCAGAGCACTTGGCATTTTGCCGTTTCAACCTCTTTCATTCCCATCTGCTCCTAGAGAAGCAAAGGTCTTTGCCTGGTTCAGCTGTGCTCTGCCAGGGCCTTGGGGGACAGCTCTGGGCCGTGGGAGGAGGTGGTCCCTGAATCTCCTTCTTTCTGCTATAAATGCCCCGAATCCTCTGAGCACATTAGTCCATCAGCAGTGGTCTGCAAGGCAAAGGAAGGCTTGGGAAGAACCCGTGTGCTTATTCTTCCTACAAGGCATACACTTAAAATCTCTAAAGGGTTACTTCCAAAGAGTGACTCTTAGAAAAGCCAGGTTTTCTGAAGAGCTGGACTTTGGCTGAGGCACTTAGGTGAAGTGGTCAGAGTTTTCAGAAGTGCTGAGCATTTGTTATCAGCAGAAACTGCTGGATTCTGAGCACATGTGAAAATCTGGCCCTTAAAAACTTAATGACTAACTTAACGATGTCTGGCACTTCACCTCCATTTGTTATTTTCCACAATCTTTCTTTCCTCCACAACATCTTTATTTAGCCAGAAAAAAGGAGGAGAAAACCAAATGAATGAAACAATGAGCCAATATTCATGGCTGAAATACCCTGTTCCTTGTTACTGCCAGGAAAAATGTAAATGATAAAGCGGAGGCTTTGACCAGTTTTGTGACAGAGTTTTTCCTCTCCATTTCATATTTCTTGATGACATCTTAACACATTGGGCTGGAAAAGCAAGACATCTTGGACTAATTTTTAGTCTTTCAGAAATTTTCCTTGAACATACAGAAAAGAGGGGAGTCTTTTAACTCTGGGGAGCAAAAAAAGGAAAATCAGAAAGGCAAAGGGATGGAGTACTGCAGGGAGCAGTCCTCCTCTGGCAGAAGATGAGCTAAATAGTCTAATAGTTTTTTCCATCTGCATTTCCTCTGGCCCTACTGTGAGCAAAAGGGATTCAGATCCAGCTGATCTGTGGGGGTGAGGGGTGAAGGGAACAGGGGGATATTATAAGCTGAGTCCTGCTGCCTGGTCCATCAATTACCAGCGGCACTGGGAAGAAGCTGGGGGGGATAACGCCCCTGTGGTGTTGCCCTGTTCTGCAGCGTCCTGTGAAACGTTTTTGCTGGCTCTCTGCAGAGCTGGATTCCTGCCAGACTGCAGGAGCAGAGGATCAGCCGCTGTCTAGAGCGTTGCCTTGCACTAACCTGCTGGATTTTCACGCAGAAATCCAAGGGAGAGTTGATGGTGAATTAGGCAGGCTGAATTTTGGCTCGGCTGGCTCTCTAGCTGCCACTGCTCGGCCGTGGGCTGCCTTGGCCACCGCTGTGAAAGCCACTGGTGGGGCAGTGCTGGCCGGAGCCTCAGCTGAGTGGGGCGGGCCAGGGAGCTGGGGGAGGCTCCGGAGATGCTGGCCTTGGAGTACGCTCTGCTCGAGGCTGCTCTGGCTGGTCAGTGTCCCAGGAGCTCCCAAAAAGCGCTTGGAAATTCTGTACACTAGAGCTTGCAAAGTTTCCTGGCTCCTGCAGTCTTGATTTTCCAGGAAAGGGGACAAGCTAAACCCTCCGATGGTTTGGTTTCTGTTTTTATTAAAATTGAGGTATTCAAAATAATGCCGATGGTGTCAAATATTGCTCCTCCCTTGGGGAATATGAGACAGGAACCAAAAATATGTTGTCAATGCAGACTACCTGAGAATTTAATCAAATTAAAAAGAGCAGTGAATAAGAAATGCCCTGGCTGTTTTAAATAGATAGGATGGAGTCTCTTTCCTTCTCTAACTTTAGTCTGTTAGCTCCAGAAACATCAGCAGTGACGATGATTTAGTCATCTGTATTCTGCATGTTTTAACGGGATTCCAGCTCCTGATTTTATACACAAGTTTTATGATTGACTGCCTATTTCAGCAGAAATTACTATTTTGGGGGTCTTAAAATTATCAGTGTCATGAGGTGGGTTGACCCTGGCTGGATATCAGGTGCCCACCAAAGCCACTCTGTCACCCCCCTCCTTAGCCAGGCAGGGGAGAAAATCTGTGATGAAAGGCTCATGGATTGAGATAAGGATGGGGAGAGATCACTCACCAGTCATGGGCAAAGCAGACTCGACTTGGGGAAATTGTTTTTATTACCAATCAAATCAAAGTAAGGTGCTGAGAAATAAAATCAGATCTTTAAAACACCTCTCCCTACCTCTCTCTTCTCCCCAGGCTTAATTTACTTCCCATTTTCCTATTCCCTCCTCTCCCCCAGTGGTGCAGGGGATGGGAAATCGGGGCTGTGATCACTTCATCACACATTGTCTCTGCAGCTGCTTCCTCCTCATGGGGAGGACTCCTCACCCTCTTCCCCTGCTCCAGCGTGGGTCCTTTCCACAGGGTGCAGTCCCTCGGGAACAGCTCCAGTGCTCGTGCCCTGTGGGCTCACAGGTCCTGCCAGCAAACCTGCTCCAGCATGGGCTCCTCTCGCCGTGGTGCCACAGCTCCTGCCAGGAACCGCTCAAGTGCTGGCTTCCCAAAGGGCCACAGCTTGTTCCAGGCATCCTCCTGCTCCAGCCTGGGGTCCTCCAGGGGCTGCAGGTGGATCTCTGCTCCACCAAGGACCTCCACGAGCTGCAGGTGGATCTCTGCTCCACCAAGGACCTCCACGAGCTGCAGGTGGATCTCTGCTCCACCAAGGACCTCCACGAGCTGCAGGTGGATCTCTGCTCCACCAAGGACCTCCACGAGCTGCAGGTGGATCTCTGCTCCACCAAGGACCTCCACGAGCTGCAGGTGGATCTCTGCTCCACCAAGGACCTCCACGAGCTGCAGGTGGATCTCTGCTCCACCAAGGACCTCCACGAGCTGCAGGTGGATCTCTGCTCCACCAAGGACCTCCACGAGCTGCAGGTGGATCTCTGCTCCACCAAGGACCTCCACGAGCTGCAGGTGGATCTCTGCTCCACCAAGGACCTCCACGAGCTGCAGGTGGATCTCTGCTCCACCATGGACCTCCACAGGCTGCAGGGGAATCTGAGCTCAGGCACCTGGAGCACCTCCTGCCCCTCGTTCCTCACTGATCCTGATGTCTGCACAGCTCTTTCTCTCACATATTCTATTGCTCTTCTCCAGCTTTAGTTGCACAGGTTTTTTCCCCTCCTTAAATCTGTTATCCCAGAGACTTTTCCCCCCAATTCTTAAATCTCTCATCCCAGAGGCACTACCACAGCTGCTGATGGGTTCAGTCTCGGCCAGCAGCACATGTCTCTTGAAGCTGGCTGGCATTGGCTCCACTGGGCAGAGGGGAAGCTTCTGTCAGCTTCTCACAGAAGTCAGCCCTGTAGCCCCTCCTGCTACCAAAACCTCGCCTTGCAGATCCATTACATGCCCCAGTGTTCTAAACAGATGATGCACAATGTGACATCTGAAGAGAAGAGCTCAGAGGGTGCAGCATTTTCCAAAAAATTGCCATCATTCAAATGCTATAGGATCTGCAGTTGGAATGAACGCTGAGGCAGGGGAAGAGGAAACCTTTTTGTATAATAACAAATAAAATGCTACAATGGAGTTTGAAGGTGCAAATCAGGCTATAACAAAACATGAGTGTGCATGCTTTCAACACCAAAATGACTTACTGGCTGCTAATTAAATCTCACTGCAAATGGGATTTCATTTTTATTTTTTGATGGAAAAAGTGGTTTTATTACATTCACTTGGCTGACAGCCAGGAATACAGCTCAATACGAATCAAGCAAAGTTAAAGGCCTTCTGCAGCAACATATGGCTTGTTTGGGAAGTATGAGTCATAAATGGAACCAGATGCAAAAAAAAAAAAAAGTTATAAGAAGGTAGCAACTGTCCTCAGACAGATGCCACCATTGTTATTTCTGATGTTTCCACCTCATTGTGAAAAATTTTCACATGCATATTGGTGAACAATTTTTTTTTTTCAGCATGGACTGCTGCCTGTTTCCAAGCTCTTCAGTGGCATAGGTCCTCTCAGTCTGCTCATGCAGCTACTTCATACCTTACACAAGCTGTTTTCTTCTTGCGAGCTATTAAAACACGGCTCCCAGCACTGTTTGTTTCTTCTCCTGGTTTCAGGGTGTTTCTTAACATATGCAGGGCTGGCCTTCAGTTTGTTCTCCAAGTCCTGTGTAAATACAGGCTAACAGAAGTATGTCCTTGCCTAGGAAGAAACCCTACGGATGCTTTGTGACCACACCCTGTGCATATCTGCGGGGAGGGCGTGTGTGCATATGCCTGTGCACACACAGCCAGCCCGAGTGCCAAGAAAATGACAACCGGCAGGGGAGGGGAGCCATCCGGGGCTGCCTTCTGCCAAGAGCTTCGGCTGCCTGCAGCGAGGCAGCAGGTAAACATGGGGACAGCCGGAGCCGTGCTGGGGGTGAGCAGCCCGGGCGCATTTTGGCACCATTAGCAGGGCTCCCAGCTTTGCCCGATGGCTGCTGGGGCAGGGCTGCTCTCAAGGACTCTCTGCAACCACGTAAAGAACCACCTGCCTGTGCACCCGCTGCTCTGTTGAGTACCCAGAGCCTCTAGCACAGGGGCACACAAGTTTCTAAGAGTGTGACTCTTGAGCCCTAGATACCTTTTTCTTTTTGCCAGAGCCTTGTGTTCATATTGCACCGTGTTCCTGCTGTTTTTCTCCTAAATTTTCCAGCCCTTCACTCCCCATTTCCCACGAAGAAGGGGAATGACGTCAAGAACTTTGTCCAAATTTAACTCATCAAGATCCCCTTCCTTCCCAGATAAAATCCTCTCAATACTGCAGGTAAAACAGATTCTCTGTGTCTCCCTGCTGGGCAAAGCCTGACCAGCCCTGGTCTAAAAGGCAGTCATGTCTTACATCCTCAAGTCCTGTGGAAGAAAACGTCCACGTACCTTGAAGAGTGACACAACCCACATGGTGCAAGCAGTGCCGTGCAAACACCCGGTGACAGGGGAGGCTATAAATCAATCTCCCTCCCTCAGTGGTGGACACCAGACGAGGAGCAAACAGTGAACACCCCACTGTTACACGCTGTCCTGTTGCCTGTGCTCTCCCAGCCTCTCTCCCTGCACCCCACTGCCAGAGCTCTCCAGTGTGGGTGTGTTTGCACAACCCCTACAACAGCAGGGCACCGCAGGGATGTCCTGGGGCTCAGCCCTGGCGTGTCTCCTCAGATGTGAAGCCCTGTGCTGTGGTGGACAAGGCCCCTGAAGGACTTGTGAGGCACCTGCTTTGTGCTGTGGCCTCTTCAGCAGGATGCACAGGAGCTGCCCAGAGCCTTGCTCATGTCCCCCACCTGGAAAACTCAATGCTTGAACCACAGCGTGAACCACTGCCCTTTTCTTGGCAGGCATTCTTTGTCCTTAGAAAAAACAGGCTATTGTATTGACTAAGTGCTATCTGATACCACAGCATCTCACCTTGTTTGATCTGCGAGGCTGGCGAGTCACCTGCTCCTCTGAGTGGAAATGCGTTTGGAGTCCGTGTGCGTGGCTGTGGCCGGCCCAAAATGTCCAGTCACTGTCGTGCCAGCTCCAGCCTCTCTCACTGCAGGTCAAGCTCCTGCCCAGCTACAGCACAATCTGACAAACATGAGCAGAAGAGGGGGAGCTGGCTCAACTCATAACTCAGGTGTGTGCTTGCTCCCTCTTATCTCAGTAAAAAGTCAAACTAGAGGCAAACGTTACCTCCCAGGGTTTGTATTACAGCATATGTGCAACCCTTTGCACTTTAGGAATTCAGATTGCTTATCAATTTAGGAATTGCAGATTGCATAGTTCGAAATATTATTTCCTTCTTTTGTACCTAGTTTCTGCTGGTGTCTGGGATCGTGATAGAGGAGAATTGGATGTCAATAATTTTTACAGTGATGTCAGGGACTCAAGCTAAGGAGAGGATTACTAGTAAGGCTGTTGCTTTGTACCTGAAGAAATCCTCTGGGAAGGTAGAGGGAATTTCAGAAGACTGCATTGGCCTCTGGGAAGAATAAGAGTCTGTCACCTTGGTTGGGAACCTGGAGTTCAGCTGGAGAATGAGACAGGCTGTGTAAGCTGAATGGACAACAATTTACACCCGTGCTAAAACCGACCTCATGACACACAATGCTACTTAAAAGCAGATAGATTTTGCAAGTCTTTCTCATGCTGATGACATCGATGGGATTACTTAAGTGAACCGGTGTTTATTAAACATGAATAAGAGCTGTGCTATGTAGCATTAAATGCACCCCAGTCGGGCTGGGGGTTTGGGAGTTCATGTTCGTGACTAATTCTTGGTGCTTGCTAAGAAGAGCTGGGAGTGCCAGCAAAGGAGCTTCCAGCTCCTGGGGGGAAAGGCTTTACTTTCTGTGCATTAATTGTATCAGTCTTGCTCATTGTGAAGGAAAAACTGAGCTCTCCAGCATAGCCTCCAAAGGCTTCCTACCTCAGGAAGAACTGTGGGAGGTTTTGTGTGCAAATGCTCCAGAAGAAGAAAAGACCAAGAGAATGGAAAAAGTCTGTCTCTATAGCAAACTCCCACAGAGAGAAATTGCAAGAGGGTTGGTCCTACCAAGAGAGAGGTATGTGCTTAACACACCCAGAGAGGCCCCATTGATTAAATATATTTAAAATCTTTGTATGGTCTGTGCCTTAACTTGCAAGCTCTTTTAGTCACAGATTTTGTCTGCCTCTTTGGCCAAGATTTTGTTTCAGACAGAGCATCCTTCCAAGCACAACACTTGTGGCAGTGTAATGGGTAACCCTATTTCTTAAGCACAGGAAACCCAGCAGTTTTTCCATGCTCGAGGGTTAGATAACCCTCTAGCATGCGCTGGAGGCCAAATTTCCTCATGGAGCACGTGTCCTGGCCCCTGGGGAGACGGAGCCCATCCCTGTACACAGGCAGCCCTCTGGAGTGCCTCATCTCTGCTGGTCTAGATCCAGCAACAGAGATACCCTGCATTAATTCTACAGAGGATTTGGCTTTTAATTTGTCATGATTTTCATGAGCAGCTGGGTGGGAAAAGAAATGCCTGGAGCTGAGTTTTGCTTTGACTTTCTGAGGTTTCCAGGTGAGTACAAAATGTATTAACAGCAATCAAAACCAGATCTGTTCTTTTGTGGACTAAATATATATGTTCTTAGACTAAAAGTGGCTACAACAAACTGTAGACAGTTGTATTTAGAAACCTATTTGTTCCACCTCACTGAATATAAAATCATGATGATGGTTGCTATTGTAACCCTCGGTGCTGCACACTCATGGTGCCACAGCAAGATTAAGGTTTTTATACAGTTTCCTGTTGTCTTAGTGGTGCAATTTTTCACGGTTGCCCTTCATCACCAGCCCAGTGACAGCTTACTGACAGCTGACAATAACAACCAAGGAAAATCCAGCAGCTCTGGCATGTTTGTTGCCATCAGCACAGAAATCTGCAGGCCATTCCGGGCGGCCTGGGGGGACAAAGCCCCAGGCAAGTAACGCTCAGGCCAGAGGAAGGCTTGAAAAAAGGACAAAGTTTCCCAAGAGTCAGGGGTAGGACACTGGTCTTTTAAAGTACAAATTGATAACCAAAAGAGGGAAAGATAATAGTAAAGGAAACAGCAAAAAGCCCTAAAAAGGCTGGAAGCATCTTTTCATATAGCAGGTTACACTTCCTATTCCCGTGATCATTTTGTGATGTTCCCATTCAGGTATCTGTTCCTCCTAGGAACAGTGAAATTACAGCAAGTCTATGTGGAGACCAAGTTCAAATATCCAAGCTTGTGAAGAGATATTTTAACAAAAAGCTGTGTGTGAGCAGCTGGCAGCTGCTGAGAATGAGGCCAGGTAGAACATTTGAAACCAACTTCTCACTTGTAGTGAATTGCTTTTTGGAATCTTTGGATATATTGAATGTTCCTGAAAGAACTCAACTACTCAAAAGCAAGAAAACATCCAAGGAACTTTGTTTAGAATGTTTAATTTAAGACTCTAACTCACTAGGGGAAAAATTCAAATTTCAGGGCTAAAATGAGATGCGTGAAACAGGAGCAAAACAGAAAAGTCAGCCTTTAGTTTTATGTATTCTGAGCGAGAAGATGAATTAATTAAAAAGAATATCCTAAAGTATCCATGTCATGGGTAACAGGTGCAAGTCTTTGCTCTCCCAAGGAATTCTTGATATCATGGGAGGATAGGTTGCATCCATGGTACTGAACATTTATTTTGCTGGATTCTTCCCTGCATTGTGCTTGTGGCACATTAATATCCAGTGCACTCTAGTGAGCCAAGGAGGTATCTTAGTCAGGACATACAGGAGATTCAGTACTGCAATATTTGGCTGTGCTGGAGGCAGCTGGTGACTGTGGCAGATGTGATGATTTGGGGGTTTGTCTAAGAAAAGTTGACGGGTTATGGATTTTGTAAATTCGTGTGATGCAGAAAACTCCGTTGGACCAGAAGACTGATCTTTGTGTGGCTGCCACCTTTCACCCTCTGACTCGGACTAACATTCCCTGGAGGAGCTGGCCCAGGGCTGGCACTGGTAATTAGGGATGCCTTGCAATGCACACGGGCTGAGCCATGGCAAGTCAGACTGGTTCATGGCTGCACAGCTCGGTTTGGCAACGCTGTCACCTGGCAAGGCACCGCTGTCACCAAACGAGCTGAATCAGAAACTGATCTGACAAAGGATGGAGAATTTACCCTCTTGAATCATGTTAGGACTCGATCAGCTCGTACAGCTGAGGAACAGCCCTCAGGAGGAAATCCTTTCGACAGGGAAATCCCAGCACTGTTAAATGCACATGAATTACCAAGGACACCCAGGAGAGTGGATGAGACAAGAGGCTCGAGACAAAAGCTGTTCAGTGAAGATGTTTGTCCTTGGAATTCAATTGAACCTTAAGAAAAAAAAAGTAAACAAAACCCCAGGAAAATTATGTGTATGTATCTGCTGATTTTTGCATGTTTGGTTACACACCATATTTGTGTTCTTGAAGAGTTAATACATAAACCAGAATGTTTGCTTCTCCCCTAAAACTCTGGGAAAGTGAAACTCTGGGAGGTCTGTCTGGACCCAGGAACAGGTAGTTTTCCTGTGGATCTCACTTCTCATGAAACTGTATTGGGTGGGATATTATCCATTTCGGCATGGATTTGCAGGACAAACAGACTCTGGACAACTATTAGGTATTGAGGTAGATTGTGCCTTTCAGAGCAAAGGCAGTGAGAATGGGATGGGTGGAGCTGAGTATGTGCAATGCACCAATGGATCCCTGCAGCAGCCCCTGCTCAGACAGCAGCTCATCATTGCAAACTTGTCAAGGGCAACTTTATATCAAAGAAACATGAAGGAAAGAAGGATGCAAAATTGCACTGTCGTATTGTGAAGACTTCATTTTCAATCTATATTTGCTCAGTAAACCTATGGAAATTGGCAATGCTTCAGAAACTTGAAGCAAGTGGATCCATTGAGTGCAATGAGGAAACAAAAAGATCATGAAAGGACTCCCACAAGGCAGAGGATGTTTGCAACAGAACATCCCAAAGGCTGACTGAAGGCCACTTAAAGGAACTGTACCCCAAGACAATGGGCAAAGAAGGAAGATGTGAGATGCTCTGAGAATGAGAATTTGAGGACTGAAATGCAGTTGTAACACCTGGGAATTGCACAGGAATATGAGCAGTGGCTCACCTGTGACATAACTACAGTAACAAGTGTCATACAGAGCAATACTGGAAGATAAGAGACCCAGAATAAGCCTCCTATTAGTCTTAGGTGCAGAATGTCACATGGAGTTGTTCAGCTGTTTAGATCTGGGGAAAATACAGAAATTATAGAAAGTGGAGTTCTGAAGTTTGAAAAATAATCTCTAAATAACTGGGACAGTGGATTTCTTTGCTGTTGATTCATGTCATAAATGCCAGGAAAGAGGACTTCTATGGGAAAACATCAAGTAAATAGTTTGTAGGCAAATGGGCTGATGTGGTAAAGTAGCTTTGCCTCAGAAAGCAGAATATATAATTAATTGTATATTGAAATAGCATTCTAGCAAAGACTGGAAAAAGTAAAAAACAGTCATCAACTGAATCTGATTTTGAAGCCCAGGTTAGGATGAATTTTAAATTTTAACTATCAGAGGATCTCACTGGTTATGGATTCCTACTTGTTCCTGCAATATCTTTGATCCACACAAACATTTTATGTGTTTTATGAAAGACAGCTATGACAACCCCAAAAGAAAAAGTGAGTCAGTAGATTTCATAGATCACCACTCATAGTGAAGTTCAAAGAGATGAAAATGTCTCCCTTCAAAATATGAAGTTGCCTAACTTCACCCTGTCCCTCAGCTTCCCTCAGCATTCTGGTTAAAAACTCCCCAACGACCACAAACTCGATGCAGTCACTTGGTGATTTGCCATCACATAAAGAACTGTGCAAAATGCAGGCAGGGTAAAGAGCATTGGCACAGAAGAGGAGATGTTTGTGTTACAGAAAAGGATACATGTAAGCCAAGAGTGGCCCTTGAGCAGCCGTTTCTCGTGGGATCATCAATGGATCACGGTTTTGCTTTGTTTTGGTTTGGTTTTGATGTGTGTAAACCTTTGCTTGAGGCAGAAGAAGGCAATCAATATTTGCTGTCAGCAGCCGACTACTGACAAAATGGTTGGAAGTCTTTCCACGAAGGAGACAAGAGACTCTGGGAGTAATAAAATTTCTGACCAGATCTGATACAGGCATTTGCAGAGATGGTTTTGAACCTACAGCTGTTCCTTGAGTTTACCAGGACTAGGCAGCCCACCCCCAGCAGCATCGCGTGGGATGGGGGCAGAGCCCATTGAGGCTTGTCTGAATTTGGGGTGAACCACTGTGATTTTGGGACTGGGCGTACCCCACTCCTTCTCATAAGTTACAAGGCTTTCCAGACTGTTCCCTCCCCATTCGGTTAAACAGATCTTTGCACCTTCTCTGTAAAAGGAAGAGCCGATGCTCAGGAAGGGCTCGGCTGGTACCAGCCAGCCATCCCGGCTGGAGCTCCCTGCAGGGCTCCAGGCACCAGCTCCGGGCACAGCAGAGCCCCTCCCGGGCTGCAGTGCCTGGGTTGCCTTGCCAAAGCCTGCTTAATCAGTGTGCCGCTCCAAGGAATGCGTTTCCTTGAATGCACTCCCAAGGTCCCCTCCCTGGGAGGAAAAGGTTTTCCCCAGCCACATAAATACCCCTGGAATAAAATGACCTGGCGTTCCCAGATCAACAGTGCAGCCTACTGGCCATTTCACTCTCATTAGCTCGTTGAGTCTCCAGCAAAACTCAGTCTCCAGCAGGAACCCATCAGGTCCATGCAGACATGCTTGGTTTCAATACATGTTTTCACCAGCAGAGCCATAATACCCACCGAGGGTGGCTTAAATACCTTTGACTTGTGGTAGATCCCATATATCTTCATAAAGAATTTGCAGTTACTATAGCAAAATAAGTCATTTAAGCTGCCTTAAGTTATTTCTTGGAATTTCCTTTGATTTATTCATGGCTGGAGGATTTGCAATTCAGAGTTTTGGCAGCTTGTCAACAGTTTCTCTGAGGGAGAGATGCATTCCACAACCTTTAAATAGGCTGGGACCGTCTTGTTGGATGTGTTTCCTACATCTGACCACATTCCTTATGCCTACAGTTAACTAAAATTTCTTGCAATTATTTCCACTTTCTAGGCAATTTAATTTTTTCCTCAGAGCTTGGGTTAAAAAAAAAGTTATTTATCTTGTAGTTGATATGAATACAGGAGCATATGTGACAGGTTTTAGAAAAAAATAATATTTCTTAGTATTTAACCAATAAAAGTAATTATTCTTTGGCACAATAATTCATTGTCTCTTGTTGTGGCTTAGGGTCAAACTCCTCTAGGTAAAATATTGTCTTTCTGGTAGTCCTTTCACAGTGTATTTATCAAAAAATTATATAACCATAAAAAAAAATAATGTGAAGCACAATGGTATTTTCAATGGAAACTATTTCATTCCTGAAATTTGGCTTGGGTTAAATGTAACTGCTCCTACTGATCAGAAAACTTACATAAAAAATATTTCAGCAGTGTTTATATTCACAACGATGCCCTCCTCCATTAACCTAGGATTTCATTATGTTGCTTCTCATTAATTGTTGTGTAAATAAGAATATAAACACATCTCAGTTCCTGTGCTTGTTTCTTGAAATATAATTTCACCACGATTTATTTTGAGAAATAATAATAAAAAGAGAACCTAATAATAGTATTTTCAGATACTCTAGCTCTGTGCTCAGGAATTATGCAGGAACTTGGTCAAGACAGTATCCTAAATCTCTTAAAACAGCCCTTGCAAAAGCATGTTTATCCAAGCTGAGAGGTCCCTGACCCAGCCAAGCACTTAGCTGCTTATTTAGCTTTAAGCCTCTGCCTCAGTGGCTCCCCGAGCTGCCTTCCCCCTCCTCTGAAGGGTGCTGGATGCAGCCGGGGGAGTAGCAGGCATAATTTTTGAGTCAAGAAAGTTTAACACACCGTGGAGGAGGAGAAATGTGGGAGGAATATGAACTGATTTCAACTTATCAGCCTCAAAGAAATGAGGAAAGAAGTCTGAAACTGTGCTGCTCCTTTTCCCACCTATAGAAAGAGACAGCATCCTGCTGCTCAAGAAATCTCCTTCCTGTCAAGAGCACTCTCTGGGCCCACCTCAGCCAGCCCCCATTTCTTCCTCTGCATTGAGTACAGAAATGAGCCATCCAGCTTATTTATTATTCAAAATTTATTATTTCCTTTCCATTAATTTATCTGTTTATTAGATTTCTTTCCCTGTGCAGACATACAGGAATTGAAATTGTGAAGTAACCTTTGGACTTGAAAACGCATGGAGGCAAAATAGGCAGTTGGTATCATTGGAAATCACCCTGTAATTACAGGCTGAAACACTTGTTATGATTGGGCTTTGGCTTGCAGGAGCTAGCATAACCCCCCAGGCTGAAAGATAAAGGTCTGCTGACGTTAAATGAGGGTTGCAAATTAATGTAATGAATGACTTTTAATAACAACCTTTTGGAGGTGGTTCAGTGCTGTTAGCAGTAAGTCACAGAATCACAGAATCATTAGGTTGGAAAAGACCTTCACGATCATCGAGTCCAACCTTTGACCAAACACCACCGTGTCAACCAAACCTCAGCGCTCAGAGCCGTGCCCAGCTGCCTCTGGAGCACCTCCAGGGACGGTGGCTCCCCAGCCTCCCTGGGCAGCCCATTCCACACCTCACCTCCCTTTCAGGGAAGGATCTTCCCGATGTCCAACCTCAACCTCCCCTAGAGCGTCTTGAGGCCGTTTCATCTCGTCCTGTCTCTGGTTCCCTGGGAAAAGAGACCAACCTGGCTACACCCTCCTTTCAGCAGGTGTAGAGAGTGATAAAGTCTCCCCTGAGCCTCCTTTTACCCAGGCTAAAGAATTCCAGCTCTCTCAGCCACTTCTCATAGGACTGACTTTCTAGACCTTTCACTGGTCTTGATGGGGGTTTGCTGTACCAGCCTGAAGGACTGGGACAGGCACCATCAGGGAAAGTAAGTGGGAGTGGGAGTGTCCTCAGTTTTCCAGAAAATCTCCACATTCTGTGTGTGGTTGCTGTCAGTCCTTTCATGACTCATAATTTCAGGAAGGTCTGAGCTTCCTTACTTTATCTCCAGAGATGTGAACAGAGCGACTTGAGCCAGCGTGGCATTGTTAGGTCAGACCTTATTAAGACATACCCTAAATCCTGAGGGTGATCCTATCTCATCCCTTCAACAACCAGGGATAAAGACATGATGGTCAGCATCTGTGACTGTGTTTCAGGGCCAAATATATCTCTTTTAAGGTTCTTCCTCAGGAGAGGTGTCTTCCTCCCAAAAGGCTGCAAAGGAAAATGGTGACAGAAACCAGAGAAAGCAGTAACAGAGAGCAGTAAAGAAGGAAGAGTATGGAAAAGCAGAAAATAGTCTCTTCTGGGTGTGCTCAGGGCCCCTTTTAATTGTTTGGCACGATGCTTAAATTTAAGTATACTCGAGGCATTGTATGCAAGAAGAGACTGGATGCCTTACTCTTCAAGGCGAGCAGAGTGTTTGTGGCTACAGTAAAGGGGGAAGGAAAAGTATAGCCCAGACTGAAGTAGCAGATAGAAAAGCCCTCAGACATCCTCGTTGCACTGATTAGTATCTTGAGTCATTGCCTTTGAGGGAGGTGAGAGTTTCCTCAGTGTGGTGGAATTAGATGAGCTCCTTTAATGAGGTTAGATACCAGAGGCATTGCGCAGTACCGTCAAGTTCCCCGAGGGAAAAAAAAAAGAAGGATACCTTTTCCCTGCTGAGAATCGAGGTCTAACTGGGGGTGATCAGTGTTCAAACAGAAGGCTTTGAGAGCTGCTGAAGCTACCTATGGCAACTGGAGGTGGCACTAGAGGTGGGAAGAGCTGTGATGCTGCGTAGCTGCTCCGCTGCCCAGATCTGCCCCCAGACACTTGGCCAGCCCTCAGGCCGGGCTCTGCCACTGAGATGTCCCTGTCCTGGCTGTCGGAGGCTGCCCTGCACAGCTGCCAGGTGCCCAGGGGCACTGGCTGGGCAGCCAGGCCCCTGTGACGGCTGGCCAAGGCAAGGCAGGCAACACTAATGCAATGTGAAACCTCCCCCAGACAGCAAGGCGGGCAGGCGGAGGGGAATGAGGACACAGGCAAACAAAAAAAAAAAAGGGAAAGAAATCAGGCTGTCTCTTTATCTCCTTTCAACAGACATCTGTTACACAATGTGTGTCT
Organism: Daphoenositta chrysoptera; assembly: GCA_013397915.1. Lineage (NCBI taxonomy): Eukaryota > Metazoa > Chordata > Aves > Passeriformes > Daphoenositta > Daphoenositta chrysoptera. The sequence goes on along the minus strand of VZRO01007945.1, from coordinate 24,995 downwards.
TTCTGCTGCTTTATATAGCAGGCGTTCAGTTTTCCTGCTTCCTGCAAGCGCTGCTCGGGACAAGGCGCCGAGATGAAGCAAGAGGCTGCTGTGCTTCAGGAGTTAAACCCACCCAAGGGAAGGTGCAGGTGTGACCCACACAAACCCCGTGGCCACTGACCCCTGTCCTGTGACTAATGCAAAACCCCAGTCTGGCTGTTCCAGCTTGGAAGCCACTTGTGCCCGGGCTGGGTCCCGGGGGCCTGAGTGAGTTTCAACACCAGAGCAGGGCTGGTTGCTCTAAATAACTCTGTCAGAGCTAAGAAAGCAGAGCTGTCCCCTTTGCAGCCAAACCTGTTGAGCACCCTCAGCTACCAGCTGGGCAAACAGGTTGTTGCCAGCTTCAAGTGGCCACTGTGGAGGGTTGACCCCTAAACCAAAACATCATTTGTCAGGCTGCTTCACTGAAAATCTATTAAAAATATTCAACAGAAGCGATGGAAAAGGGTGAGATTGGAGATTTCACTTTGGCTAGAGTGACCTGACAGTACTCAGGTTGAATTTTCCTTTTTCGGTTTTTTGTTTAATTCTGTCTCAAGAATTCGCAGCTCTCAGTATAATTTTTGTAATAGTTTGGAGTGTGTTTAGAAGCTTAAGAGTCTCTTCATTACCACCTTTTCCTTTTTGAAAGTGCCAGACTTTTTTGCACGAAATACGTATTAATAGACTCAGGGCTGCTGCAGCGATAATAAAACAAAAATGCAATGCAGAGGAGCAGTGAATCCAGTCACCAAACCTGTCTAACCCAAACCAAAGGGGCTCTCAGGAGCCCTCTCCTGCTCCTGCCTGCAGCAGAGCTCAAACCACATGTCCCAAGGGTAACCAGTCCAGCTGAAGCTGCAAAGAAATTCAGCCAAAAGACCCTCGCCAAAGAGCTGAGATCCAGATTTAGTTTTGGACCTTTTGAAAGCACAGAGCGAAGTGTTTGGGTTGGGAGTTCTCGGTATCTGCAAAGATCGAGTTCAAAGCTCAAGGAAGTTCTTGGCAATGAGAAGGAAAGTTGGTCTGGGATAGCAAGCGTGGAGGCACCACAACTTCCACTGAAAACAGCCCGAAGCTGTTTCAGCTTTTCTTTGGAGAAGCGAACCTTTCTCTGGTCCCTTCAATGCACTCATCCCCCCACTACCTTTCAGGATAACAGCGGTGAATGCCTCCTTTGTTACCAGACGCTTGCTGCCCTGGGTGTGTGGGAGGTGGGTGTTACGAGAGGCATCGCACAGCAGGATTCTGGTATTTTAATAAATGAGCTTCTGCTGGAAGTGACATTGCTTGAGTGTAAAACCAGGCGTATCTGTCTCCTTCGTAAGATACAGGGTATTTTGTGGGGGTGTGAGGTAATTTTCTTTGAATAATTGAATTAATTAATTACAAGTTACATAAATGTATAAGGCTCCAATTGCCCATAGTATCTGTGTACCATTCACAGAACTCAATGCAATATTTTCTTCTGATTACATGAACACTCTATTCTGAATATGCCAAACAACCTTCCTTTCTCCTTTTTTATAGTTCCCCGAGAACTACTTCTGTAACACCCATGAGATGTGAAGAACAACCAGAGACCTCCTACAGGGAACAATCTGCCACCAGAAGAGCTGTGCATTTCACTGATTTTTTTTGGCTCAGATGCCAACTCACGCCCTCATTCTAAGACAAAAAGAAAAACTTTTAAAAAATTGTAAAAACTTTGTTTCTTGGTGAAGCAAAACCTCAGAACATCTAAAGCGTTCAAAAGATTTTGACTGAGGTCCTTGCAGACCAAAAAAAGAGAAATGCTAGATTCACAAACGCTGCAATGGGAGGATGTATTGCCCAGTAGCCTTGAGCTTTAGGAGAACTGGTTCAGTTTCCACCTCTGAAGGAACCTGAGAGCAGCAGGGCGGTGTTTTCACCAGCAGCCTGCAAGCTGCCTGTGCATGTGCGAGGCTCCCTGGTCCCTCCTGATGAGAGCCGCTCTGTGCAGCGTTTTACACTCGCTGCCACACGCTCCAGAAGGCAGACAGCCACTTCCCAGAAGCGGGAATCGTTTTCACATTTGTCTTCTGCTTCAGCTCCCGTTAAAAGTATTTTATTCCAAGTAGAATGGCTTTGAATGGAATACCTAGGGAGACTCGACAACGGGGTAGGGATCTGTAGGGTGTTCATCTGCAAGGTCAATCTGCCTATAAAGGATTCACCAGAGCTTTGGGAGGGCACCCAGTGCTCCCCAGCAGTGTCTGAGCCACCAGGCACCCCTGTGTGTAGAGTGAGTGCAGGAAGAGTGAAATAAAAGTTTGCAATACCAAGCTGTGTATCAATCAATTTTTGCTGCTCTCTGGGCTGTAGAAATAGTAATGATTTAGCTTTAACTACTCAATTTTTTTTCCATCTCCGAGTTCTTTTTTTGACATTCTTTTCATTTTGCTGCTCTTTGTTTAAAAGCACTGTGTTTTTCCAAGATCCTCTGGAAATTTCCAAGATGTAGTGTTTTGCTTTGGGCTTCAGTGATGCCACTTGTGACAGTGTTTAGATTTTTATTTCAATTGCACCTCTGAGTCACAGAGCTGCATTTCTTCCTTCTTTTCTTTCCCTTTAGAAAAATGTTTCAAATTCCTCCCTCTAAAAGCGCTTTGGCAATATCAAGAACTGAAATCTTAACAATTAATGGAGCTGTTTTGGTGTCTCTGCTAGGAAACTTATATTCACTGGTTTTGGTTGGGATTTGGAAATAAGCAAGTATGAATATGCAATGCTGTTTGCCTGTGACTTTGTCTTTTGACATATTTTAAAATCCTGATGTCCCTGGTGTTGGCTGTCCAAGAACAGTGCAATTTCATCCCTTCAGGTGGTTCTGATGATACCAAATGTCACTCAGCTGCCTTATAAAGCCAGTGAAACGTGGAATGAAGCAGTCAGTAGCCTGGGGAAGCTCCCCTTTCTGTGTGGCTTCGCGTTCCTTGGCAATTTTATACGCCTGCATACATTATCCTTGTAAGTGTGATCTGATGTGTAGGTGGTCTCTATTTCTGACACATTACATTTATCTGCATCTCTGGAGAAGCTTAAAAAGTCAAGCCTTTTTTACAGTCAGAATATTCCCATGAATATGATGTATTCTGGGGACTGCATTCTGCATCCCAAGCATTCAGCTAATCAGAGCTGCAGCTCCAGCTGGCCGTGTTTTGCCAGGGAAATAAAGTGGAGCTATATAGGGAGAACACGTGAAGGCCTGCAGTAAAATTTTATGAGCCTGAGAATGGAATGACCACATTGCTCAAGACTCACCAGCAGAGAGCTGTGAAAGGCTTAACCAAATAAGTGGCAATTAAAACTTTATAGGGTTTCACGTTGTCATGTGTTTGTGCCCTGTGTGTAATTTTTATCTCCTGTTTACACCTGCAGTGGTGAAACTGAGGACAGTACACGTTGCTGTACAGTCACCCAAAAGGCATGATTTAATTTAGTTTGCTCATGGGTCTTCCTTGAAGCTACTTGGAGGTTTTATCTGTTATTTTGAAACACAGGGAGGAGTGCAGCAGGAGGGAACCGTGTGGTAGTGCTGCCTTCTTCCTGCAGTGCTGCACAAGCACTGACAGTGCTGTAGCCTATAGCTCCTCAGAGGAACTCTTATTCTCCAGTCAGTGTACTTTGTAGATGCCATGGAAACTGAAAGGTATCCGTGGTGCTTACCACTGCAGAACAAGAGATGAAATACAGATGTTTGTAACAGCCAGAGGGTATATTTGTTGGACATCTCCTTGAGCCAAAACTAGGTTTAAACATACTTCTGAGCTTTGTGGATGACCCTAATCTTCCTTGGTTTCGACCTGCTTCCAGGTTTGTTTATTTTCTGTATTTTCTTTTTCTACTCCTGGTACTGGTGGTCTCTCTGGTTCTTCTGGTATCCTGGCAAGGGCCATGGAGGGTCAGGACAGGCAGAGAGGAAGGGGGAAGGTGCCAGCTCAGTACATCAGGAAGGAAGAGGGCAGAAAAATCACCTCACTAAAGGACATGAGAGCAGAAAGCAGGGCAAGACAGGGTTAAATAGCTGGGACTTCAGAATCAGATTAAAAAAATACAGTAAATAGTCTTGAGACCAAACTTCTGAATCCCAAGCTGAAAAAACCCTGAGTTACTCAGCCTCATTCACATAATGGGAAAATCTTTCCCTTTGAAAAGCCATGCCTCTGCCATTAATACCAGGCATCTCTCTCCCCTTTTCTGGCCTTAACACGTTCACCAGTGCAACCCTGGAATCCTGCAAGATGTTACTTTAGAGATAAGCCTGTCCCCAGGGAATCATAGAAAACAGAGATGGAAAACACCTCAAGAGATAATCTACCCCCTGTTGTTGCCCCAGGCAGTGGAAGGCAAATTACATATATGGGCTGGGGCGTGGGGAGATGGGTGCATGGGCAAGGTTTATTTGCTGGAAAGCTGTGAAGTAACATGCTGGGAGAACGGTGAGGTCATGGGAATGGCGTTGGATTGGGAACTGCCAGGTAGAATGAGGTATTTTGTGGTGACAGTGGAGAGGCAACAATACCGGGTAATGACCACGCTCTAAGTGTTCTCACCCACACGGTTCAGGGCCGTGTAGGCATCCTGAACCGACTGGGATGTTCTTCCCTGCACATCTGTATCCGCGGTGGGATGGGAGTGAGGACTGGGAGGGCTCAGCAGGACTGGAGCTGCACATGCTGTGCTGTGGCAATCCCAGCCTTGAGCAACGCTGCCCTTCCCAGGGACAGCGCTGATGGATCCGGTTTGGTTGTTCTACAGGGTCAATAATTCGCAGTAATCAGCTCAGGAGTTGGGCAAGGTAGGAATCAAACTGAGCTCTTTGGGAATCCTGGTTATTTCAGACATCAAAGGAGGTCTGCAGAGCTAAAAATGTGGTTTTAGACATACGGTGCCAAGTTCCTGCCCTGTGAGTTGCAAAATTTCAAAGTGCTGTTTTTTCTCCATATAAAGGAATGGGGAAATGAGGAGAACTAATGGGAGACCCGAGATTAACTAAGGTACAGAGTTAGGGTGTATAAAAACACTGAAAGTCCATATGGGAAAGTCGAGAGGGAAAGTCCCATTGAAGAGCTCTCAGTCCATTGGAATGGAAAAATCACAAGCCAACCCTTCCAAGAAGAACTTCAGCGCTTACCTGGATAAAATCCTGCCAGGTGATTAAATGAATAAATAAATATTTCTGCAGAGCACAAGGAAAAGGGGTTGCAAGAAGACACGAACAGCAGCGTCATTGGCCGTGGGACAGCGGTGGTGGCCAAACTCGGTCCTTCCATGCCACCTAGTGTAGGAAGCTGAGCAGCTCCTGCTCCTGGCAGCGCTCAGCCGGCCTGGCCTCTGCGAGCAAGGGTGATTAACCAGGAAATTAAGTGAGGATCAGGAATCTGCCGCTGTATAAACCATCCCACCAAGGCGGGTAAAAACCTGCTTCCAGTACCACGGCAGAAAGGGATGGTGGTTGCTTGGCTGTGTTTGCACTGAGGCACACTCAAAGTTTTACAGAGAACGGTGTAGCTTGTATTTTTATATGTTTTAACTGCAGGAGTGTAAGGTTACCGACCTTGCAGCCCTTGACACACCATGAAGAAAAAGACAGCATGGGATGATTGCATTCTGAGACTTAGAAAAGTGGTTTGAGTCTTCATGTCTGTGACTAAAACCGTCCATTGGGTAAGTGGATATTGGATAAAGTTGGATGGTTGGTTTTGTTTTTTGATTTGTTTTGTTATGCTTGTTTGTTTGTTTTCAAGAGGATAGAGAAATTTCTGGTTTGTGGCTGATTTGTGTACGCAGAAAAAATGTTTTGTTTCCATCAGCACTTGCTCCAAAACATGCCAATGGATAAAAGGGGCCCAAAGTTGTGGTGAGCTGATTTCTAAACATATATATGCTTCAGCTGAGTGGTTAGGAATACTTTTCTCTAGTGCCAGTTGCTGGTGTAACTCATGGACTAAAGGCTAAACCAAGGACTCTTGACCTTACTTTGAAACATTCGGTGCTGGTTTCTCTTTGACACAGAAGAGCATATTAGGTGGCAGAAAATTTTGATAGCCTTTGGTGCTCCCAGAAAATCTATACCATCTCATTAGACTTGTTCAAAACTGCTTCTTAACAGACTGCAATGTCAGTCCAGGATGTCACCAATCCCAGAATAACCAGATAGCTATATATATATTTTTCACTCAACACCCATGGACAAGGGCACCTGCACAAGGGCAGATTGTCCTACGCATACGCATAAGATACGAAGTGTGTTTATAAGCAAGTTTTTAGAGTCGTAGTTGCTAGCCTTGATATATAAAGAACGAATGATCTCAGCAGAATTAAAAAAAAAAGACAGTTACCCTGAATAACTGAGCTGGAGCCTGCACCAAGCATAGGAAGAGGTAGCTCATGTTTAGTTTTGAGCATAATAAATATATCATTTTTTTTTCAGCTTTCTAATTTTTTTAAATCACTTTGTTTATTCCCTCTAGACAAATAGCTGTTTGAATCATGCAGTCACTCTCTTGCTGGAGTTGATAAACACTATTTCCTCCAACCAGAAACAACCCAGGTTTAAGGGGAGATCTGTGTCCTTCCTGCACCCTGACTCCTGCCAGGTGCCCTCACCTGTGCCCTTCTGTGTTCCCAGACGCCTTTACTGTGGAGCAAGAGAGGTTTTAGGTGGTGTGTAAACAAGGAAATCCCTGGAAGCAAAAGAGCACTTCAGAAGTTTGGCTTGCACGATGGCAGAAGGATGACAGGGAACTACAGCACTGACAGGGGCTGCAGGTCTGCGTGGTGTTGAGAAATGGGTGAAAAGCATCACAGGGCAGGAAGAGATGGAATGTCATCATGTGCTTTCCATTTCCACCCATGTAAAAAAAAAAAAAAAAAATAGATAGTGTTTCTACGCTTTCCAAGGCAATGTGATGTATGTGTCTGCTTCCATTATTAAAAATAGATTAAAATGATTTAAAATATGTTTCAGTATTAAAAAAAAAAGAGGTGGATGTTGGCCATTTTGAGTCATCAGCCAAACTCCTGGCCTTCCTGTTTTTCCCTTTGCTTGGAACTCCCACGTATCTCTAGTTAACAGAACTCCCAAAGATGAGTGATGTTTAAATTTTTAAAATCCCTCTTTTTCAACATTTTTCTAGTCTGATTATTGATCCCACAATGTTTAGTATCCAGGAAGCAATCCTAAGTTCCTGAAATGAAAACCACCTTCCAAAAGCCAGGCTTTTAAAAGATGAGTCATTGGCTGGCACTTGAGTATTTTTTGGCACTTAGCTTAAAAGTTAAGAGGTTTTGAGGACAATCTCTGCGTGTGGGGAAATAAAACAAAAATAAAATAAAATCAAAAAGTGCTTGGCATGCAGCCTGTCAACTTTCAGAGAAGAGTGTGATAAAATCACAGTGTCCTGGCTGAAAGTAGGGGCACTCTCGTGTTTGGTGTTTAACTCTTTCCTGAATGGCCTGTAATTACCATCCTGAATTTCTCTGAAGCCAGGGCTGCATTTCTTTTTCTCAGAATGTGTCTTTTGCTGCTTTGGTTTGCTGGGGGATGTGGGGAAGGGGGAGGGGGCTGTGGAGACCAGGTTCTCATCTTCTTCATCAGCTCCCTGCAGAAACTGCTAATCCTTACTAGGACTGCTGTCCTCGAGGCAAATGCTGGATTGGTGGAAGGTATTTCATCACTGATGCACCTGGGTCTTGCCCTTCCTCTTTGTTCCCTCAGGCAAAACCCAGAGCGAGGAAAGAAAGGGTAGGCTAACAGATATGACTGTCAGTTAAAGTGCTCTAAACATCTGCCTGGAAATAAAAATCTTTTCCCTATTGTTTTCGACATCTTCCTCCTGAGAAATCTAGTCTGCTTTGAGGAAGGTCTGCAGGTTCAGGTCAGCAAAGATTAACATCAAATAGAGGGAGAACAGGTATTTAGAAGTATATATATATATATATACCTTCCTGTACTGAACAAAATCCTAGCAAAAATGAGTGTATTATCAGCATGGTTTATGGTATCTGTTAACCCTTGGAGGTGGAAGACCTATTGACCACAGGCATTGAGGGCCTGCAGCACAGAGGGCAGTGCTGCAAATTCAAGGGTCTCTTGCCAGGTCAACAGCACAGTTCTGTGCTCCATCGTTCCTGCCATGAGTAAATGGGCAGCAATTTCAGTGAATCAAGAGAACTGAGGGTTGATAATTAAGGTGTTTCTTAGATTTCTTGAACTTTTTCTCATGCTACTCTAAATTTGCAGCTTCCCATTCTCAGCTTGCCTCTCCACAACATTCTGCAATGGCTAAGCTTTATTTGGTTTGTTTTGTGTTTTATAATTGAGTCTATAAAGCCTCTGTTGCAGTGTTTGAGGAAACTGATGATGGTCTCAAAATGTGCATTCTAGGTATCTCCTTGATTAACTGCAGAATGACAAGGACTGGGGCCGTGTGCCTGTGTGAACACTTGGACACACGAAACCGTGTAGCAGGAGACAGGTTGAGAGAGTTCCCCCAGACTTAGGAATAATTTTTCTAGTATGAAACATTTTCCAAGCAGACAGCACAACCATCCAACCTGGACAGCCACGGCTTAGCAGCAGCATCACCTCTTGTTACATAATTTTCATGTCAGCAGTGCATAACCTCTCACAACGTGCTCGTTCCCAATGCCAACTACCAAACTGGCGTTGCCCATGGGGGAAGAAATATTCTGTACTCCTGATCTCTCCAGCCCTCCACAACCCAGGTGCTCTGAGAGTTGCAGCTGCAGGAAGCAGGTGTGAGCCTCTCCGTGCCTGTGGCTGCAGAGTGCAGCCAGGAAAGACCTCGCCTGCAGCTGAGCAGAGGAACTGGGCTTTCCTCTGGAAGGCAGCTTCCCAGGGCTCCCTGCCAAGGAGGCCGCACCAGGAACCCTGAGCATTGGCCCTCTGCCCCTGTATTCCCCTGCTGGGGTCAGTCCGGGCAGTGGGACAGGAGGCAGCCGTGGGATTTGGGCTGAGGAAGGGAGCAGATAAGGACACGGGGCAGGGAAACGAGAAGCTGGAGTCAGGGGAAGTGGGAAGCTGACCTAAGGGCTGAGGAATGTCATTGGGGACCCAGGGTGGGGATGGGACACGAGGACTTGGCAAAGGAACTGGGAGAGGAAGCCAGGAAGGGAGGGCGTGGAGAGGCTGAGATTAGATGGGACCAGAGGGAAAGTCTCGCTCCGGGGTCGGGCTTGTCTCAGGTTTGGGAAGAAGACGGGGTTCAGAAACCTGACAAGTGGACCATGGTCAGGAAAGGGGTGAGGAAACAGCAGGAGGAAAAGTTGAAGGGCATTTTAGTGGGATGGAGCAGAGACAGAAATCCATGCACGTGCCCAAGCGAGTGTAGCCTTCAGAGCTGGAAGGAGACCCAGCAGCGCTGGGTGTTGAAAGCACCACTGACTGCAAATACTTCTCAGACCCTTCTTTGAGAGGAGCTTCAAGAGCATGCTTCCAGCTTCTTTCGTGAATTTTTTGAGAATTTTACTGAAATGGTGTAGAATAACCTTGCTAGGTAGGGTGAAAAGTGAAGTCAGGAAGGTGAGCAATGATATATGCAAACAAATTGGTGTATTTTTTTTTCTGCTTTGTCACGATGTATTTTTAAGTAAAAATCTCATTTTATGGCCAAAGAATTTGTCATCAGTTCCTTAATCTGCCATGTAATTAATCCATTAGTCTATACATTTCAGCAAATATTAGAGTAGATTAATTTTAGGAAGATATAATATAGAAATAGCACATTACTGAATAAACTTAAATGTGTTCTCTTGCTTTATCTCACCCATTTTTACCATTCTTTAATAGTTTTAAAATTGTAGGAGATATTTTTCTCTTCTTGAAATTTCTAGCAGCTGGTACAGATAAAAGGTCAATCAAGACATGCTTCAATATTTCCATGCATTTCACGATAATAAAGTGTGGTGGCTCCTGTGATTTTTAAATCCTTTTGTGAGGTAAAGAAAGGAAAGGTGATCCAAAGTTGTCTTATTGCAAGTGTATTTAGCTGTGTAATGTAGTGTATGAACTTGCCAGTCATGTGGAAGCAAATGTACCTCCTCAGTTTCTAAGTTAATTTGCAGCAAGAAGAGAGTTCAGGCAGAGGAATGGTCTGCCACAATTAACATTGTTAGTACGAAGTTTGCATCTACTTGCAAAATTAGAACCATTTTACTACACAACAGTTCTTACATTTTTCAAATACTCCTGATGCAGCTTCAGTGCAGTCAAAAATAAGCATCAGCCAATTAATTCTTTTTCTTCAGCTTTATTTCAGGAGTGTAATTAAGTGCAGTCTTTGGGCCAGATAAGAAGGACAAAACTTTTCTATTTGATTTATTGTTATGTTTTTTTTTTTTTCTCAGCCTGGTATTAGTGTAAATTCTGCACTGGAAGCAAGTATGATCAACCTGTTGAGGATGGATTGGTGCATTCAGCTTCCCTTACACTTATTTGATTAAAAAATGAAAAAAGGAGTGTCTGTAAAATCAGACTGTAAAGTGAGGCCCTGCATAGTCACCCCCTAGGCTTTATTGCCTGCTCTGGGAGCAAAGGAGGATTTTTGGTCCCATGCAGTGCCACACTAATCTGGGATCCTTCAAACCCAGAAGCCCCACAGATGAGCCTAAACCGTACCAACACAACTGTGGCCGTTGGCAGCACTCCAGAGAGATTTTTGGTACTTTTCTGGGTATTCCACTGACTTACCTGGAAGGTGCTTCAGTGTTTCTAACATTGCCTAGTGCAGAGAAATGGAAAATATGGTGGCATCTGCTAATTAATTCCACACTGAAATGCAGGCACATGAGAGGACTTAGCATTCTCAGCCTCTGGTGAGAGAGCACAGAATACTGATACAATTGCTCTTTTCTGATTGTCCATTAAAGATGGCCTTTGGAATATAGCCTTGAGTCTTTTTCTTTTTTCCTTTTTTTTTTTTTTTTAATACAATATGATGCTGCTAAAAGCTATTTAATGAAAATAAAATCTTTTCCAGAACAGGTACCATATGAACAGCCCCTTTTTCTTTCTGCTCTTCATATTTTTACCACATGTATTAGCAGAGCAATTTTTAAGATTCTCATCCAGGAAAGTACTTGAGCAGGTGCTTAATTTTAAGCATATGCTTAAATGTTTTTCTCTCTTAAACCCTTATTCTTGGCTTCCACCAGGACTGCTGAAAAGGGTGATAAATGTATGGAAGTTTCTGTGATGTAGAAAGCTGTCTATTAGTAACTCCAGAGAAACCACCAAGTGATTCCACATGGACCACCAAAACGTCTTCAGAGTGTAATGATTTTCATTTGCTCTGTCAGTCCGGGGTAGACTCAAGATGAAAAGTTATGTATTATTTTTCCAGCTCCCCGAGCTATTCAATCCTTCTTCCATCATTTGTTTAATACATTCCTCATATGCTACTCTGGTCTCCTGACACCCAGGCTGTTCCTGGGAACAGCTGAATTCCCACATGAGGGGAAGCACATTTTCATATGTTTTTTGGTATTTCAAAAGTGTTATTTTATTTAATAGATTTAAAATATTTAAGTCCCCACCCTTCCACCAGCCCTTTGGCATGCTTTTAGTGGTTGTCCCAAGAGACTGTAAAGCACAAATGAGAAAAACTACAACAGTACAGAAAAGCATGCTTTTCATAGGAGTTCAAGGTGACATATAGTCAAGAAATTCATTGCAAATAAACTAAACTTAGTTTCCTCTCAGAAGGAGATCAACTCATCACCTCTTCACTTTTACTGTTTTACTTTTAAGAGCTAATAAAAAATACAGACCCTGACTCTCCTCTTGCATCAATTTTAGATTGGCAATGTCAGGGTTATAGTACTCCATGAGCTACAGAACTCCATTAAAATGTTGGCACTACATCAAGAAGGAGAACCATGTCCACGTTACCTGAAGGATTTTGTCCTTCTAGCATCCTCCTAGCAGATCTTCAATGTGCAGATTAAAGGTATCTCTTTAACACAGAACTGTTAGTCCTGCATGAAATTGAAACGGGAACAGAAGACGATGGGCTAAATTCTAAAACTGCATGGAGAAAATAGGAGAAGAAAAGAAGGTAAACTCCCAAAGTCAGTTTGTGTTCCGAGTCATGCCCCTTCATCTTGCTGAAGGCTCTGAAACTGCAGAGGACAGACAGCAGTTACTCTATGAAACTCCAAAGAAATAACATTTTTGGAGTGAAATAGTGGCACAGGTGAAGGCAGTGGGAGTTATCTCTTGCCCTCTGTGTGAGAGGATTATGCAAAGTGCAGATGCTATGGGGTGCAGTGGTCACGGCTCATTTGAGGAGCAATGTTCTCGTTCCTGCCCATCCCAGTCAGGTGGAGCCACCACAGCCTGGCAGCTGAGAGATCCCTGGGAGAGCAGCGTTTATTGTCAGCCGCGGTGTTCCACAGCTGGGGAGCCTCAGGAGACAGCAAAGCAACCCAACGCGCATTGTGGGGAACAAAAGTAACACAGACCATTGAAACAAGCGGTGTTTTTAACAGGAACAACATGGAATCGTGTGGTGTTCGCTAACTCGTGCTCCGTGGGATTCCAGCACTCTGCGCATCCAGGGAAATGCAGTGTGGTGACCCCCAGCACCGAGCTTCCAAAGAGAGCGGAAAACTCTGCAAATTGGAGAAAACGCGACGGAGCCAGAGCGCTGCTCTGCATATTTCCTGCCCTTCCCCTCCTGTCTGTGTCACCAAGCGTTTCCCATTAACACCTCTCCTTTATCCCCCTGCTGCAGAGGCTTTTTCTGATGGCAAAGGCAGAGCAGCAGCTTTGCGAACAGCTCCAAACAATCGGGAACACTCCCATGGACAAAAAAGGAAGCGCTAAACTTTTGCTGTGCTGGACTGACACTGGCTTACTGTCAACTCATTAGGCAGCATCCTGAGCAATGACGAAGGAATATATTTGAAAATACATTTGGGACTGTTTTGCAAGCATCAGATCATTTACACTCCGTGTGAGCTTTCCCCTTCTTTCCTACTGGGTTATTGTGTTAAGACTATTTGTAGTTAAGGCTGTTGATTACCCCAGCCAGAAAACAGCATTTTTTTTTGGTGAGTACTTCTGAGGTTTTGAAATTTGATTTTGGTCCACATGTGGTGGAATAAAAATTGGAATTTCAGAGGTTTTTTTAGGAATAACAAATTGCTAAGAGAAGAATCAGGAGAGAGAAAACAGCAAAAAGATGAATCTGGCATTAACATGACATATGGGGAAAAAACAGCTGGTACATATCCTGGTAGGGTGAGGACCTTATAAATTACACTTTCAGCTATTCTGCATTCTTCTGTGATAGGCTCTAGGAAATCTTTCTGATTCACAAAACATTCTGTGTTTGGCAGAATGTCAATTCTGGAAATAAAAACATCACTGAAAATACTTGGATTAGCTGTATTGAGAACCCAAGAGCCAACTTTAAGAGATTAGACCTGGAGGAATGGAAAGTTAAAAGACCTTCAGATCCTAATCTTACATTCCCTTTACAGGAAGCTGCCTCTAAATAACATTGATTTGACAATAAATAGTTTCATGAGAAGCTGTTAGCAGCACCTACATTTTACTCTAGGAGGCATGAACAGTATGCCAAGACTGTCTGCAATGAAAAATGTGAGCCTGGTCTCCACATAGCATCTCGCATTACCAAATTGGGATTTTTCCATCTGACCAGTCATGAGGCACAAAAGCCATAGGCACATCCTAGAAAATAGCTATTGCAAAAAGTTTCATATATTGGAGACCAAAAGGGAAGCAGGTCAAATTAAAAATTGTAATTTGGGCTTCTGTCAAATCCTGCTTTCCCTTTTCAGATGAGATTTCAACTACTGTGGCCACATTTAAATTTTATAAACTGTCTCAAAAAGCTGAGAAACTTCAAAAATTTCAATTGACATTTGGAAAAAATTACCAAGAAAAGAAATGGAAGCACAGAGGATAAATATCTGAAGAATCACCTTGGTTTATTTATGAACAAAATACGAGGGGAGGGATATGGTGAAAAGCAAGAAAGAGTAAGAAATTTAGCAAAAGAAGGATAGACGTACCAAGATAGCTGGCCTTTTTCCTGTTCTTAAGCACTTCTGTGCTTTAATCACAACCTAGAAACCACATATGCCTCACTCAGGATCATAAACACCTTCCCTACATGGCCTGATTCTCCAAAGACTGTAGTTTTGCACAATATCTTCTAATGGCAAACAGATGCAGTATCAATTCCAGGTGTAGCAAGATAGAGAGTCTGAAGAAAAAACCACTCTGTCCAGGAATATTTAGGAATATTCCAGGTATAGTGATCCAAAAGTGGCCTGAACAGTGGGCTTGATCCTGCATCCTTGGCACCCTTTGCATCCTTTGAAGCTTTTGCACCCAGTGCATCCAAAAGTGGTCCAAAGTGGTGGGGCATTGCCAGGCTGGGTCTAGAAGCTGCTCTGCTGTGCTGTGCTGTGCTTGCTTCTGTTGTGGACTCAGTTGGCAGCAATTCAGGCCTCTATATTTTGTGTGTTTTTGTGCTGTGTAGACTTCAACAGTCCTATAGGACCACGTCTGCTGGTTTAATTTAAAGCAAAATTTGAATTGTGAAAGTATCCCAGAAGTGCAACTTTCAGTGTCTTCTGGCATGCGCTTCTGGTCCTGGAAGACAGAAGTATATCTGGCCCCAGATAAAGAGAACAGTATTAAAAATTGGCTTTTCTGCATAAAAAGGGACCTAGACATTGAAATAGGCTTTTGAAAAAGCCTCTTTGTGCTTGTGTATAAGTGTGGAGTTTCTAGGGCAGGAAAAGACCAAAAGGGGAATCCTGTGGCTCTCATATTCAGGCTTCTCATGTCTGGGGCATGTAAGAAGGAGGTGGTGGCTGTCACCATGGCTCTGCAGTGTTTGGGACAAAAAGACTGGGACAGATGGGCTGGTGCTTCTCTGACAGAGCTTACAAAGTCCCTTTTCTCTCAGAAGCAGAGATCTCATCTGGAGAGGTCCAACAAGAGCATGAAGACATTTTCTCCTTAGTTCTCCTTGATTCCGAGTGACACACACAAGTGTACCACATCATCTCTTTTACTTCAGGTAATTTTGTAGGCTTATATAATTTATTAGCAGAATTTTTATCTCAGAGCTTCGAAGGTCGTAATAACTGTCAGAGAGTTTCTTGCTGTTATAGCCTGGGAGTTGATACCATTGCAAATCCCTTCTGCACACAAACCCCTTAATGCCAGCCAAGTGGCATTTTTAACTCCAATTAGAGGGCTCACGGGGGAACATTAGCTACAGTTTATTAGCTCAGCTCCCCTGTTGCTAATCCAGTCTCCCTGCAGTCACTGGGTAGTGCAGGTGCTGCTGCACAGCCAGGCAAGAGCACCAACTGCAGGGCAGGTGTCTGGTTCTGCAAAGGAGGGATGGACGTGGCAAGCATCAACCAGCACACCACTAGGACTTGTAAGTGACGGGTTTAAAATGTTCTGTGCAAAGGATTCAACCAAAATTACACTTTGGTGTACAGGAGATGCTCCGTGGATGGCTTTCTCCAAAGCTTTGAGATACGTGGTTTGAAACACCTATGAGACTTCTGTTTTTGATTTATACATTGGTGTTTAAACGTATCTGCAACACCTCTTCAACCTATCCATGTTTTTGTTGCCTCTGGAAAGCACGTGCAGTGCACCAGGAGCAGTCCCACTGGGGACAGACCCGGCAGCCTGCTGGCTCTTCTGCACAGTTCCAGGCAGATGTGGCAGACTGGGGCTGAGAGTGACTGTGGGTAACAGAGCTTTCACCAGTCCCAGCTCCCAAAGGCTGGGGGCCTGTTTCTGTCACAAAATTCAAACGAGCAGACTGATCTGTCAATCAGAGTCTCGGTCTCGCTTGTTTACTCCCTTTGAAAGTCAAGTAGGCAACTTCTAGCTTAGGCCACATTCGGATATTCTGAATTCCACCAGCAGGCTTGCCTGGTGCTTCCTCCTGACTGAACCTAGGAACCTCCCTTTATGGTGTTTGTGCAGTTTCCTCACACATACCTCCGTGGTTCTTGGCTTTTTCAACAGACTGGAGATAAGTGATAAGGTATTTAATTAATTTAATTTAGGTATTTAATTCTTCCCAGGACAGGTTTGAGAGCGGTGACATTGGGAAGTCCAGAGTCTTTATTGTAGTGTAAATTCCCCTTAGTTTGCTCTCTATAATTTTCTGCCCCGAATTTTAAAGGCACAGTGCTGAAAACCAGACTAAAAACCTCTAATACTGGGCAAAAAGAAGGGCTTGTTGACTGGTGGCTTTATGGAAGCTGACAGGGAAGTCCTGCTTAGGTTGCAGGACTACAATTCCACCTGTTTTCTGCAAGTTGTTTGTTCAAGGGCTTTCAATTCAAGTTCTGTTCTGGAGAAATGAAGAACAGAGTATTTTACCCTGGAAAATTGAATGGGTTGATGGTCATAACCTAATGAGTTCCCCATATTTTTCATCCAGAAAGCTTTTCCCGGTTATGTGCTTTAAACAAGCACCAGAAGAATACTTGGACTGGTGTAAGGTTTCAATAGTACTGTGCAAAGACTGAGTAAAACTCGTTTTGCATCAGAGTGAGGCAGGTGGTGCAAAGAAGGGCATTGCTGGGTCAGAGGGCTGAAGTGAGTGAGATGGGAAACTGAACAAGCCCTGGGTCCATCTGCTGGGGAACTTGTATTTCCTCTCTCAAGGAGAATAAACCACAAGCTTGTGCCTAAAGATTTGATGAACAATGCATGGAATAGAGTCCTACCAGCACGAGTGGGTCTACAAGGGGTCTGCAAAGATCCATCAGCAGCCAATACCTATTGGCCAGGTACCAATCACCTCCCAATACACGCTGGCACCAGCACCAGTCCTGCCAGCAGGAAGTTTTCCCTTCACCTGGTTTTAACAAGGCCATTCGAATCCCAGCACAAGGAACCCGACACAAATTACTTACATATAACTGCTAGAGAAACTCTCCAAGTCTATCAGCAGGTGATTCATATCCTAAAGCACTAGAGAATGACAATTTTGCATGCAAGTTGTATGTGAAAAAGCAACAAAAAGGAAGTACGTGAACACTACAGAGTTCCAATGTATTTAACACCCCCTCCTAGCAATTAGGTTCAGTTAATTTTTTTTTGGTCCACATCTTGCCATCAGGTTCATTAATATCTGAGCATATCTTGTTAAGATTTACTGTATTCAGAGCTCTGCCGGGATTGGGTTAAATGAACTTCAAGACAAGTCCCTAGAAACTGATTCAAGGAATGCAATCTCAGCCAGCTTTTCAGAAATGCCAAGATGTTTAACAGATGTATAGTCTTTCAGAGTTAAGCTCTTCTGAGCTACAGTCTAATGCTGATGTATCAGAGGCTGATAGCTGGTTTTTGCCACTGCAAATCTCTGTCTCAGATGGATTCCATTGGAAAAAGTCAGTCATGTGCACTAGAAAATCAAGATCTTGGACAATGCTTACTCCACCTCCAATGCAAAAGCATCACCTCCATGCTCACAGAAAAGTGGGTTCCAGAATTCAGCTTCAGAGGCATTTGGATGCCAAATTATGTTTTCCAAAAGATCTTTTGATCTGTAAATACTAAAAGTAGCTTAAAAGTCTCATCCCCTGTGACTATATAATTATATTAGAGAATATAAATTTGGCAATGACATAAGTTAAATATTTTAGACACATAGTTCCCCTCTAGATGAGTTTTCCATGTTGAACTTTATTTCAGTTAATTGTAGGTGTAGACAGAAATATTGGAGCTGTTCCTATGAAGAAGGAAAATATGCTGAATATGGGAATGTATTTCAGACTGGAAGGGCCTGACCATAGGATTTCAAGTCCTGCATCGGGGTTTGCAGTTCTCTGAGTTGATACTAAATGACTTGTGACTCTTCCTGCAAGAGGATCCTGTAATGAGCCATTTTAAATAGAGAACATTTTTGTTGAATTGAGAGTTAATTTTGACTTAATTTACCAGATACTGCAGCCATGCTCCATAGCTGGAAGCAGTTACTAGAAAGGTACAGAAGATAAATCTGGCAAGTTTTCTCTACATAGGTCAGAACTGTTGTTATGTTAATTGTTTGACTAGAGACGGGGAGTTCTGTGTCTTTTAGAAGCATTGATTTTTTTTTTCCCCAAGTGGAAAACAAGGTCAGAAAGAAGAAACTGCCTCTTTTCCTTGCCTTGCACTCTTTTCCTGCACTGATTTGGGAATTTAGATGCTGTTGCCTGGCTGCATTTGTAAATCTGTCCTAAACTAAGGCATTTACATTTGAGTGTTTGCCCAATGAATCATTTCACTAGCTCTCCTCAAAATCTTGAATTAGCTCTGTGTGAGAAAAGATTTGAAAGCATTTGCACTGGTGGGGGCAGGGAGGATAAGAAGAGGTGAAAATGTGCTTTATGTGCCTGCTCAGAAATGTTAAAGCTGCTCGTTGGGTCAGTAAGTTCAGCTAAGCTCCTTCCTAAATTCTGCTGGATATCAGATAGCAGGACTTAGCCCTTATTCTAGTAAAGCTTCACAGTGGTGGTCTTCCACTGTTTGAATGCAACATAAATACAATTTTCTGCTTCAGGCTTTATCTCAGTGTCCCTGTGAAGCTGATTTATGGGAATAAGAACCAAAGAAATATGGAAACTGCTGATGTGGGTTTATCAAGGTATGCGGGATCTCTTGTATCTAAAATGAACTATCCTGAGTGAGTCACTTATTTTCCATCAAGTGCTTCATGATGTCACAATATAAATCAAATTCTCATTGTGAAGAGTAACTGGTTGCCAGATGAAAAATAACACTGAAAATTTAAGGTTTTGTTTCTCCATGAAACATTTTGAAATCTTAAATGATCTTGTTACTAGCAAGGGTAACAAAAGGCTTGGGAAAGAAAAATGGTTGCTGTGATTTGTGAGGGTTGGTCTCACTAAGGTTTTTCTGCAGGGAAGCTTTGACCTTGGGAAGAGGCAGAACACCTTCGTCTTTGCTGGCTGCTCACAGCCCCAGAGACTGAGACTGCTTTTTGGTGCAGGCTCATCTGCAGCTCCGCGGGGCTGTTTTAGGGCACTGTCCGGGCTCTGGGGCTGCACAGTCCCACCGCAAGTGCAGGGGCAGGCCGGTCCCCACCCGGGCAGACCTGCATGGAAAGGTCTCCTGCAAGCTTCCAGGTCCTTCCTGCCTTCAGAGAAGTGATGGGGAGCACATTCCATGGAAGGACCCAGGCTCCTGAAGGACATTTCCATGGGAAGCACCCAGGCTCCTGATGGACATTTCCATGGAAGGACCCAGGCTCCTGATGGACATTTCCATGGAAGGACCCAGGCTCCTGATGGACATTCCCATGGAAGGACCCAGGCTCCTGATGGACATTTCCATGGAAGGACCCAGGCTCCTGAAGGACATTCCCATGGAAGGACCCAGGCTCCTGATGGACATTCCCATGGAAGGACCCAGGCTCCTGAAGGACATTCCCATGGAAGGACCCAGGCTCCTGATGGACATTCCACGGAAGGAGCCAGGCCAGAGCTGGGACATCCCTGCTCATTATATCAACTGCTCTGCTTTCACTGCTAGTGGTGCCTCGTCAGTCTTCAAATCTGCCTGTAAAACTCATTCTTCAGCACTGGCACAGTTCTGATTTCATGTATAAAAGGTCCTTTTTTAAGCATTTCTCCCATCGATGAAGACAGATTCCTTTATAGTATCTTTGTTTCCGCTCCCTACACATATCTCCTGTAGATATAACATATGCTCATAAAACCAGCTGGAAGTGGGACATATAAACAGCAGGCACTCAGCAGTGGCTGCTCGTGCCAGCTTCAGTGCAGCACAGAGTGAGGATTACATTTATATTGCCCTGCTTCCCTACATAAAACAATTCTTTGCTCCTTGCACCAGCTTCTTGTGTAAAGCCAGAGAAGCAGCACCAGTTTGCACTTAGCTGAAGGTCTTTATCTGCCTCTGAATCTCCAAAAATCTCTCCTTCCTGGGGGGAAGGAGGTGAGGGGAAAGAAAGAGCACTTGGCTACAGCAAGGGAAAGGCTGTTCTGGTCTGGTGAGAATGCCAACACGCAGCGTTAGTGGTTATGTTACTTTTCCTGCCGCAGGTGTCAATCTTGGCACCGGGGAGAGCGAGCAGAACAGAATGACTCCCGGGCTCCTGCGATGCACTGACGTTTCCTTAAACGATCTGTTTACTTAGGTTGAAAAATTACAGACTGACAAAGCTGGAAACAGTTTTGCAATTGATCCACAAAACAGTTATAGCAAGGAAGAAGGAAGAACAGATGTCTCTGCTAATCCCCTTTCCCCAGCTCCCTCCAGCCAGCAACTCACCTCTAAGAGTTCCTCTTGTGGGTCATTAAACTGGCTTTTGATCTGACAGTGCCTCTCTTGCTACAGTTGCATAGGCTGTGTCCACAAGAATGAACTGAACTTATTTTAAAGCCACCAAGAACTTGCACTTGGTCCATCAATTCTTACCTGGCTTGGATTGGACACTTTGATTTTTAATGAAAAATCATCCATCTTCCCTTTTCTTAAGTGAAAGAAATACCGTGGAAATGTCTTATCATAGCAGAGCCTCACCAGCTTGTATCTCAGAGCTACTTACTCCTGGCACAAGGAATCTTTCCCTCACCTGCACATACCTGCAGAAAAGACAGAAAGTAACTTTATTTTGGAATGTGGATGTTTTAGGAATTGCACCATATGTAATTTGGATCACTTCATTGTACAAGCTGGCTCTGTGGAGGAGAACATCACTTTGAATCAACTTCACAGAGATTTTCTGGGAAAAGAAATAAAATGAACTCCTTTACATGTTTGTCACCTTTGGGCGCTTTTCTGGCAATTTTCGGAAGTCCTGAGGTGAATAGCACACTTTCAATGGAGGCACGTCCTGGTCCTCACCAACCCGGGCAGAATTTTTGCACCAGCCAGGAGGGGTCATGGCTAGGACTCGGTTTATTCTGTACCCCCTCACTTCATTTCTGGGGGATGGGGGAAAGGAAGTCTGTTCCTGGGAAAGGGAGAAGTCTGTTCCTTCCTGGTCACCCAGGATGGTGAAGGGAGTGGTCAGGCTCAGGGTGAGAATTTGGGTGTGAATCGTTCATTTCTTGTACACTTTTTTATTAGCATTTTTCCTGATACTGTTTGTTTTTTAAATCTCATTTCTCATCCCAGTAAATTGTTCTTATTTCAGTTGTGATCCTTACCTTTTGTGACTCCAATTCCCCTTCCCATCCTGCCTCAGGGGGAGGGTGAGGGCAGAGGGGGGTGCGAGTGAGCAGCACACGGTTTGGAGCATCTCTGTGGAACCCTAAATTGGGGAGTACCATTCCTAAACCACAAGAGTGTGCTGGGAAAATACTCAGCATCAAGGACCAGGGATTCATCATCTTTGTGTACTGCGTGCAGCAGGCAGCATGAAGACAAAAGAGACATTTGAATTCTAGTGTATTTATTGTTATTTATATTTCTTTTTTCAGTATGGCAACACAAGCCTGCAGGTAAGACTGTGGAGGCAGTTATGTTCATTGAACTTTAGCTTTTAGTTTAGATTGGAGTTCTTGTATCCTTGATCTGTCCTTTTATATGGCCTGATGTGGAAACAGCCGAAGTCTGTGGCTTTGGATTTCGCTCACAAATATCAGCTGTGACACCTGGACTCACCTACTGCCTGCTCTGACATTCCAGCAATACTTTTTAAGACATGAAAAGCATTTGAAGGTAATTAAATTTCTAATGGAAGCAAGAAATCCCCTTGGATATTCTAACTGTAAAGAAAGAGAGAAAATATATTACATACTTTTTAAACAAACAGCTGGCCATTAACAACAGCAATAATAATAGATTTTAGCTCTGTTTGAGGTAGTATTGGTTTCAGTCAACCAGATGAGATGTATCAATTTAGGTCAGAAACATCAAAATTACTTTAGGTCATCAAAAAATTACTTCAGATCCAGACAGTATAATTACCTTAGAGCAAGACATTTTCCTTCCTTTACCTTCAATAAAACCAACTCTTTTCTTACTCTTCAGCCAGTTCCATTTACGTATGGAATACTGTGCTGATTTTGGCTGGGGTAGAGTTCATTTTCTTCCCAGTGGCAGGTATGGGGCTGTGTTTTGGATTTGTGCAGAACACGGGGTTGATAATATAGAGGTTTTTTTGTTTCTGCAGAGCAGGGCTTAAACAGTGCCAAGGCCTTTTCTTTTTTTAGCGCTGCCACTCTGGTGAGGAGGTGGAGGTGCATGGGAAGTTGAAAGCAGACATAGCTGGGATATCTGACCCCAGCTGACCAAAGGAATACTCCTTTGATCTCATCTTCAGTATATAAATCACAGGATATCATCTTCAGTATATAAAGTGTGGGGAAGAAGGAGGAAAGGGGAGGACATCTGGACTGATGGCATTTCTCTTCCCAAATTCTAAATTTTGTTTGTTTTTCAAGCTTTCCTGAAGAGTTGTTATGCCTCCCATAAAGTTTTCACTTTTGATGGCAGAGAAAAGCAAAGACGTTATCCAGATTCTTGGGTTATCTTCTTTTCCTTGGAAGTATTGGTAGAAAAGGAAAATGTGATGGTTTATGTTTGTGCTGAACAAATTCTTTGCCTTCTGTCATAAAGAGTTCACTGACACCAGGACTAAGGTGAGGGCTTTGCAGTTGAAAGCATCATTGGTAAATGAATATAATTTTAAGTTCTGTAGCAATCATCACATGTCCATAAACTGCACAGCATTTGTGGATACAGTGTAGCTGAGATTTTCTTGATTTACTTCTTTCCTGCCTTTGCCCTTTTCATTCACTCTGCAAGCTATTCATGATTTCAGAAGCAAAAATTATTGCCCCTCACCTGCACTGAAAGTTCCTAATTTTTTTTGTTTAATGCATCTTTTCAGAGATGTTTCTGTAGACCCTTACTATGACGCTGGATGTTATCCAGCATATCTGTGAATCTTTCAGATAATCAGCAAACTAAAGGGTTTTAATCAGTGTAATGAAGTTTTCTTCTCTAATCAATACAAAGGAGATTTCTTTATCTCTTTGATCCACTTCCTATGAACAGAATGGATTTTTTTTTTTTTGTGGTTTTTGTTTGGTTTTTTTGTTTTGTTTTGTTTTTTTGTTTGTTTGTTTTTTGTTTGGTTGGTTTTTGTTTTGTTTTGTTTTTTGTTTGAGACAATAAAAAGTCCAGTCTCAGGAAAAGGCTACTTGGGTTTTCTGCCCTTTAGAACAAGAATGGAATAATCTCAGAGCAGACTCAACAGTTATTTGGCTGTCCTGTATTGGATGATGGGGAATGGATTACAGGGGTTAGGTGTCAGGATCATTTGATTTTCCTGTGCTCTTACAGTTCAATGGCATCTGTGTCTGCTTATCTGGGAGAAAAACCTGGAACCAAAGACTTTTAAATGAATAACTGCCCCAACATGTCATAAAACAGATGCAACATGGATTATTCACAAATAAAATTAAAACCCTGACAGCAAAGCCCAGGAACTTCACTCCATAGCAGAACCGAATATAGAAAATACTGAAAATATTTCTTATATGGAGGGATGACAATTTACACAAAAGCACAATTATATCATCAAGTTTTTAGCACACACTTGGGTGGGAATCAAAGAAGTGTGCTCCTCAGATAAGGGATGGCAAACTGTGTTTCACAGGGAAGGGTTCCAGGGACGGGTCTGGCAGAGGAACAGGCATCTCCCAGGCCTGACACTGAAATTTGTGTGGCACTTTCTGCTCCTTGCCCCCGCTCCACCCACCCTGCACCTGCAGCCTTTGCCAAAGGATGTCACTTGCTCTTCTTTAGCTTTTCACTTGCCTTTATGATCTGAGAACACTCTCCCAGCCCGGAGCAGGTGTGAAAGCTTAGAACAGCAGCTGTGGGATTTTATGCTTCAGAAGGAATTGGCATTGGTGCAATGATCGTGTTTTGAACTCTCTTGTCCTTTTAAAATCACCTCGCCTTTTAATCTAAATGGAACAATGTGATCCTTGGGAACTGTGAAGTGAGCACCTCGAAGATGATTTTCTGTTCAGCATCCTCACCCAGGTCCATTTACTCCTCTGCTTATCATCATGTTTGCTCTCCAAGCCTTTTCTTCATCATCCTACACAGGTATCAGTGATCATCTTCCACTCTCTCTTCAAGCAGGCCTTTTGAATGAATGTTGCCAACTTTCCCTTGGTGTCCAGAGTATTTATGAAGTGTTTTAGGAGTCCAGCAGAGAAAAGGAATGAGACACTCCAAATTAAATGACAAAAGGATGATGCCAAACTTGTTTTGAATTCAGCCCAAGGCACAAAACGTAAAAGGATTAGTTCAGGTACCAACAGCTCAGAATGTGGTGTTTTGTGTGGGTTGGCTTTTGGACTGTGTGCTACTATTAGACAAGTATTGTAACAAATTAGGAAACCATTTTCTGCCAGAACAGTGTGAAGTCTAAAGACATGCACTGACTTCTTCAGACGTAAGATTTCTTTTTGTTATGTCTTTCCATGGTTTTGTGTGTGAGTGAAAGAGAGGGTACAGGAGCAGGTGCTCTATGACTTTAATGTTAGGGTTTGGGGAGAATGCCACATGCAGTGGGGCTGGAGACCCTAAATAAAGGAGATGGGAGAAAGAAGGCAAGGAGTGTAGTGGATTCAAAGCACAAGGTTGGGAACTCAATTAAAATGATGGAAGAGAGGGTGAGTAAGATGGAATCAGTAAGCAATAGAACAACACATATTACTTTGTGTGTTGTTCCTATTCAGACTATGTATACATGAAACATACCTGGCACAAAAACACGCAGAAAGGGCATTTGGAGGTTCTTGCCCCATTCAAGGAGCAAGGTGTACCAAATGATGGACACGGGCAGAGTCCCAGCTGGGCTGTCCCACTGCTGTCAGGGTGCACACACTGCCCAGGCTGGGGGCCCAGGAACGGT
>VZRO01007944.1:164447-177990 GCA_013397915.1 Daphoenositta chrysoptera | reverse complement strand
TTATTTCCGCGCATTTATTTCCTGGAGTGTTTTGGCGCAAACTATGAACTTCAGCCCCTCTCCGCAGCGGGGAGGCAACAGCGGGGAAGGCGCCTGCTGCTTCCACAGGATGCCCGTGCCCCCAGCCCGCTGCCACCTGCGGGACCCGCGGCTCCGCACCTGCGGGCCCCAGTCCCCTTCCGCTGCCCCCTCCCTGTGCCCGCGTAGGGTCACTGCCACTGCGGGAGCTGCCGTGCGTGGGGGGGTGGCGCCGGGGGTCCGTGTGCCGCCCTCGGGCCTCGCCGTGACACTGTGTTCCCGCAGGGAGCGGCAGGAGCAGCTGATGGGATACCGCAAGCGGGGGCCCAAGCCAAAGCCGCTGGTCGTGCAGGTAAAGCGCGGGTGCCCAGCCCCACACCCCCGCGCTCTCTGCCGCGGGCTGTCCCCGGGGAGCTGCTTGCAGCGGGTTTCATCACACTGAGGAGCCTGCGCGCAGCCCAGGCGCTTCACAACACCCTGGGGACCCCCAGCGCTGAGCTCAGCGGGTGCCCCAGCCCCCCTTCCCTCCCCTCTGGGCCGTGGAGCAGACCTGCTGTGCCCGTGCCCGGCTGGCATTAGCAGGCTGCTCGCGGGCTTGGCAGCAGCGGTCCCACTCGGCCCCTGTTCCCAGACAGCTGATTGAAGGGGGCTTTTCTTCTTTTCATTGCTTCATTAATCTGGAGCAATGCACAGCCTCTAAGTTGGAGTGGGCTGGGGCCGCCTGCTAGAGGATGCGGTGCCCCAGGATGCAGCGTCCCGTAAGGAGAGCTGCTGGAGGGGCAGGGGTTCCGCCGGAGCCCTCGGCACTTGCCGGAGCTCTGGCACCTGATTCTCCAGCCCTGTCTGACCGCAGCTTTTGGCTTTGCATTGCAGCTTCCATCCTTTGCCCGCCGCTCGAACATCCTCACAGGGCTGCAGGACCCAGCCGTGGACACCAGGCCCAAGCTGGACCTCGGTTCCTCTGGTAAGAGCCAGCAGCACCAGTATGAACTCAACAGCAAGAAGCACCACCAATACCAGCCCAATGGCAAGGAGAGCAGCATGAAGCACCAGTCCCACAGCAAAGGGAAGTATTACTACCAGCTGAACAGCAAGAAGCACCACCACTATCAGCCGGACCCCAAGATGTACGAGCCCCATTACCAGCCTAGCAGCAAAGAGCCGCAGGGCCAGGCCTGCTTGGACAATAACAAGACCCCCCTGGTCGCCCACCCAGACAAGTGGGCTCATGGCCCAGCCAAAAACTTGCTGGGCCCGGTCAAGAACCTCACAACAGAGAGCAAAAATGGAGCTGAGAAGAACCTGTCCAGTGGTACCGGACCGCCCCCCCGGGACAGGGTGACCAGCAATGGCCTTGGGGGAAAGATGAAGATCGTCAAGAACAAAAACAAGAATGGGCGCATTGTGATTGTCATGAGCAAGTACATGGAGAACGGCATGCAGGCGGTGAAGATCAAGTCTGGGGAGCCTCCCCGGAAGCGGACTGCAGAGGAGAGGACTCCTAAGAAGGGTGGGGAGGAGAAGGTAGAGGCTTGGAGGAAGCCAGGGGAGGAGAGGGTGGCGGTCAGCAATGCTCTGAGTAAAGCAGAGGGCGAGAGCCGGCAGTCCCCTGCAGAGCTGGAGGAAGGTCCCCAAAAGACTCCCTTGGCCAAGGAGCTGCCCCTTCCTCCCGCGGAGCAGCCCTTGCAGCTCACTACTAAGCCGGACCTTGTGCCCTGGTCCCTGAGTCCCGTGTGCGAGCACAGCCCTTCCGCCATGGGACTGAACCTGTCCAGCGCTGGCTCGCGGAAGCGCTGCCTGTCAGAGCCGCACGTGGAGCAGGAGCCAGGCAAGAAGCGCCTGACCTCCCGCAGCATCAGTGCCCCCACCTGCCTCAGCCCCCCGGCCCCCGAGCGGCCAGAGCCGCCCGCCCAGCCGGAGGTCATCCTGCTGGACTCGGACCTGGACGAGCCCATAGACTTGCGCTGCGTGAAGCCGCGGGCGGAGGGTGAGCTGGCCCTGGCACAGGTGAAGCCGGAGCTGCCGCCACCACCACCGGCTGAGAAACCAGCCCCGGAGCCTCCGCAGCCCCAGGAGGCCACAGAGGAGGAGGAAGAGGAGGAGGCTGAGTCCCTGCAGGAATTCAAGCCCTTCTTTGGGAATATAATTATCACAGATGTGACCGCAAACTGCCTGACTGTGACCTTCAAGGAGTACGTGACGGTGTGAGGTGGGATGGCAGCTGCTCCCCGTGGGAGCTGCCCGCCCATCACGGGGCCACCGGCCCTGCAGCCTCCCTCCAAGGTACTGGTGCCCCTTCCCCGGAGCCCATGTGCCCCTGCCCGCGCCGCGGCGGCCGAGCCTGCCGTCTCCACCGAGGGGACGCTGGGACAGGGCCAGGCACGGTGGCCATCCCTGCCACGTGGGATGACCTCGCCGCTGCTCCCACCCCGCAGCTGGGGGCTGCTCCAGGACCTGCAGGCAATGGGACACACAAGGATGGGACCCGCCAGTTACTCAGAGTTATAGTATTATATTTTAACAGTGCTAACTTGTCAAGTGATTCTTGCTCCCGTTTGTACGTGGTGTTATTGAAATGTATTGTTTGAGCTGAAAGCTGGTCGCTCCCTGGCCACGCTAATATATTTATTTGTAGGTATTTATATAATGAAATATAAAGCCTAGATTTATGGAGTCCCTAGATCACCTTATAAACTATATCAAACGACTATTTTCTGTTCTCCTTTTTAACCATTGAGCATTTGTTAGTCTTGGTCCCTTGCCCTCCCCACAACCCGCAGGACCATCCCGTATATATTTTTTGATACTGTACACATGTGGTGTTTCTATGTGCAAAAAAAAAAAATCGTTATCTAAAGCTAAACGAGCTATTATAGAAATTGCTGCTATTAGAAATGTCTAAACTATAAGCTTCCAATTATTAATTGCTTGAATGTAAATATTAAATGGAGATGTTGAAAGTGCATTTGATGTTCTGCAGCTAGTGTAGATCGGAGTGCAAAACCCAGCTGCTGCGAGCTGCCAGCGGCACATCCTGGCCTGAGGGCTGTGTCACAGGGGAAGAAATGTATCATGCAATCATGGCAAAGGACTATAAACCTTTACAAAAACTACTGGGATTTGGAGTGCATTTGTTACAGCATTATGGATGGCAGGTCTCTCTGCGAGCAGGCTGCAGCTGGGCTGCCCCAGAGCCGGTACTTGCAGGTTAAAAATCGGCTCCGAGATGGAGTGTATTGAATATAGTTCAGTTTTCACCCCAAGAGTGTTGTGTCCACAGTGCTGAGGGCACCCTGTGTTGTGGTGGGCAGCGAGGCCACAGGAGACGGTGGTGTGGAGCTTCCCTCCTGCAGTGCCCAGGCAGGGCTGGCCTCCTCCAAAGTGGGCTGTGGGAGGTCTGTGATGGGAACCTGAGAAAGCTGTGGAAGCACAGGCTGGGAAGGTGGCACAGTGATGGGTCATGGTTGCCATCCCAGCAGTGCCATCCCAGTGCTGGGGAGGGTCACAGTTAGATGAGAAGTTGAATGTCTCCAGAAAGGAAGATGGTCCAAATTCCACCAAGAAAGCTGCAGATAGCTCTGAACAAGATTAATAATTGCTGGAGTCTACTGGAAATACAATGCAGGGCTAATTCTTTACAAGAGGGCTTACAGTGTGGTGGCTGAGATACGGTGCTCAGTCTCTGTCGCCCCCAGCAGCCCCCCATCACCTCCCCAAACAGAGTTGCGTGCTTGGGCAGTGCCACCCTCCGAACCTGGTGCCAGCAAAACTGGCTCTGCTGCCAGCCTGTCTCCTTCTGGGCTTTTGGTCAAAGTCAATGTCTCCTCCAGCAAAGATCTTGCTTAAAATATTGTTGATGGCACGTTGATGGCTGTGGACCAGAGCCGTGAGCTTGTGAGAAGCAAATTTAATTGGTTCGGGTAAGGTGGACCCTGCAGTGATACCTGAGCTACCTTAGACGTGGGGCGAGGGGCAGCCCTGCGTCCTGCTGTCACACTGTGTCTCTGTGCCCAGGCACGTGGCAGTGCTGTTCCCACAGCACAAATAACCCCCATCTTGTGTTGCCCACTGCTGGGCCACCCAGGCTTCCCAGGTGTCCTTTCATGTACATTAATTCCAAACTTACCTTGGTAATCGTTTCTTTGTAAATCCCCATTGTCATATGGTGTCTGTGGGAAGGTGGGACAGCATCCAGCCAGGTGTGGGTCGCAGTGGGAACCCTTGCATGTGCCAAGACTTGCCTACAGCAGTTATGCCAGAGCAGAAGCACTTTTCCGATGTAATTTGGATTAAATTGGAGGAAAAGTGAGCACTGGGTTTGTGGATGCCATTTTCTTAGCTGTAACAGCCAAAGAGGCCTGTATCCAAGTGGGACAGCCACCTGTGGGCACCATTGTGGCAGATGCAGGTTTTGCTCTGGTGTAGCTCAGGTTGCTGCTCGGAGTGTTCATGTGGTGGGAATGGCTGCTGGGAGCTAGCACTGGGGAGGTAGCTCCATCCCAGCTCTTTGGTTAAACTGGTTGGCATGGGCAGCGTCAGTGCTGACAGCTCAGTTCTGCCCTGGTTTTGGTTGATGCTCCAAAGCCGATGGACACTTGGGCAATGTCCAGTGCCGGGATGTTCACCTGCCTGCGCAGAGGCCCCAGTGCTGGTGGTTTGTGCACCCAGGGCAAGTGGAAATGGTGAACTCTGATTAAAATCAACATTTGCCTGATAGCTGTGCTGAATGTTAAGAGGGTTTTAATCAACACTATGTGTCACCAGAGCTCTGTGGGTGATGTGCTGAGGGTGCTGTTGGGGCAGGTCTGGTGAACCCCATTTTGCGCCGGGGGTTGCCCAGGGTTGGGTTAGTGGGAAGTGTTTCCCTGCCATCCCAGGCTTTGCTATCAGAAGATACGATCAGAAGTGATGCATTTCCCTTGATTAATTAGGCTAATGGTTATCTGAAAACAAAAATGGCATGGAAGAGGAGACGCATGCTCAGAATGCAAAATGTGATTTATGAAAAGGGAAGTGCGGCTCAACAGACAGCTACGGGAGCCAGTGCAGGAGCTGGGCCGGGCCACAGCTGCGGGGCAGGGCGGCTGCCAGGGCACAACTTGCTCTTTACCCAGACAAAGGTAGATGAAACCAATGGGGTTTCTCACAAATAGTAGGTTATGTCTTTGAACGTGGGCTTGCAGGCTCCAGGCCAGAGCCTGGGTATCGCTGCTGCCGCAAGCTGGCTCGGCAGCTCCCTTCCCTGGGCTGTAGGTGTGCGAGGGTCTGGGCAATTAATAACTGCTGCAGGTTTGCAGTTAGCTCAGCTCATTAGCATTTCTGAAAATGGAGGGTGTTGTGTTGCCAGTTTTTAAGGAAACACTGTCCCTCTGAGCATGTGTTTCTGAGTTCCCTCCCTGCACCCACCACCCCCAGGGCCGCAGAAGCCCCTGAAGCACCGTGCCGGCAGCAGCCATGGTTGGTTTGAGGCACCATTTCCCGGAAACCACACAGCCAGATATTTCTTACTTTAATAGTTTGATCATGTTTATCACAACTCCAGCAGCTTCCTGTGCTGTAAAAGGTGTGATAAGTAGTTACTGGTTTAAAAGCTGCACCCTTCCCTTGCTGGGCCGGTTGGCTGGGAGAGATTAATTACTTATTCCTGCCACTCTCTTTCCCTAGTAAATGCATCAAATCTAAATGCCTGTTACTGAGCAAATTAATGTGGAGTCCACGGTGACTTCCAATGGTTATCAGAGTGATCCAGGGCGAGATGGAGCATCACCACGCTCCATTAGGAAGACTGGTGTGCGCTACATTTAATGTATTTCCCAGGAATGTGTTAACGTCTGCTTGGTTTGGATTTATTCCAGACAAACACTTGCTGATGTACAAGGAGAATTTGTGTTTGTCTTTGAGCCCTTCTGAAAGGGCCTGATGGATCCACGGCCATGGACAGAGGAGGGGCTGCAGCTCTGTGCTGATCCTTTCAGGTTCTCCCCTGCCCATGGTGGTACTGGTGTCTGCACCAGCACTGGGCTGGGATCCAGCTCCATTGCCAGCAGCTGCCATGGCCCTGTGTGGTTTCAGGAGGTGTCAGTGTGATCCCTGCTCCACGCACGGAAAGCGATGGAAACACCCCAGGCAACGACCATGGCACAGTGGCAATGTGGGCCCCAGGGCTGGGTGGAAGGGCTCCATCCATGGCATGAGGATGCTGTAATGAAGAAGGATGTTCAGTAAACACAAAACGTAGAGCTGATGTGTTTTAACCAGAGTAAGAAACAGCCTTGTGGGAACTGGGAGATCCAGTCTGGGAATGAGTCCAGACTTCAGGTCCAAACTGGAAATGGGAGAGAAGCTTCTCGAGAAGGGCAGAAGGTGGAGGTGGCTGTGTGCAGTGGGAAGTGGAGGATTTCCCTGGCAGTTAGGGCACTCAGTGCTTTTGCTCATACATGCGTGGGATCCTCCAGGCATCCATTGTGTGCATTTCGTGGAATTTTTCCTTTATTTTCCCATTCTCTCATTTTGCTGTGCAGTGTCAGGAGGTGGCTGTGTGACTTTGCTGAATGCAGTGATCTCAGCATCCATCCCCCATTGGAGAAGTCAGCAACAAGGTAAAGCATTCATGGTCACGTTTTGGGAGGGAAGCCCCTGCTTGGGTTATGTTTTTCTAGGCCTGTCCCCTTGAGCACAGCCATACATGTGTCAGCTGCTATAAGCCATTTTAACTAAAACTGGATCCAATGGGGCTAATCCAGCAGCCACTGCGGGGGTTTGCTGGGTTTTGGTGGGGTTGGTGTCTGTCTGTGTAGGAGAGCAGCTGTGGGAGGGCAAGACCAAGGTGCAGCCCTCTCACCGAACTGGGACAGCTGGCAAGGGAACGGAGAAGGGGATGGAGAAGGGGCTTTCCCACTTCAGCCCCAGCCTTGAACTCCCTCATCTCCCCCATCCCACGGGCTGCCTCTGGTTTGAGCAGTCAAAAAAGCCTGGTCGTAGGAAATCCTCAGTCTCTCCACAGATAAGATCATTTGGATTCAGCCCAGATTCATGTGAGATCTGTCGGAGATGGCCACAAGGACACAGCTCTGTTTATGTTTGCACCAGAAGAGGAAGGCAGCTGCACAGAGCCAGCACAGCCCAGACCATCCCCAGGTGCTTCCAGAGCCTTGTGGAGTGGCTCTTGACAGTCCCCTGTGCCTGCAAAAGCTCCTGCCTGCACCCTGAGCTGGTGAGAATCCCATTACAGGCAAACTGAAGCATTTCACACTTTCAGGAGGCAGCTGGGCCAGTAGTGTCTGACGTAGGCATGGTCTGTGGCATGGCCCAGCCTCAGGCAGCAGCAAGGGAGAGCTGTGGTGTGAGCACGAGGTTGGATGGAGATGGGGGCTGAGCTCCTGGGGCTCCCTCACTGCACTCCCAAGTAGGGGCCCCCTTGGTTGCTGCAGGGAGTGACAGGAGAGGGGGACAAGTGAGGGGGGCATGAGAGAGGCACCGAGGTGGCTGTGGTCAGGTGTGTGCAGCCTGCTAGGGAAGGAAAAGATGTTGGTGGTGGGTTGGAAAGGAGATCGGAAAGGGAAGAGGGACCTGGTGGTGCAGTTGCTCGTCGGAGCCATCCCTGGATCTGTGCCAGCGCACGGAGTCTCGTGGAGACTGAAGGGGTGTTACTGCATGACAAACCTTTGGGTGCAAATGGGAGAGAAATTAGGGTCTCCGTAATGATGAAAGTTTGGGCCAGGCCCTGGCAGGGCTGAGGGTGGCCGGGGTCTCCTCCCCCTGGACTGGGAGTTACTGGTGCCTCCAGTTGCAGGGTGAGATCCCAGGCTCACCCAAGAGCCATTTGCCAGCACCTCCTGAAGTCGTTTCTCAGAGGAGCCGTCAGTTCAGCTGACACCTTGATGTAGTTTAAGGCAAACTGCAAACATGAAGATTTATTTTTATCGAAGGAGCAGGCATATAAAACATGTTGTGCAACACAGCAGGAAGCTCCCTGGATCCCGGGAGCTGGGACTTGGGCACACCGGGCTGTGCCATCCCTGGGCGACCCTGCTGGCAGCAGGCCCTGGGCTTCCAGGGTGGGGAGAGAAGGAAATTTGGTCGCCAACTGCCAAACCCTCCAGGACTTCCAAACCCTCCAGGGTCCCCAAACCCTCCAAGAGCCCTGTCAAACACAGCACAAGGAACGGCACTGGCACCAGGTGGGGGGACAGGTACTGACCCAGCCAAGTCACCGAGGCTGAACCTTGCTGGTGCTACAAGCTCTGTCCCAGGAAGCTCCTGAGAAGTGGGGCATGGCCACACTCCCGTTTTCCCGGGGGTTTATGCATTGCCATGGCCTGAATGTGGACACAGCTTCCATAGCATAGAAGTGCTTCAGTCAGAAGGTCTTAGTTGGAGGTGAGAAAGGGGATAACTAAAACCTTTCAGAGGTGTTGCTCTTGTGCCGTAGGAGCCAGGACGAAGACCTGGATATTATTAGAAAATGCATTAACAGCAACCTGGACGGAGGGTCTGAGCTGATGGAATCTTTAACAAACATGTATTTATTTTGGATATAAAGACTATGCTGAGCAAAGAGTTCTGGTTGGGAATTTTTTTGGTTCTGGTGGGAAGCCCCTGGGTGCTTTGTCTTTGTCCACAGTAGGGATGAATCTGGAATGTACAGGACAAGCAATGGTGATGTTTGGTAAAGGCTGTGAGATGAGCCACAGAGGGGAACAACCTGCCCCAGGGAAGCGCCAAGGGATTCCGGGTTTGCCCCCTTCCCTGATGCCCAGCAGGGGAAAGTGTCACTTCGTTTATGAAGCACAAGAATAGGAATATCAGGATGACTCAAATGTCACACGTTATCCCTCGGCTTCAGCAGCCCAGGGGCAGCTCCCGCAGCTGTGAACAGCAAATTAGGACTCAGTGTTTCCCGCCCGCCGGGTGCCGCCGGTGGCGGGGGAAAGAGAGCTCAGCCCGGGGGCAGCCGGTGGGAGCGGGCTGTTCCCGGGGGTGTTCCGCGAAACCGTGTCACGCCGCGTGGGCATCGTCACGCCAGGTCCGAGGCGGGACCTGTCCGCAGCCGCTGGAGAGAGCGAGGAAGCGGCGGGGGGCGGCGAGCGGGGCTGCGGCAGCGGCGAGGGCGAGTGCGGGCTAAAATGGCCACGCCGGGCTGCGGGCGTGGGCTGTGCCATGCGGGGAGGGCTCATCCCCCGGGCGGCACGCTGGGAAAGGGGCGGCAAACCGCACCGGGGAGCGCGGGGAGCGGCAGAGGGGCGGGCAGCCCTCGGCCCCGGCGCTGGGGAGAGGGGTCCCGACACCCTGAAAATGCCCTTTGTGATAGATTGGGCGTCGTGTTTCATAAGATAAGGGTTGGGGGGCTCGCCCTCTGAATTTCTGGGTCCCTGACCTGGTACGGCCCCATCTCCTGCACCCCGGAGGCGGATGCCCCTTCCCACTGCCCGTGTCTCTGAGGGGAACGGGCTCCCCAAGTTCGGGGAGCTGCTCGGGAAGAAATACTTCATATTTTGTCTGAAAGAAAAAAGCAATGGAGCGTCAGGTTCTTTTTAATACCAAATACAAGGTATGGGGAGGGGAGGTTTGTTCCGTATCAAGGAGCCACCGAAGCATCTCAAAACACAAAATAAATGCTAATATTCACATATGCTTGGAAACCTTAATTTTCACACATTGCTGTTTCCACACGGCTGAAAAATGAAGTGTTGTCCCCGCTGTACCCATCCATTTGCCGTGTGGTGCAAGCCAGGCTGTCATTTTAGCATCAGGAATGTGCACTGGATCCAGCCGTGACACTGTCCTTCCTCCGCCTGTGTTCTTTTGGCACATGCAGTCACCAGCAACAGATAAACCAGGGGGATCCATGGTGGGTTGTACAGAGAAGAGGCTGCGGTGGTCGGACACCAGCGGTGCCTCCCCTCTCCCCGGCGGCTGGTGGAATGATGCCTTATCTCGAGTTTAAGGGCTCAACCTGACCCTGAGCCATTTTTAACCCGAGGTGGGAAGAGCCCTCCCTGGGTGTCTCTCTCTGCTTTGAAAAATCTTTCACTGGCTCCACGGTAGCCGATTTCCTGATGTTTTTCTTTTTTGTAGCTCTGCCACCTGAAGCAGACCCACTTTCTCAGGGTTTGATGCTCTGCTGCTTGAAGATGCTTTAACTCTCCGGACTTAGAAATAACTCCTAGAGCAGAGCCCCAAGAAGAAGGCGTCTAATCTAATGTACTAAATTTCCATATTTTGTGCTGCAAGCAGCAATTTGTGGTTCAGCAGCAGCGGCTGAGCAGGGACGAGCATTATCGCAGGAATTCCTTCCATCTCATGCCTGAGTGTGTGACAAATAAGTCTCGGTCGTGGCATTGTCTCTCTGCTCTCGGGTTGTCAAANACGATCCCCGTGACTGAGAATGGCTGCTGGTGCCACGTCCCAAGTGCTGGGAGATCAGGATGCAGAGTTGGGGGTGGCACAGGGGCCGTGAACAGCAGCACCCCCGTGTCGTGGGCTACGAGCGGCCAGCGGGGGGCTCAGCACAGCCCGCTGCGAGCTGGAGTTCCACGGGGCGAGGAACCTGCGTGGGGGCACCGGGGAGGGGCTCAGTCACAGAAAGGGCTGCGATGAGCAGGGGGTTGTTGCAGAGAACCAGCCCGACAGCCGCTTGGTGGGGGGCTGAGCCATCCCTGGGAGGTCCCGGGACCTCCCGCCGCCGGGGCAGGGTGAGCTCCTGAAGGGCTCCCAAAGTGTCCCCGTTTCCCTGCACCCGGGGAGGAACCATGGCAGGAGGAGCCGAAGAGCCAAAGCTGAACCTGTCCGGGGGACGGGGGCGCCCCGCCAGCACCCGGTTTGCGGTCAGGGATCGCTCTGTCCCCGTACACATTCAACACCGCCCGAGGAGTTGAACGACAAACCTCCGCGGCAAGGACCGCCGCGTACAGCCGCTCTCTCAGTGCCACCGGGAGCTGTGTCACTTGGCGGGCGGGGGACAGGGACAGGGATGGCACCGCCACCGGTGAGGGCTCCCCGTGTGTGCAGGGGACCGAGGGCAGAGTGGGGCGGCGGTACTGCTCGGTGTGTGGCACTGGTGAGCCCGCTTTCGCGTGGAACAGCCTCCGGTAGCTGAGAAGAGACATTGAAATATTGGAGAGGAGTCGGGGAGAGACGGAGGGATGGCGGGGGTCGCGGGGAGCCCCAGAGTGAGCCGCGGGGGTGTCCGGCCTCCCGAAGGGAAGGTTAAGGACATCTTGATCAGCCCGTAAAGCTCTCCTAGGGAAGAAATTCAGGGGCTCGGCTGAGCTTTCATCCAGTAAACGCAGACACGGCAGGATCCAGCGGCTGAGTCCGCACCAGCAGGAGCTGGAGCTGGAATGCGGTGCCATTTTCACCGCGTCAGAAAAAAAAACATGCAGGTGGGAGGGCAGAACCCGGTTTGCCTGGCATGGCTGGGAGAGAATTCCTGGATCCAGCCCCAGGTTGCTGCGGCAAAAGTCAAGAGAGGGGGTTGATCCAGAGCCTGTAGGACAGGGGCGGGCGGTGGGGGCATATAGCGGCCCCCCAGTCATAAGCCCCGATATTTTATGCACCTCATGGTCCGCTGTACCCTGCTGGATTTGTGCCTTTATCAGTGGCTTTTATAAGCTGAATCCCTTCTCTCGAGGGCGCTGCCCGCACACCACCACACACGGGCACCTCAGGGGAGGGGAGGTGGCTGTGGCGTGGGGCTTCCCCGCCTGTCAGATGGCAGCCGCGGGGAAGCGAAGCCGAGGTGGGACCCCCACTCCTACTGGGGTCCCGCAGCGCTGTTTGTTGCTGGACTGCACAGAGGGGTCAGGGGGGACAGGGGGAAGGAGATGGGGAAACAGAGACGGTGGAGGGCCCGGAGGCTAGTGAGGGAGGAGGGAGATTTTCCCGGGAGAAGCTGGAACCGACCAGGGCAGAGACCAGGGATCCGCCCCGAGTCGGTGCAGCACCGGAGGCTTCGCAAATCCCGGCGTCGAGGGCAGCCGCAGCGAGAAGCCGGGGCGCTGGAGGGGGCCACCAGGGTGGCTGCTGGCCGTGTCCGCCGGCGTCCAGCGCCGGAGGCAGGATAAGCCCCCCCCGCCCCCGCCAAACACAAGGCGAGCGGGCGATCCCGGGGACACCAGCAGGCTGCGTCCTGCCGCGGGAGGAAACGTCTCGCGGTCCCGGCAGGGGCAGGAGGAAAACGAAACGGGTCTGAAGAAGCCGGGGAGAGCGGCAGCCCGGCGCGTCTGGGGCAGGGTGCGGCCCGACCAGGCAGGGGATGCCCGGACCGGTTCGACCCAGCCCGGGCGGGGCTTCCATCCGCATTGCCGCAGTGACGGGCGGCGGAGCGCGGCCGGGCCGGCGGGCTCGGCGCGGCGCTGCATTGCAGCACTGCAGGAGCCCCCTCCTTCCCCGCTCCCTTCTCCGCCCTCCGCCGCCGCTCGGCTCCGGAGGCCCAGCCCGGGGCACGCACCGGCCCCGACGCGCTTCGCTCCCGCTCGCACGGGACTTCAGTCGCCTCCTCGCCGGGGTCTCCCGCGTAGTGCCACATCCGACCGCCTCCCCCGACCCGGGAATGCAGTCGTGGGAGAGGGACGTGCACCCACCGGCGGGGTTCCCTGCTTGGTGTCAACCCGGCGCTCATCAGTTCCGCGCGGGTGGAGGGACCGGCCGCTCCCGTCGGGGCATTCGCTGTCCTGCCTGCCCGTCCCCGCGCCGCCAGTGCTGTCCCGCGATTCCTCCCGGCCACCTCCCTCCCTTCCCCTGCCACCCTCTCCGGCGGTCTGACCATGCCGTCAGCCCCGACGGGGCGCCCGGCCTCGCGTGGGCCAACCACTGTCCCCACGGGTTTCCCGCGAGGGCGTTTGGGTTGGTCCCGCGGGGAGCCGGGGCCGCCACCGAGACCGGGCAAGGCTGAAGGGTGCTGTGCCGGGCGGCACGGCTCCGCCACAGACCCTCCCCGATGGGACTGTCCCCTCGGTCGTCAGGGCACTTGGGCTGCCCATGGGGTGGGCGGAAGGAGGCGAACAGCCCCGCGTCCCCGGTCCATAGGGAAGGGAAGCCGGGGACCGCGGTCCGGCATCCTCCGCTTGGGGACAGCGGCCCGGAACTCGGTGCCAGCCCCTCGTGACAGTGTCCTGCATGGACTCGGGCAGTCACGACCCTCGGGTGCTGCGTGCGCGGGGCGCGAAGGGAAGCGAGGCGATCCCGGTGGCCGCGCGTCCCGGGACCAGCCCCGCTGCCAGGTGCGGCGCGGCGGGGGTGGGAGCGAACGGGGACACGGGTCGCGGGGGGCGTCCGCCCCGACACAACGGGGGCCCGTTCCCAAGGCTCCCGCTCTGTTTCTGCTTTGGGAAAACGCCAGCACGGTAACAAAATGGCGGGGAAAGGGTGGGATTGTCACGGCAAGCCCTACGGCGTAGCCTGGCCACCCCCGGCCCCGCCCGCCCGGGCTCGGGGCGCCCGTCCCGGCGGAGGGCAGAGGGGCGGGGGGTCGCCTGGGCTGTGCCGCCGCCCGGCCCCGCCGCCCGGCTGAGCTCTGGTGGAG
>VZRO01007944.1:130187-144468 GCA_013397915.1 Daphoenositta chrysoptera | reverse complement strand
TCCGGCGCGGGGGGTGTGGGGAGGCATTGTCTGTGTACGACCCCTCCTCTTCCTCCCGCGCGGGGGCGGCCGCTGCCCGGCCGGAGCGGGGACAATGGGGTGGCCCGGCCCGGGGCTTTGTTTCCCTGGGCAGCGCAGGGGGGCTCCCCGGCCGGCCCCGCGGGGGATCTCCCCGGTCCGACCACGCGAGGGGTTCCTGCCGTGGGGACCCGGGCTCCGAGTCCCCCGCCCGGGGTCCCGTCTGGGGACAAAGCACCCTGGGGCAGCCAGCGCCGGTCCCCGCCGGGCCGGAACAGGCGGCAGCAGCACCGGCACGTTTTAGTTCTAAAATAGTTGATTATAATAGAATAAAAGATTTCCCACGGGGATGGGCCGGTTGTGACCCTCGCGCGGTGCCGGCTCGCAGCTCGGTACCGCCCGGCCCACGATCCCTCCCGAGCCGCACTACCGGGGGTGCGGCGGCACCGACCGCGCCGGCACCGCACGCACCGAGGCGTGCAGGGCTGCGTGAGGAGCTGCTGCACGGCGGTTGTGCGCTGTGGGCGTGGAAGGATGAAATATGGTGCTTTACAGGCATGGAAGAAGATGAGTCAGCACCTCAGGGAGTTCTCCTCCGCGGGCCCGGAGCCTGCCGTTAACCGTGCGGGAGCCGCAGGGATATGAATTGCCGTCGCCCCGGCGCCTGGGTGCCCGCGGCGCGCAGGGACTGAGCAGGAGCCGGACGGGCCATGGGGTGTCCTGCGTGGGGCCTCGCCCGCACCCCGGGCACTGCCGTCTCCGGTAAGCGATGCCGGATTTAGCGATGCCGGGTTTGGCGATGCCGGGTTTAGCGATGCTGGGTTTAGAAAAGCATTTGGAGCTGCAGCGGGTGCGTTGGGCTGTCCCCGCTGCGGGGGGAATGTCACCACGGGGACCCTCTGTATGACGGAATGAGAAACCGGACGCTTTGCCAGGGAGCGGGACTGACTCGGACGCTGCGGGATGTGGACGTGCCTGGGGTGCTGGGTCGATGCCAGGGGGTTATCCTGGGTCGGGCGCTGTCACCTTTCGTTGTTTTCTTTGACAATTACCGTAGCCGTTCGCTGACTAGAAGAGCTATAGGAGCATTTTTTTAGCCGAAGGTGACACAGAATTGTTACACAGCGCCGCACTTTTTGTTTGAGTTCATTTGCCTTCTGCCAGCTCGGCTCTTTGTGTGCGACACCTCTTAGATTTTAGAAAAAGCCCTGTGTGACCTCCCATTCCTGTGTGCCTGAGCCGTGCACAGACATCCCGGCATCACGGCGGTATGGGTGCAGCCCAGGGGATGAGGAGCCGGTAGGGCCCTCCTGCTGCAGGGATTCGGCTCTGGGAGATGAGCCCTGATTCAGGTGATGCTGGGTGAGCTCTTCTTCCTGCTGCCCCTCAGTGCTGTTGTTCCTGTGCTCCCCACGAGGATGCAGGAAGAGGGTCGCTGTTCTCTCTCTTGCTGGGGCCAGGAAGGGAAAGCTGTGTGAGTGGAGAGGCTCCACCCGCTGTGTGCTGAGCTGGCGAGGGGCTGGGGGTCAGAAGTGGGAGCAGCCCTTGACATTCGTGTCTCTTTAGGGACCACAGCGTTTGTGGGGCTGTGCCATCAGCATTGTCCCTGGTCCCTTGTGGGGACTCTGAATGATCTCTAATGCTGCTCAGCCCCCATGCCACATGGCCTGTTCCTGCTGAGGGTAAAAAGGACTGTGCTGCTCCCTGGGCTGGAAATCTCCTTTTTCCTCCTAGGGGTTTACTAAAAACTGGTCCTGGGCAGTCCCTGGCCTGCCGTGGGCTCCATGCTTTTTACCCCTGGCAGAGTGGGGTATCCCCAGGGCTTCTGGGATGTCCTGTTTCTGCTTGGTCAGCCAGAGGAGA
Source organism: Daphoenositta chrysoptera (assembly GCA_013397915.1). Taxonomy (NCBI): domain Eukaryota; kingdom Metazoa; phylum Chordata; class Aves; order Passeriformes; genus Daphoenositta; species Daphoenositta chrysoptera. The sequence continues at coordinate 142,587 of VZRO01007944.1, read as the reverse complement.
CCATACCAGCTGTGGAGCTTCCCTGGGCATTGCTGGCCGGAGCTGCCGCAGGGGCTGCACCAGCTGGGGCTGCTGACTGGGGCAGGATGAGATGCCCCCCACTGCTGCCAAAGCTGTGGCTCCACCTGCGAGAGCCTTTTTGATGAATTCAGTGTTTCCCATCCCTGACAGGGATTTCACCTTTCTGGAGAAACTCGGGAACATGCACTAAATAGCTTGGCCCCATGTTCCCGCTGAGTAAAGTGACAGCGGAGCAAATAAATTCACCAATCACCGTGAAAACCGTCGTCATCTTAAAAATGAGAGTCAGACCCCTGGACTAATCTGATGGAACATGATTTTGTAGCTTTTCTCAAGTATGCCAGGCATCCCAGGAATGCCGTGCGTCCTGTGTTATGTCTCTAGCAGGGGCTGTCAGGCTGAAGTGGGGGTTTGGTGTTGAAGGAAGGGATGGGGAAACGAGTCCCCTTTGCCTGTTGAGGGGGAAAGGGCTGTGCTGCTCCATGGACTGGAAATCTGTGTTCTATACCCAGGGGTTTACTGGAAGCTAGTTTTGGGCACCCCTGAGCTGCTGTGGGCTCTGTGCTTTCTGCCCATCCTGTCGGGCCGAGTGAGGGACGTAGCCACTTCCCAAGGGCTTGAGGAGCCCCTGGCCTGGTAGGTGCAGGGTGGGGGTCAAGGTCCAGGGTGGGCATCAAGGCCGTGGGTTTTCCCAGAGGGCCCCTGGCCTCTGTTTTGGTGCTGGACCCCCCCAAAGCAGGTGCATTGCAGGGGTGCCCCGTTTCCTCCAGCCCCGCGGGACGCCCATGCCAGAGGTGCTGGGGGTGCCTGAGGAGGGGCGTGATGTCCCTGACTCCAGAGGGTGAGGCTGGGGCCAGCCCAGGGAACAGCTGGGCCATGGTGGCCATGTTTGCTGTGGGCAAATGGTGGCTGTTTTTTCCAAGGCATCAGCCAATCGCAGCACGGAGATCTGCATATCATTTGGGTACTGCAGCCGGGTATGGAGCTGTGCAGCTTCCAGGATGGGGTGGTCAGGGACCACGTCGGGTCGGGGTCCTGTGGCCGTGTGCAGGAGTCACAGGGGCACGTGCCACCCCCAGACCAGGCATTTTGGGAAGCAGCAGTGTCCCTACACACCATGTGCCATAAATAAATACATGTCCTTGTATGTTTGTTGTTATGTTCCGATCCTGGAGTGGTTGGGACCCCTGGGCAGCAAGCAGCTTCCCAATGCAGGAAAAAGAAAAGGAAGCAAATGGTGTGGAAATGCATGGCAAATTGGGATGCAATACACAGCGGGGCTCTCCCTGTTGCGTGACCCCCAGCCCGGGGAGGGGGGCGGTGGGGAATGAATTACGTGGGGATGGCAGGGTGGGAGGAGACGCGGGGATCAGGCAGTGACTGTGTCCGGGCAAGGCCAGGCTGGGCTTTGGCCTTTGTCATCAGGAAATGTTTGGTGAAAATGTCCCACACTGCTAATGCACAAGGTGGGAGGAGCAACGGGAAGGGCTAGGAAAGGCTCAAAGGACATGCAAAATTCGACAGTTTTGAGTATTCCTTGAAAGAGGATGGGCTAGAGATGGGTCCTGGGCTGGGGAGCAAGGAGCAGGAGCCAGTCTAGGTTCTGTGCGTCTGTCGCACCCACAGGAGGAAGGATCCATCTCGTCTGTCAGGTCTGGGACATCGAAGCATCAGTCAGCCCGGGACACGTTGTCAGGGGCAGGAGGGGATCGTGAGATTTGGGTGTGTGACGTGGATCTCCAGGGCATCGCTTGGAGCATCTCTGTGCGCTGTGGTGCAGCCAGAGCTGCAGCGGGTGCTGGGGAGAGCCCGGGGGTGGTTCCCAGGCTTTGTCCCTCAGGACCGAGGAGCAGATCCTTCCCCGGGGGAGCCACCGGCGCACTGATGGCCCCGAGGAGCGGCCGGCGCTGGGCGAGGGGCTGGTGGCTGTGGGCGCCGCGGGTTCGGGGAGATGCTCCGGGACGGGGTTTTACCGTGAGCTGCTTCCCCCGCCCGTGCCGGGAGTTCGGGGGCGCCGAGCGCGGCTCGGGAGCCCTCGGCCGCCGGCTGCCGGTACTGCACCAGCACACCGCGACACCGGCACACCGCGACACTGGGACAGCGCGAGGGCAGGAAGAGAGAGGGCAGCGGGAGACGGGTACAGTGGGATGAAGGAACAGGACCAGGTCTTGGGCCGGGGAGGGGGATTCCCAAGTTCCTGCGTGCCCAGAAGCACCGGGCTCGGAGGATGATCCGTGCTGGAAGTGCAGCTGGATCAATACCGTGTCCAGCGCGTTGCATTCGGCTGCCCCGAGTGAAAACAGCCACACCTCGGTGTGTCTCATGGCAAACCCTGTGATTGAAGGGCGGTGGAAACCTTCCTGCAGGGATATGTCAGGGTTCAACCTTTCGCCAGGATGGTCTCTTCCTCACCATGGATTTTTCTGGCAGAGCTCTGTCTCACCCAAATGCTGCTGGTTGAGTCAGGAACTCAATTCCCGTTCCCAGTTGAGGAAAAATCAGCTCTCAGATGAGGATTTGTGTCAGGAGGTTGGTCACTACAAACTCCATGTCCCCTTTGTGGGTCTGGGAACTAGACTGGGACCAGCCCAATGAGAACCGCGGCTTCTCAGTACTTAAAGGCTTATAAAAAAGAGGGAGAGTGACATTTTAAATGGGCAGAGAGTGATAGGACTGGTAACTGGTTTTAAACTTCAGAGAGGAGAGATTTAGGTTAAATGTTAGGAAGAAATTCTCATCTGTGAGGGTGAGGAGGCCCTGGCCCAGGTTCCCAGAGAAGCTGTGGCTGCCCTATCCCTGAAAGTGTCCAAGGCCAGGTTGGACAGGGCTTGGAGCAGCCTGGGACAGTGGAAGGTGTCCCTGCCCATGGCAGGAGGTTGGAATGAGATGGGCTTTAAGGTCCCTTCCAACCTAAAGCATTCCATGGGTTTGTGATCCTGCTCTGTACCTGCTGGGCACGCTGGGCATGAGGACACTCAGAGCCTGGTACCAGTGGGTTCTGAGCTCTGCAGACTCTGCCTCGATCTCCAGGATACCAACATCCCAACAGAGCTGGCTGCCTCTGCCCGTAGAGTGTGCGTGGCTGTGCTGACCTGCACGGGAAGTCCCAAGGTCACCAGCAGGATAACTGGGAAGGTTTCTGTGCACTCTTATCATTAATATCAATTTCAATGACGTGCACAGCGCTGGCCACGCTCCCCTTTTAGAGCCTCCCTGCTGCTGCTGCCGCCCTGACCCCCACCCCAGCACAGTTTCAAGCCAAACATTTTCTTCCTGTTTTTCTGAGGGTGCGGCTCTTGTTTCATCTCCTTGGGTGAAGCCGATGCGAGTCTCTATGGCAACAGATGTTTATCGAGCCCCTGAGATGAGGCACAGGGTTGGGGAAAGGCACCACAGCATCTGGGAGGGGTCTGGGGTTGCTGGAATGCCACCCTGGAAGGGCCAGAATGGGAGCTGCCGGACGGGGGGTGTCTTGCTCCCTGTCCTCTAAGCCCCAGCCTGGCTGAGGGACCCTGAGCTGTTTCCTGCAAAGGGAGGTTTGGATTTGTACAGGGGCTTTTGCCTCAGCCCTGCTGTGGAGAGGTCCTGGGAGCCTGGCACAACCAGCCCGGGCTCTGCCAGCCCCCGGCTCAGGAATCGCAGGGCTGGGAGTTTGCTGTGAGCTGGGGGGTCCTGGCCCTGGCACTGCCACATTCCCTGACTCTCCAAAACACATCACCTCCCCTCCCAGAGCTCCCAGGGGTTGACTCGGCTGCAGTTAGGGCGGGTCTCAGCAGTTCTGCCATGGAGCAGCGCAGCCAGACCCATCCTGGCTGCAGGTTTGCTGCTCAGGGGTGCACAGATGGCATTTCCCAGTTTTGTCCACAGCCACAAAGCACAGAGTGGTGTTGAGGGCACCTGGGGCTCTTGGGGCAGGAGCTGGAAGTGCTAATTGACTTTGGGATGTTGCCGAGGCTTCCGGGCTGGGGGTGCCGTTGGCAGCCCTGCACTGTGGTCAGCAGAGACGAATGGGCCTCCCTGTGTCCTCGGCAGGTCCAGGCTGAGCGTGTCCGCCCTGAGCGGGGCCTGGAGCCTTTCACGGGAGGCTGCCAGCACACTCGGAACACAAGTTTAATTAGTTTAGATACTCAACATGTATCAGCTGTCTCTGCTCCAAACCCACCGTGGAGCTGTTTCGCCTCCCGCAGCTGGGGTGATGCAAATACAGGGTGACCGTGTCAAGGTCAGGCTGTACATCAGTGCCACCTTCCGCAGCAGGGCATCCTGGTGTCACCCCAAAGCTTGGGAGAAGCGCCTCCCCCGCGTGCTCAGTCATGCTGGAGGAGCGTGGGTCAGTAATTTAGAGGGGTTTTGGGAATTCTGTCCCAATTCCCTGAGGCTGGGACTGGTTGTCTTTGTGAGCCATGTCCTCCCCGATCTTGCCACGTGTTCTGGTAGAGTTGCCTGGAGCTTGGGGAATGCCAGGAGAGGAGAGCACGGCGCTGCTGGTGCTCGTTTCAGGTCTCTGCAGCCTTGTAGGTATCGGCTGGAGGTGTGCCGTGCTGGAAGCGCCGGGGAATTAGATCGGGAGTTACTTGTTCCGGTGGTTCTCTGGACAAATTTGCACTGTGAAGGCAAGTGACAAACTCTGGTCGTGCAGCCACACACAGGCACGTGCAGAGCCACGAAAAGTGAAAGATTCACCCTTCGGAGTTGCTCATGCCGCAGTCTAGATCTGGCTGCACAGAGAGGACAGAGGAGACAGGACGAGGGGCAGTGGCAGGGTCCAAGAGGGTGCCCACCCCTATTCTTCAGCCCAGCCTACGCCCTGGGTCCGGGGCAGGAAAAACACAGAGTCCTGTCTTAGGTGTGAAGCCCCTGCTGTGCCCCGCGGGGCGTGGTTCCGGGGGACTCCACAGACAGACAAAACCCGGGGAGACCACGCCCAAACGGGACACCTGGGTAAGAGTCCTCGCAGGGGTTCTTGGGGTCAGTTACCTGATGGGGGTTAGAAAACTCCTCCCCAGCATCCCAGAACGAGAGCGAGTCCCAGCATCAGCGGCAGCTTCTTGGCGGGATGGAGAGGAGCACCCGAGCCTGCCGTGCCGAGAGGACGGTGAGTGCCAGCCCTGCCCCGGGGGCAGCACCCAGCGCTGGGCCGTGGGACGGGTGACTGTCACCTCCTGCCTCCCGTGCTGCTCCTCCCGCCCGGCCGGGAGCAGCTCCGCCCCCGGGGACACGGTGACCTCTGCCCGGTCACCGAGCGCGGGGGCCGAGCGGCGGCGGGGACGGGGGGCACGGGCCGGGAGTGTGGCGGGAGCGGCGGCGGCCGCCAGGTGTCGCTGTTCCCGCGGGAATCCCAGCGGAGCGGAGCGCTCCCGGTGCCCATTGCCCCTCCCGGTCCGCTCCCGGTGCCCATTGCCCCTCCCGGTGTGCTCTCGGTGTGCTCCCGGTGCCCATTGCCCCTCCCGGTGTATTGCCCCTCCCGGTGTGCTCTCGGTGTGCTCCCGGTGCCCATTGCCCCTCCCGGTGTGCTCTCGGTGCGCTCCCGGTGCCCATTGCCCCTCCCGGTGTGCTCCCGGTACGCTCCCGGTGCCCATTGCCCTTCCCAGTGCCGCTCCCGGTGCCCATTGCCACTTCTGGTGTCTGTTGCTGTTCCTAGTGCCCACTGTTACCACCGGTGCCTGCTGCCACTCCCGCTGCTCACCATTGTCCCCGGTGTCCTCCGATTCACGCAGCATGGGTTTGGTGACCTCCAGAGAGCCATCGTGGGGCTCAGGGGTGATGCCCAGCAGCTCGCAGAGGAGGGCGTAGACATTGACGCTTTCAAAGGGCTCCACCACCAGCCCCTTCTTGAAGGCTGGTCCCACGGCACGGAAGATGGTTTTCATGTTCATGGCCTCGTTGTCAAAACCATGTTCCCCTTTATTGAACTGGACCTTGTACCTCTGGAGGGGAGAGCGAGCATGTGAGCACCCCAAACCCTCCGCCCCCCACATGCCCCCACCTCTCCCACCTCGTGCACCACACTCTGCCGCTGCGGGGTTTGATGGCCTGGTTGATTCTTTTCAGTTTTGGAAGTTGACCTGTTAGAGTTAAACACTGCAGAAGCTCTGGAGGTGCCCCCAGGCACCACTCTTAAGCAATTACATCCTGCAAGTTCCCTCCCTAAACGTGGGCACATCCAAATTTTGTTGTACTGAGGAGCTTCCAATGGGAAGCTGCCTTCTGGCCTTGATGCTGGGCCTTCCCTTAACTCAGGCTAGGAGAGGATCCTGCAGTGGATATTCTGCATTCATGCAAGTCCTACTCCAAGGTTTCTGGATACTTTATCTTCCCAACAGCAGAGAAGGTCTTTACACAAAGACCTGGAATTTCTGTCTGTATGTAGGGAGACCAATTAGCACAAAGGCCTAAAGCTGGGTGGGTGCTGGGGTGCTGTGAGAGGGAGAGGAGTGAGAGGCACATCCCAAAGGACAGTAGGATATGCCTGTGCATACACCTTACCCCATGGATCACGTAGCCTGGATCGCTGTACAACAAAAGTGGGGTGATCCGGGAATGGTTGGCATAGTGGAATCTCTTTGGAAACTCTTCTTTCTTGTAAACATGCAGTTTTGGGTGGGCATTTTTCAGGACTGAGTACACATGCTCTAATTTCCCTTCTTTTGGCACCAGGAATCCACTTGGTCCATAATCTAAGAGTTCGAAGTCAAGGTCTTTGAATGTGAAGTTGTTCACAGTCCGGATGTGAATCTCGTTGGTTTTTATGACGGTCTCCATGCCGTGGTCAGATGTGATGATGAGGTTGAGGTTTGATTCCAGGCCGCTTTCCCGGATGCGCTGCCTCAAGTAACCGACGGTTCTGTCCACCTGCTTGATCATGTTCTTCCTCTGTGTGGATTCAGGGCCAAACTTGTGTCCTGAGGAGTCTGGCTCCCCGAAGTAGAGCGTGATGAAGTCGAGGTTCTCCACTGTGAACCATTTCATGACGGTGTCGATGCTCTGCCTCCAGTTGGTTTCGTTGCTGTAGTTGAACAATGCGGGTTCCACCAACTTCTTGTACACTTCTTCCCCTTGGTATTTTGCTTTTGCTCCAGGGAAGTGGACAGAGCCTGTCTTCAAACCCTGTGAGTGGAGGCATTCCATAAACTCACCTGAACTCTCTTGGCAGTGTCCTTCCATCTGTCAGTGCAGCCACCTCCTAACACAATTAGTTCATTCAGTCCCCAATGTCTACCTCTGCCTCTAAATGAGGTTTTCTTGCTCATTGCCAGTTAAAAGTGATTAACTGAAAGCACTGCCCTTGCACCTGGTTCTTCACTGTGTTTCAACACCAGTTAAAACTTTGGAACCAGTGACTTATTTGCACCTTGCATGGACCCTCTGGCTTTTGACCATCAAGACATTAAGGCATGTTTTATTGAAGTCAGAGGAGCCAATTTGGCGGGTAAATGTGGGCAAAGGTCTTGGGCTGGGTTTCATGTCCTGCCTCAAAGCCAGATTCAAAGCCTGCTGGACTTGCTGCAGTTCCCAGGGAAGAGGGGGCTGGCCCTTAATGGTGTCACCCAGCTGCCCTGGATGTGCTTCAGGGTGTATGGAACTCCCAGGCTCAGGATCTTCCCTGAGGAACTGGCTGGGCCTTCTTTAAACAGGAACAGGATAACCTGCTTTATTAATGTCTTAATAAAGCTGAAATGCATCTATTATTTTTTGCTATTTTTAGTAGAATGATCATAATTATTCCTGCCAGTGTCTGGGGATTTCAGTTTTTTTTGCTGGTCTAATTAGCCTGACATTCATAGGGAGGCTGGGAACTCACGGCCACTAGGGATCGTGGCTTGCCTGTGGCTTTTCCTGGAGGATGGCAGCTTGGATGGGTCTGTGCAAGGTCTGTGCATGCGAAGAGGTGCCACACTTGCCTGTCTCTGGGCAGTGATCCAGATGGGGAGGCTGCCGTTGTCCCACCAGCTGCTTATGCCTTGTGTGGTGTAGTAGGGCAGTTTCACACCTGTTTTGGTGTCAAACCACATGTTATGGATCACCCCGTGGTTCTCCAGGTATCGCCCTGTGGGAGAGATGCGAGGAGGGGGTGAGCCAGGCTGTGCTGGGAGGGTCTCGCTCCCACACTGGGTGATGGGCTGGCTTTGGGCAGAGGGGACCTTTGGCCTCCCCTTCCTCTTTGCCCCTTCCTACCCTTGCTCTCTGCCAAGTGAGGTCCTGGGGCAGGGGGGGAGATGCTGAGGGAATGCTGCTTCCCGTGTGGGTTAGTAGGTGTCTGGTGGGTCTCACCTGGACCCAGCTAGGCCCTGGTGGCACCTGCAGTTGCAGGCGGGTCCCTGCAGGGGCCCGTTGTCCCGTGTTTATCTCATCACATCATGTGTCACTGTCGTTCGCAATCTGCGAGGTCAGTGAGCAGAAGTTTCCCTTAGAAAGGAGAGATGCACTTTGACTCTTACATTTTGTGCTATTTTTATTACTCTGGTGCCGAAGACTGTGCAGTCCCTTCTGCATGATATCCCCATCCTCCCTCGTATTGATGCTGCCTCCCTGCTTTTGCCCATCAGCAGATTTCATTAGCATGCTCCACTCTTTTATGCCAAGGTTATTAATTAAAATCTTAAATAAGATTGGCTACAAAATCGATTCTTCAGGAATTCCCCTGGTGCCCTCCCTCCAGCTTGACAATCTTATCTCAGCATCCCCTCTGTCCTCTTCCCATAGCCTCTCACTTCCCCACATTACAGATTTTGTACTAATCTTCATCTTCTCCATCTTAACTAATGATTTCCCATGTCACACTGTATCAAATGCACTACTGAAGTCCAGAAAGATTAAATTTAGAGCATCTTGTTTGTTTAAAAAATAATTTATCTTATCAAAGGAGGCTATCGGGTTGCTGTTTACCTTTGATAAATAGAGGTTCAGTTAATGGAATCGCAAAATGGTTTGAGTTGGGAGGTGTGTTGCGGAGGGACCTTAGAAACCATCCCATTCCACCTCTGTGCCATGGGCAGGGACACCTTCCACCAGACCAGCCTGACTCCAAGCCCCGTCCAGCCTGGCCTTGGACATTTCCAGGGATGGTGCAGCCACAGCTTTTCTGGGAAATCTGTGCCTCACCACCCTCACAGGGAAGAATTTCCTTGTATCTAGTTTAAATCTACCGTTTCTGCAGCTCCTGCCGTGTCTCTGCTCTAAAGCTTTGTGTGCTGCTGGGTCTGGATGGCTCCGCCGACCCATAAGCCTTGACCTCACCCTTCCTGAGCCCCCGTGCGGCTCCAGTGGCCCATGGCCGGGGCACTCACCGGTCAGCAGCGTGAAGTGGCATGGGCTGGTGAGGGTGATGAAAGGAGGAGTCATGTACTTGGCCTTCACCCCATCCGCAGCCATCGCATCGAGGTTGGGGGTGTCCACGTCCTGGTCGTAGTTCCACCGAAAGCCATCAAAGGACACCAGGAGGAGTTTGCTGTGGTTGGGCGCCTGCTGCACGGGGATGCATCTTCCTAAGGAGAGGGTAGCAAAGAGGAGCCCCAGTGACAGGAGCATCTTCATGCCCTTGAACTGGAATAGCCCAGGTGTCTGGAGAGCTTGCATTAATACATGCAGGATGGGACTAAGTTCGGTCCTTATCTAATCTTGCAGTTGCTGAGCAGGTGTGTGGCTTCAGCCAGCATTTGGTATCAGAAAAAAGCCTCTCTTGTTTGTCTCTCTGCAGTAGATTACCTTTAAGTTCCTTCTGGGTCAAACACCAAACCTGCCTCTTCCCTCAGCAGTGGTGGTGCTGTTCTGGTGTGTGTGAACGGGAAGGATTCCTGGTGTGGTGGGAGGCTGGGAACTGCCTCTACAGCCCCCATCCCTCTCAGCCCATTGGGGTGTCCTTTCCCCACTCCTGGCTCTCGGTGCCTGGCTCTGTGGTCAGCAGTTCAGCCTCAGAAGGCGACTCATGCCCCAGGACTGCTCGTCCACTGTGAGATGGGGGCTCAGAGGCTCAGGGAGGAGCTTGGATTTACCCAGGGTTTTCCAGTGTGGCTTTGTTGAGCTGCTCGCTGGAGAAGGAGGCTTTTCCTTGGATCCTGAACATGCATCAACCCCCAGAGCTGCTCCTGAGGGTGAGCCCAGCTCTGAAGCCCCCGTGTCCCATCAGCCCAGCTCCCACTGCCTGGGCTCTGCTGCTCACTACAGTGACCCTCGTCCACTTGCACACTGCTGAACTTTGCCGTATCAGCATCCCATCGTATCAATATCTGGTGGTTTATGGCTTCTCCGGAGTTTTATCATTGCTGACGACTCATTTCTCAGCAAAACTGACTTTAAGGCTTTTGTAGAGTTATGTAACAGAGGTTGCCTTGGTTCCCTGGGCTCTGAACTCACAACCTTTATGTCTTTGTTGATCTCCTTCTGCTCAGGTTGCAGATTTATTCCTTGGTGCTTTGCTTCCTAATTTCCTGCCACCCTCTCCTTACCAAGCAGAGCCGTCTCCACCTGGTTTTCCCAGCCCTGTCTGGAGTCATTCCTTGGTGTTTCTCCCTAAGGCTCAGCTGGGTAGATGAGTCTCAGGCACATGGGTTTGTTCTTCCTGGATGGAATGACAGCCTCTGTGTAGTCCTGAGCATCTCGAGTATTCCTATCTGGACTGATTCGTCAGGGTGCATTGGTGTCTCTTACAGTGTGGGTGTCTCCCTGGTGTGATACGGGATAATCTTGCAAGGACACTGCGAGAGGTCCAAGTGATCCCACCAGGGACCTCATGGCTGACATCGGCTGGGAGCACAGCCTTAGGTGTTTGCAGATAGTGGAAATGCCAGGATAGATCCTGCCCTGAGCCCTCAGCCCTGAGATCCAAGCCCCGAGCCAACCCTCCTGCTAACGGAGGGCATGGAGTGGGTGCTGGACTAATGGCAACCCAGCACTTGTCTCTGCCACCCCAGCACTCCACTCAGCTCAGTGCGCCTCTCTGCCAGCCCAGCACTGTCTCTGCCAGCCCAGCACCCCACTCTCCCAACCCAACAACGATGTTTACTCCAGGAACTATTTTTTATCATCATTTGCTGCCCTGGGTCCGATATTGTCCTTCAGTGAGGACAGAGGCTCCTGGCAGCACTGAGGGTTTAAAGGGCTCATGATAAAGATGTTATCACTTGCTAAGCTCAGGGAAAGTCCTAAATATTCAGTGTGTTGTTCTGAGGTGGGTCATCAAGTCCCTGTGCCACTGCTAACTGTGGGGAAGGTCCTGATAACGTATCGTGTTCATCGGCTCCGCTGGGAGGGAAGAGACGAGCGAGGAGGAAGCACCACGCTAATCTCCGAGGAATGTTTGATGTCAGGAGTGTTTCAAGGCACATTTTGATATCGGTATCTGAGGAGCGTGAGGCACAGATAAAGAACATCACCTTTGGCCAGACTGCCTAGGGACACTGTGAGCTCCAGCCAGAAGGGCTGATTTTGCACTAACACTGCCCCAGGTGCTGGTTCTGTGTGTGGATGTGCCCAAGGGGCCGTGGCTGATCTGGGCCCACCATGTCCCTGCTCAGCAGCCTCTGGAACACTGGCTCTGTGCTGGCGGCACCAATCCTGCATCCTTGGAAGCACTCCTGAGAACAGGCAACGAGCTCCAAGGGCACCACATGCTGTCAGCCCTGTCCCTGCAAAGACGTGCTGGGGATGACGCTGTCCGTCCTGCACTTGTGCACCAGTTAGCTCTGTGAAGACTGATGAAGGGGCTGAAAACAGAAAACATGAAATCTCCTGCCAGTGGAACTCTCTGTCTTGGTGGCCCAGCCTGTTTCCAGCCTTTGGAAAAAGTGACGTGCTGAGCACCCCCTGGGCAAATCTGCAGCTCCCTACGGCATGCGGATGCACGGGCAGTGCCGGGACAAGCGGCTGCTGAGCACCAAGGACTGGATAAGCTCATCAGTGTTACTAAAACCTCTGTGCCAGGACTGTGTGGTTAAAGCCTAATGCTGCCCCACGAGCAGAACTAGGAATGCTGTAGCTGTGGGGGTCTGGGGTCACTGTGGGGGAAGGTGTGTGGGGCTGTGGGGGGATGGGATGCACCTGGGCAGGTGAGTGGTGCAATGGGTGTGCACCAAGGAGCAGGGCAGCACTGACAGGGTGGTGAATGGAACCGGGAGCAGCCCTGGACTTGGCCCGAGCCCTGAAGCAGATGGAGGGAGGAAGGTGCTCCAGCCAAGCAGCTTGGAAAGGCTGGAAAAGAGGAAGGAGGTGGGAAAAAGAAGCTTTGAGTGCTGTGGGGGGCTCTTCGGGCAGGACCTGGGTGCCGGTACCAGCAGGCAGGAGTTTGAGTCTGAAGAAGCTGCTGAGAAGCTGCTGCCTTGGTGCCTGCGGGGGCCGATGTGGGAGCTGTGGGGTGTACCGGCGGGTCTGGCCGCGGAGCTGG
>VZRO01007944.1:26229-111256 GCA_013397915.1 Daphoenositta chrysoptera | reverse complement strand
GGCGGCGGGCGGGGGCGGTGAAGTTCCGCCGGGGCGGCTCTGGGAGGTATGTCCACCGAGAGCCGCACCGGGAGCCACGGCGGCAGCCCCGGGGCGGCGCTGCCGGAGAGCATCCCGGGGGAAGGCTGGCGGCTCCGGGCGGAGCGGGGGAGGCCGGGCTGGCAGCGTCCACCCCGGCACCAGGCAGTCCTGCGGCGCTCCGGAACCGGGTTCCGTGGCAGCGGTGCCGGAGCCCGTGAGGGTTCGGTGGCTAAACCGGCCCGGTCAAGGGGCAACGCGCGATGTGCGGGGAACCCCATTAAGTTTGTGTTAAGGATTCGTAATGCCTCTTAATTAGGGGCAGCTGCTAACAGAAACCTAGCGCTAATTGCCATCACAGCGTCCCGGCGAAGGTAATTTGTAGGAAAAAGTTGGGTGAGGTGAGGTGGAGTCTGGATGAAGAAGGAGAAAGAGAGGGGCCCGCTTGGGTTGGGTGAGCTGTGGGGCAGAGTCAGGTAAGCGAGGCAGCTTTCCCTGGGCTTTTCTTCTCCTGAATTCCTGCCCATCTCCAGGAATTTCATTGCAAGAGGGGCTCCCAGTGCAGGTATATGCAGGGCTTGTGCGTGAGGAGGGGCGGTTGGATGGTGAAGGCCCCTCGGGCGTCACCTGGGTTATGTGTGTGGTGTGTGTAAACGCCCAGTGCCATTCTCCAGCCGTTTTCCTGGTCCCCAGAGGTGTGCGTGCCAGGAGCTGCACCGCGCACAGCATTCGCAACATCGCTTGCAGCGTCACCTCCGAAGGCATCAGGGCAGATCTGAAGTAAACAGCTGTGGCCTGGGGGCCGGGGCAGGGATGTGGGAGAGGCCCTTCACGGGCAGTGAGTGCCTGGAGCTGGGGGCACAGACCCATCCATTCAGTGGGAGCAGCCTGGCAAGGCGTTGGTAGTGCTCATGTGTGCAGGCGGAGGGATGGGGGGGAGCAGGGATTTCTCGGCTTCTCACTCCAGTGAGCGTGACATTAACAATCCCGGCTATTTTCGGCTGTATTTGGTGAAGGTTTGGCACTCACTCACTGCCTCCAGAGATGCCTGGCACTGGGGCAGGGCAGGTCTGGCTGCTGCGTTCTGTCCTGGGGGGCACAGCCCAGGGTGGGCACAGATCACCATTGGGGAATGCCTTGTTATTTTTCTCTTCTAATGTGCCAGTCTTTGTCTAGGATGTCCAGGGCTTGTGGTTCAGCTCTCAGTGTTTTGGGGGTGCATCCTGCTGCCCAGTGGTGTTTGCAATCTGGTGATACCCAGAGCCGGAGGCCTGGCCATGCTGGGTACAGTGCAGAGATTAAGGTACTCTGCTTCCTAAACAGCTTCCTGTTTTCAGGCTAAAATGGTTGAGGCATGATAAAGCCTCACAAAGCAAGAAATTAAGGCTGTTTTTCTGGATAACAGATGGAGAAAGACCCTGGAGTTGATAATTTTTGGGGAGGGCTTATTGCAGGGGCTGGGGCTGGGAGGGCTGCCTGGACCTGGCTGTTGGTTGTAGCTCATTCCTGGCTCTAGGGAGAGATGCCGAGTCTCTGTTTGTTGTTTCACAGAAAATACTGAAGAATTTTTATTTTCCCCCTCCTTTGGAGTGCTCTGTGTGATTGTTTGGCACTGCAGAGAGCCCTGGCACAGGGCACACAACCGCGCGGCTGCAGCAGCATGTGAACCTCTGCCGGTTGCTTTTGGGGACAGAGGGGCTGGGAAGCCCCAGCCTGGCAGTGGCAGCTCTTGCTCCTCCCTGGCAGTTTGGGCACCGTGTGGGGACAGGCATTGCGGAACTGAGGCACTGAAGGAGCTGTTGCTGACAGGCACCTCCCCTGGAGCCCGCTTGGTGCGAGGCTGGTGTCTCTTGTGGGCGCTCTGTGCTTGGCCACAGGGCCGTGGCAGTGCCTCTCCTGTCCTTTCCTGCTGCTCCTGGGCAGCCTGGGGGGTTTTAGGATGCCAACCCTTGCTCTCTGTGATGCCCGCTTTGGAAAACCACCTCTTCCAGCTTACCTCCCCCAGCCTCGGCCAGGGGTGCACACTCGATACACTCTGCACTCACACGGTCCCTCTGTGACAAAGGCTGGGATTTTTCTCTTTCCTGCTTGCACTGTCTCTGTCTCCCATCACTAGTACATGTTGTCCTGAATTACCAGGATGACATTCCAGGCACTGGGATGGCTGGGCAACCTCTGCTGGTGGCAGAGTCTGTCCCTCCATACAGCTGCCCCTGCTTTGCTGCCTTGCCCTGCACAGCATGATTACTCTTTCCCACTCAGGATGGGACAGTTTAGTTCTTTTGCCACCGTGGCTGAGGGGAATCTCCCCAGCTGGAGGGGAGTGCGTTAGTGGGGCTTGAGCCAGCTGGCTTCAGGCACAGAGGTGTGGTGAGGGTCCTCTCAGTGCTGCTCTCCAGCAGCTTGGGCCAAATTGCTCCTGCGGTGCATAAAGGTTTTCAGCTGTGCATTTCTTGAATTAGTTTGTCGGCACAGCTCTCAGCTGACAGTGGATAAATCCCTCTGAAGGTTATTGAGATAATAAAAGGCATGAGGGAAGTTCCGTAATTTATTTGAGTTCTCTTTTAATTTACAGCCTTACAGGGTGAGAGCTCAGTGGATAATGAGTCCTTATGGCTGATCTGCTCCTTTCCAAGGGCCGTGGCAGAGAAAGGGGAGCTGGGGAGGGAGGTTTGAGTCGGGGTAGGGTGGAGGGGGTTGCGCTGGAGGTGCTACAGTCGTGGAGCTGCGGCTGAAGCCGTGTGGTGCTGGGAGCCTGGAGCTCCTTGGGCATCATCACGGAGCTGCCGCCAGCCGAGAGCTCTTCCGTCGGAGTGCTTCATCCCTGGCTGGGGTGGGATGCTCGGTGCTGCTGACAGCAGCTTCTCCTTCCTCCCTCCTCTTGCTGTACAGGCAGTGGCTGCTGTTGGTGCTGTTCCAGTGCTTTCTGCTGGAACTGTTTGAGGTATTTTGGGATGTATGTTCCTGCAAATTAATTGACAGGCTGGGATACCAGATGAGGAAGGAAAATCATCTTCTCTGTCATTTCATTAGTTATTGAGATTACAGTTGTTTTGAACCTCTAATAAACCAGTCTGAAGGCAGTTCTCCCCTTCGCTCTGCTTGCACGCAGATGCTCCAGGCATCCCTGTCTCTTCCCAGCTAGACAAGATTGGATTTCTAGTGGGTAGAAACGCGCACAGGAGCGCAGGATCCCTTTTGCTGTTCCATTATCCTTTGTGGGTGTGTCCCCTCCTCCTGCTACCCTCATCACCTGGGAGGTTCAGAGGCTGAGAGGATGGACCCTGAGTGGGAGGAAGGGGATCCAGAGGGTTTCCCTGATGGGAAAAGCTGGTTTCTCCTGGTGGTTTGCTGTTGGTTTTCCCAAAGGTGGAAGGAAGCGTGTGCTCCTGTGGGCCCTGCCAGATTGCCTGCATTTCCCCCCTGGATGCTTTTCTACCTGGGAAAAAGAAAAGTTTATTTTGGAATCTGGGCTGGTGCTGCTGTGGGGGGTGTGGGATGCTGTGCCAGGGGTGGGGATGAGGATGAGGACAGGGAATTCCAAGCCCCAGCAGGTTCCCGCCTCTCCTGCCTGTGCCGCTGTGCCCCTCTGGCGCTCAGCGCTGCCCAGGCGGGAGGTGGGGGTAAAATGGGATTTACATATATAAGAGGACCTGGACTAGTGGATTTTGAATGGAGTCACTGCTGCTCCCTCTGGGCAGTCTGATGGATTTGGGAGTTCCTGAAACTGGGAGTCTGGGAAGTTGCCTGAGAGCTGTAATCTGCCAAAATTATCGGAGGGAGCTGTGAGCGTGTCTGGAGAAACGGGGCGATTGAAGGAAGTCACCGCAGCTGGAATTTATGGAAGTGATAAAACAACTTTTGACAACAGGCTCAGCTCCTGGCAGTTCCTCCGCAGCAAGAGAGAATATTTTCCTCCTGTTGGATCGATAAACAATTAATTCTAAAGCAGGAGCTGGAGCAAAAGGGAGAGTTTTCCAGGCTTCTAAACTCTTAATCAAGCTCTGGGTGAAACACAGATGTGAGAGTCTGAGACCCGCTGATAAAATCTTGACCTTGATAACGAGTTCCTCAGTTCCTGGGCCATGGATGATACTTCCTTGGCTGAATAAATCCTCTTGTAAATATAGAACTTGTTCCCAGATATTTATGCTTCCAACGTGTTTAATGTAGCTTTACTTAATAATCTGCTTCAAAATGCTGACTTTCCCCCCACATTTTAATTGAATTCTAATTTCCATTCAGAATCAGCTTAAATTAAATGAATTTAAAAATATAGTAAATAATACTTATAATTCACTTACTCGTACCATAAGCTGTGAAAATAAAGACTCAAATAACCCTTTAAAGCTGCTCATGGTGCAGCCCTCTCCTTAGCAGAAAATCCAGCATCCTTTGGCTAAATGTGATAGTTTTGGGATTTGTGCCCAGCTGGGCTTAGGAAGCTCTCGGTGCTGTGTTCTTTAGGGCTCAGACTGTGGGGAGAGCTGGGGGTGATGGCACTGCCGTCCTGTGTCTGTGGGTTTGGGAGGTCCCCGGTCACTGCTGACAAACCTTTGGCTCTGGCAGATCCTCCAGCCGCCTTTGCTGCCGTGACTGATGGAAATAGGGGTTTCAGTGGAACTTCCCCAAACCGTGCTGGGGTGCAGCCCCTGATGGGTGTGTGCTCTTGGGTTGGGGGTATGCTCCAGCACAGTCTGTTTGTGGGCTGGGAGGGTCTGTTCACTCTCCAGGGATTACTGGGGTTGTCCAGGAGTCTGTTTTGCAGGAAAAAGGGTTTAAGGACCTCTCGGGACTTGTGCTTTGGGTTGTGGGCAGTGATGGCAGCTCTGCGCCCCCAGGGGCAGCAAGGGGTGCAAGCTGCTGGGGATGGACACTGGTTTGGCTGCTTTCTGGCCCTGGGATGGTGATCCTTGAGGTCAGGGTGACACTGCCCTGGTGCCTGAGTCCCTCTCTGGCAGGATCAGGACTGTAGGGCTCCGTGTACAGGTGTTCAGCATGCAGGGGTGGTGGATGATGCTGGAGAACGTCCCCCTGTGCCGAGGGGGCTGTGGGCAGCCCAAGCAGCTGCCTGCAGCCACCCGGCTCCAGGATACAGCCCCGGCTGGGTGCATGGGATGCTCCTGAGGACAGTGCTGTGGTGGGAGGCAGTGTGCTGGTGGGGCATGAGGTGGCAGCAGCACTGGTGGGGTTCTCCCTGTGTCAACTCCACAAGAACAGGGCTTGGGGTGCAGCCACCAGAGCCCCCCGAGCCATGAGCAGGCAGGTACTGCCTGGGAGGGCTCTCACCAGCAGATCCATCTGGGAAGGTGCTTCACGGACTACGCAAATCCCGGCGTGGAGAGAGGCCGAAATTGTTCCATGCACAGCCAGTTTTTTTTTTTAATAAAGCTCTCTCCAGTATATTGCAGGAGTAATTAGGAATCCTGAGCTGGCTTGATCTCGATCTTTATAGCAACACAGCTGATAAAGCATGATTCAGGGACCTCGTTAGCTTTTTTTAAAGAAGTTTTTATTTAACTTCCGTGAAGTTGCCATGGTTACCCCTGTGCATGGCTTCCCTGCCTCTCCTGCCTTGAGTGCAGCTGCCAGTGTTGAGAATTAAACATCTACATTTGGAGCAGCCATGGCCTCCCCCCACCGCCACCCTGGGGTTTGGGAGCCTTGTCCCTTGACCCACTCTGGAAAAGGCTCCTCTTTGAGCTGTTTGATGTGGTAAAGCTCAGCCTAGGTTGTCCAAGAGCTCTTTTCTGGAGCAGGCTGGGAAGGGGGCTGCTCTGTTGGTGTCATTGGTGACATGAAATGTGCCACGGTCACACACTGCTGTGCACCAGCACAGCCTGGGATGCTCCCACTGTGTGATACAATGCTGTGGGGCACGGGAGGCGCTGGGGCTGCTGGGAGGGTGGTGGGAGGCACTGGGAGCAGGGGCCAGTGCCCTGAGTCCCATCTCACTGTGGTTTGGCTGACACGGCCTCGCTGTCCAGGAGGCAGGGGGTTTACTGAGTCCTAGCCGAGTTGCCCCCAATCCAGCGGTGGGAGGTCACGGATGTGGGCACAGGGAGCCCAGGTGTGGTACGAGATCAGCCCATTTCTGTGACAATGGCCATGATGTAAGATCCTGACAGAGGTGGTGTGTGATAACGTGCCTTGAGCCAGGCAAACCCCAGGGGCGGGGGAACCAGGGAGGCAGCAGCCGCCCCCCAGCCCAGTTCTGGGTGCTGGGGGGTATGCTGGAGCCTCCTGAAGGGACAGTGGACACTTGAGCCGTTGTTGGATGGCAAGGTGAAGCTGTGCTGTGTCCTGCCGGTGCAGGGCTGTGATCTCTGCTGGCAGGGGCACCAGGGCTGGCGGTGCCTGGTGCTGCTGCTGCGCCACTTCCCGTCCCCGCCGTGCCGGCCAGGTAACAGGGACCTTACGCTGGGCCGGCGGTGGTGGCCGTCTGTCCGGGCAGGGCTGGACTCTGTCCTCATTCTGTCAAAGTTTTGTCAAGCTTCCCCCCCTGCTCCTCTTGGCGTTTTCAGCAGTGGAGGGTGGGAGGGTGCGTGGGAAGTGAAGCCGTACCAGAAATAATCCTGCGCGTTCGGGGTGCGAGCGGCGCTGTGGGGAGGCTCTGCTCCCCCTGCCCGCCGGCTCCTCACTGGGGTCACAAAGTCCCCAGGCTGAGGGGAGCAGCTTTTATTTGTTTGTCTCCCCTGTCTTCCTCCTCCTCCCTTTATTTCTCTTTTCCCTTCTCCATTTTCCTTCCCGATGAAAGATTTTCTTGCAGTGTCAAGGCAATGTGACCTGGTTCCGTAATAAAGAGGAGGCTTATTAGAATTAAAGCCCAACAGTGTTAAAAAAGCAATCTTTGCAAGATTGAGGCCATGAGGGAATTGTAAATTCTCAGCAAAGACCTCGTTTAAAGACTGGGAGGAAAACACACGTGCATGCATGCACCAAGGCCTGGCACTGTGAGGGCACATCTGGTTCAAGAAGAATTTTGGGGAGGATGAGGGATTGGAGCAGTGCTTGAGTCCTCATGGCTCTGCTCGGGATCCTCCTGCTGGCTGGGCACGGTGGGGAATATCGCTTGAGTTTGGATTTGTTTTCCTTGTTCTCTGGGGATACCCTCCCCGTAGCCCTCCCTCTCCCGCATCCCCGCTCAGCCCCTCCTGGCGCAGCCGCCCACCTGCCGCGGGGTGGGAGCGATGGCAGCCGGTGAGTCAGGCTGCCCGGGCTCCCCCCGGCTCAGCACAGCCCTCTTCCAGCTGCTCACCAAAGAAATTTCCCTCGGGGTGAGATGGGCGCTGGGTCGGTGCTGGAGCCGGGATGGGATGTCCCTCCCGGGAACGAGGTGTGCGGTCTCCGTGGACCCCCTGCCCTGGTGCTGGCTGTGGGTGCTGTGTGCCGGGGATGCCCCTGCACAGGCAGGTAGGGGCTCCCAGGGGCTCCCGGTGCCCCCCAGGGCAGATGGTGCCACGGCTTTGGCCTCATCTTGCACAGGGCGCTTTTCCCTCCCGCCTGTCTCTTTGGACAGGACCCCTCGTCCGTGCCCCGGGGGCAGCCGAGTGCGCCACGGTGCTGGGGAGGAGGGCTGCAGTGGGCAGGAGGTGAAGAGACCCCGCTGCCCTCGCTCCCTCCTTCTCCTGTTTTTTTCTCCACCGCTGCAGGGAGCGAGCGCGGGGCCCCCGCTGTCGGAGTGGCAGCGGTCCCCGCTGGTCCCCACGGTGGTCTGTTGTCATGATTTGCTGTTATCTGTGTAATTAGAGAGCCGGCTTTCCTGGTGGGGCTCGGCGGCCACGCTGGCTCCGCGTGCCGCGCACACCTGCGGTGCAGCAGAATGAGGAGATGGGAGCAGCAAAGGCAGGGCTGACACGCGTGTTCAGCAGCTCACGGCCTGAGGCCGGGCTGCGGGAGCCCTCAGTGCCCAGCCGAGGGGAGGGCCCAGCTGGGGGCCCCGGGGCTCCTGTTCAGTGATGCTCAAGGTCAGCGGAGGCTCTCGGTGATGTGGAGCCAAGTGGCCCGAGCCTGGTGCTCCAGGGACAGAGCTGCCATCTCCACGGGTTTGTGTCCTGGGGCCCGTGGCTGAGGCTCCCTCGCTGCCTGGTCTGCAGGGTCCCTGCTGCTTGGGCACCTGCAGAACTGGCTGTGTCAGAGAGGCAAACACACGTGTGCCAGGATCCTGCCAATGATTGGGACATCAAAGGGTGCTTTCCCCCAGGTTCCACTCAGGTGTGGGGGGACGGACAGGGCAGATCCCTGGGTGGCTGTGCTGCGCTGCTGGGGTGGATGGTGGTGGCTCAGCTGTCACCTTTGTTGTCAGTCCTGCTCCAGGATATTTATAGTGAGCCAGAGCTGTGCCCAGCCCCGCGCTGCCCTGCGCTGCTGCTCCTTGGCACCTCCACACCTTGCAGACGGGTCTCTTACAGGGGTTCCTTCCTGAGGGGGGTTGGAGCAGGTCCCTGCCCTGCCGCCTGTGGCCTGGAGGAAGGCAAGGCTGGCACTGCCACCTCTCCCTAACGTGCCATTAATGTAATGTCTTGTCCAGGAGCCTTTCCTGTAGGATAAATGGCCTTTCCATCCAGAGCCTGCGTGAATTATGCTGACGTTTTGCTCCTGAGTAGATGTGCGTAGGGGAGCTGGGTATTGGATTGGTGAGAGGCAAGAGAAGCAATCTCTGGGAGGCCATCAATTTGGATTAGGCTTTGTGGACTGGGATGGAGGGTAATCACCATCCTTCATTTCAGAGAGGTAAGAAACAAGTCAGCTTCTTTATGGATCATTATAGCTGCAGCAGGAATTGCTTCCACCTTGGCCATGGCACAGATCCCCGCCGGGTACAGGGGGTGGAGGAGGGTGTAAAGCCAAAGGAGGCAGCTGGCTGTGGCTTTGGAAGGATGAGCCGGACTCCAGCCTGGCTGGGTGCTGCTGCCACATTCCTTCCTGGATGAGATGGTCCTGCTAGGGGTGCTTATCTCCCTCCCACCCTCGCTCCTACAGCTGGAGTTGGTTGAGGCAAGGTGAGTGGGTGGGAGTCAGTGAGGGAGCAAACACTCCCCACTCCCCAGGAGATGGGTCTGGATCTGTCTGGAGGTGTGATGGCATCCATTCCCCTTGCAGTGCCTCTGGCCTCAGCTGGGCTTCCACCGGCAGTGTCTGCCAGTGCAGACTCTGATGTGCATTGGAGTTGCTTGTGGACCTCAGCGTTGTTCCCTGGCACAGCAGCGTGATGGGACCGGCCACTGCCTGGCTCCGTAGGCACCACATTCCCCCGTGCCTGCTGTGGCACGGGGAGTGTTGGCATAGCATCCCGCAATCCTAGGCCGGGAAGGAGCCCAGCCAGTGCCCGGCTCTGCTGGTGCCATGTCCCTCGTCCCAGTCTGCTGTGGCAGGAATTGCAGCGCGTTCCCGGCCCGCTGACAGCAGCGCTCCCAGGCATCCTCCTCCCGCCGCCTGTGCACGCCCACGTGCAGCAGCGATGAAAGGCTCAGCCCGTAAACAGGGGAGAGGAAGAGGGATGGGACGGGATGGGATGGGATGGAAATGGGGCAGTGGCCGAGGTGGGGGAGTGCGTGTGTGGAGCTGAATCAGCCGAGCCGAGCTGGTGGGTTTGGTGCTCTGCTGCTGGCTGGGGTGGGAGCTGCTCGGGGCCAGCGGGGAGTAGAGATCTACTTTGGCCTCACCGAGTGAAGGCCTCCCCTCCCTCCCTTTTGTTTGTACTTTTCTTTTCTTCTTCTTTTTTTTTTTTTTTTTTTTTTTTTTTTTTTTTTTTTTTTTTTTTTTTTTTTTTTTTTTTTTTTTTTTTTTTTTATATCTGAGTGCTTCGTTTTCCAGAAGCTGTCATTTTACATAAACCTCTCAGCGAGGTACATCCATTCCCACTGCCAAAATCTCCATATCAAACACTTGTAACACGCCGCTGAACTGACAGCCCTGCCTGTACACGCTCCGTGCCTTTACAAAGGGATGCTGTGTCGGGGAAGGATATAAATATACGCATTGGAATGACACGCAGTGTGCTCGCTCGCCAGCTCGTGCTGCCCTGCTCTCTTGTTGCCCAGCTAAAATTTATCTGAAGCCTCGGCACAGGCACCCACAGGCCCCTGATGGTACCAGTGCAGGGGTGGGTGGTAGGATGCTGGTGGGCAGCTGCCACGCTGGCGCCATGCTGCTGCTGTGGCGGGTGCAGGGCTGGTGTGCTGCCTGCACTAAGCTATGGGTTGGGGGGCAGGAGCCTTTCAGGAGTGATTCCTGCAGCCCCTCTGCGTGGGAAGCCTTTGTTTTGTGCAGAATCTCGGAGCTGAGTGTGGGCCGTGTGGGGTTCCTGCTGCCCAGGTGCCTGCAGGATGATCCTTCCTGCTGGGCTGAGGGGCTGGTGGGGCATGGGGGACTGCTGGGCCCCAGGGTAACCCACATGCTGTGATGCAGCAGGAGTGGGGCTGCTTGGCTTGAAACTCTCTATGCCTCAAATCCTGTTTCAATGGGAGTAGGGACAGAGCGTGTTAAGCAATCCAACTGCTTCCTTTTCAAATGAAATTATTTTCTTCTGGATGAAATTCAAATCCAACCCCAAATCCCTGTTTCTTTGCAAAGGAGAAGGAAGGAAATGCAAAACATGCTCCCCACCCCCCAAGTCTATCAGTCTTGCAGCTGATGAGCAGAACCATTCCTGCTCGTCCTGGGATTCCCTCCCACCTCATCGCAAGGACGTCGCTGTCGTCGGCGATGGCGCTGTAGCCGTGTGCTGTCACTGGCTGCAGGCATCGGCTGTTCCCCAGGGCAGGATGCGGTTATCTGGGGAGGCAGTGGAATGCTGGAGCAGGTTTTAGGGGGGCACTGAGAGCTCCCAGGGTCCCTTACTCCCCTGGGGCCACCAGAGTCCGTGGGTGCCTGGCCCTGCCAGGGTGCGTTGGTCGGTGATGTGGCTGTCGCTGGCAGGGCTGTACCCGTCACCTGAACGCTGTGCTTGGTGGTTTCTGCTGCTCTTCCAGATGGGGACCTCGATGTGGGAAAGATGAAACTTTTTTTTTCGTGTAATACCATTAAAGTGGTTTTTAATTGAGTTCATTTTGGCAAGTTTGATGATAAATTTTTCAGCACCTCAACTGGGAGACACAGGTCTGTGCTCAGCTCTCCTGCTTTCCACACCGGGGAAGCTCCAGGACTTGAGATGTTTCTGGGCTGAGCTGTTTCTATCCTCAGGAATGCTCTGAGATCTCTGTCCCCAGCTAATGCAATGGTGGCACATGGATGGGGGAGTGTGTTGTGTGTGTCCTCAAAGCTCCCGTCCCCCCAGCTCTGCTGCTGGGGGGTGTGGTGATGCTCTAGGTCAGGTCTCTGGAGACTCCAGCCCTTCTGGAGCTGCCAGCAGAGGGTTTGCCATGCTCCAGCTGGGGAAGGTGTGTAGGGGCTGATGTGATGAGGTTGTGATGAGGTCCCCAGCTGTGCGTGGGGAGGGCACAACTGCAGCCAGATGCATCAGGGTGCCCAGGGCAGGGGTGGGTGAGCCGTCTCTGGCCTTCCTTGTGCCACGGCTCCTTCCAGCCAGGATGAATCAGCCTTTCCCAAGGACCTGTGAGCAATCTGCCACCACTGTGGCCTTGGGTCCCCAAGGAGTCACAGCCCTCCCTGGGTAGGGAGCCACGAGGTGAGGGCAGCGATAGTGCCGGCTGCGATGGCATCTGCTGCTCTTGCTGGCAGAAGGCACAGACCTCAAGGTTTGTGTCCCCAAACTGCTCTTAGCAGAAAGAAGTGCACCATGCTGGTGATGCTTCTGGCACCGACGTGCAGCTGGCAGCTGCCAGGGGCTGTACCATCTCTGAAGGGCTGCCGCATCCTTGGGGGCCCACTGTAGGCTTGGGCAGTCCCCACAGCCAGGGGCTGGGGTTCCCTTTTCCCAGGATGGAGGGAACTATCCTGGCTGGGGCCCTGGCTCCAGCGCATGGCTCAGCCCAGAGCCCCGTGGTGCCCTGAGGGGAGGTGAAGGTCCATCCCTTGGCTCTGTCCCTGCGGGACGCGCGGGCGGCGTCCCACTCTCCTGCTGCCAGTGGCAGCTGCTGAGCCCAGCCGGAGCAGCCCCTGGTGCCAGCTGCTTCTGAACCACCTTCCCTCTTCCCTGCATAGTCCGGAGGCTTTTCCCTTCCTCCCACCTGCGTGTGCTCCTGCGGGAGTGCTGGCATGGGAGGGCAGGAGGGCGCAGGAATGGGGATTTGGCTGGAGCTGGGTAGGGGCTCAGTTGGGCTGTGAGCGATGGACGGAAGTTGGACTCTGCTGGCAAAGTTTCCACCCGTTCATCATGGGCGAAGGGATGTTTTGGTACGTGCTGATTAACTGCCTCCTCCCGATGTGCCACGGTGAGATAAAATATGAACGACTGCATTCTTTGACTTAAAATTTAATTAAAACTATATATCAAAAACGTGAGACCCCAGGCTTAATAAAACCTGATAAAATTATACTAATACACTTCAATTTCAATCCAAGGCTTCCTGATGGAAGAGCGTGAGAGGCTGAGCCTGTAACTAGATTAGAAACACCTCCTATGCAATATTTATGGTGCTGTCCTGCTTGAGATGCATGGCCACCGAGGAAGGCTCTGACACCGTGATGAAGAGGAGTTGTCAGCCTGGCTTATGCATAAATAGGAGAGAGGGCGAGATCGTACAGGCTGTTCCTGGTGGGGGGAGAGTGACTTGGGCAGAGGATGAGCTCATGGAGGGAGGGAAAAAGGGAGGGAAGGAGGGATGCTGCTCCCCCCATGCTGCTGTGCCCTGGGGATGATCCCTGTCTGTGGCACCAGTGGCCCAGCAGCTGTGGGCTGGGGTGAACTGAGGGGTGGCCTCTGCCCATGGGGCTTCTGACAGCTGCCAGTGTCTGTGGCCATTTCACCTTTACAGGTGATTTATTGAGTGAGGATTAGCGGCTCAGAGCCACTGCCCATCAGTTGGGGAAAGCAAGCTGCTTTGTTCTGTGTGCAGGAACAGCAGCCACCAAGCTGCTAGGGGACATCCCGTGGTGGGCTGCCTCTGCTCCAGGCAGGAATCAGGAGGAGCACCCAGTTCCCCACATGATCCTCTCAAGTGGGTTCTCTCTGGCACAACCCAGAGCATCATTGCTGTTGGAGCCTTTCCCTGCTGTCCCATATCCCCAGAATTTCACTTCTGGGTGGAAATGCCCTGGATTTGTGTCTGCAGAGGCGTTGGTGACTAGGGGGGTGTCACCCCACGCTGTTCAGAGGGGTCTGGGGTCATCAGCAGGGTTCGGTGTGGCACAGGCAGCTGTGGTGCCACCTCACCCCAGCGGGAAGTGGCTTGGGCAGACTGTTAATGTGGAGCATAAATCCTGGTGGAGACAGGGGAGGTCAGAGCAGGGAGGCAGGAGCAGTAAAGCATTGCAGGCTGAGAGGCTCCGTGCTTAGAGGAGAACCCAGGGGCTCATTGCTGAGTACAGGGAAAATGGGTGGTGATGTTACAGGGCTGGGCGCCTGTGGGAACACAGCAGGTTTTGGGGGCCGGGAGCTCAGTCTGTGGTGATGCAGCCAGTGGGGCAGGTGCCTTTCTGCCACCTTCGGTGCCTTGGGTTGTGCCTGAACCCCTCGTTGACCGGTTCCGTCTTGGACGAGGTCAACGTGCAGCCTTGGGCTTGGGCAGGATGCTGAGCATGGGGTGCCAGAGGCATCTGTTGGGGCCAGGGGTGTAGCCCAGGACTGGGGGGAGCTGGGACCACCCAGTGATCTGTGCCCATCTCCTGCAGCTGTCCCCGCTGTTCCCCCCTCTGCTCTCCCTTCCAGGTGAGCGGGCACGCGTCCCCCTGGAGTGCTGACATGAGCTGGTGCTTCTCCAAGGCTGTGGCAGCAATTCCAGCAGCCAGCGGCCTGGCATGACTGGGAGCTGGAAGAAGGGGGGTGGGGTGGGCACTCAGCTGGCAGAGAGCCCCTTCCCAGGCAGGAGGGGACCCGGCAGGCAGCAGTATCAGCTCTGCCAGCCACAAGCTCCCTGCCCTCTTGTTCCCTCTCCAGATCCCTGGGGAGCTGGAAGTAAGGGCAGAGCAAAAGGTGAAGGGATGGGGTTTGTGTGCTGGTGCCCATCCATGCCACCTCCCCACACCTCTCCTTGCCCAGGCTGTGCCCGGGTTCGTCCCTCATGCTGCCCCTCTCCCAGCCCTCTCCCACCGCTGTGCCCTGCTCTGTGGAGCTGTATTTTCAGAGACTGTGGGGGACGTCGTGTGTGTAAAATTAGCGCTGCCTTGTTAGTGCTTCTCAGGCTAATTCGGAGTGAAATGCTTTAGCAGCGGTGGGCTGATTCTATCAGGAGAACAAGAACTAATTAAATTCACTCTGACCATCAAGCAGTAAATTATTTATACCCAGACAGATGCAATCTAATCTGTAGCGTCCAGCCCCACTGAACCCACAGCCTCCTTGGTTCGGGGTGAGGAGCAGATTAGGCAACAGTGGGGGAGCTGGGAAGGACAGAGCAAAGGTCGCCAGAGAAGGCAATTATTTTTACCCTTTTGGGGCCAGTGCTGCAGCGGGACCCTTCCACTGGCACTGTGGCCCCTGGGCCTGTCTGGGGAGGTCCCGAGCATGGGGCCTTTGGGGCTGGGAGGAGATGGGATGTCCTCCGGCAGCTGCCTGTGCTCCTCCATCCCGGGGAGCTGGCACAGACCCACACTGTCGGTTGGGGAGGTGGTTTACCAACGTCAGCAGGGAGATGTGGGAGTCCTTCTCCTCCTCCTAGGAGGAAGGCCAGGCATAGTGCAGAGGTCCTCACCTCTGATTTTGCACCACTGTACTGTGGTTCCTGTGCTGCCGTGTGGTCTCCATCACCTCCCTCCCTGTGCCTCCCCAGGCCCAGTGCTCACGGCCAGCTTAGCTCAGGGCAGGTATGAACCGTTATCATCTCTGCAGGGGTTTGTGTTTTGGTGATCTGACCCGGTGCCTGATTAGATCATTCCTGCCGCACAGTGGAACCGCAGCTTCCTCTGCCTACGAGCCGCAGTTCACTCTAATTGCGATTGAGCCGAGATCCCTCTTCTCTCCAATCGAAAGGGAAGAGTGAAAAATCGTTTGCTGATCCTCTGGGGGTTGTAAAGGATTCCAGCAGCCTGGGAAACAGCTCTGCTTGGGGCTGGGAAAATGGTGTGGTAAAAGTGATCTGGTTGTTATTTATGTTAGAGGTACAGAAAGAAGGAATTCCAGAGCAGCCAGAACACAGCATCCCGGGGATGGTCCTTGTCCCCTTGGGAGTGGAGATTTCCATTCTGGCCTCAGGCAGGCATGATGTTGGGAGGGCTGGTTTGACTGGGAAGAGCTTGGCTCTGTTCAGGGTAAGAGCCTCTGGAAACATGTCAGGGTCACTGGTGGGTGCCCATGAGGGTGGGCAGTGCTGGGCTCGGGTGTTCTCCAGCTGCAGCTTCCCAGCAGGCAGGAACACCTCTGGTGGGATGCCACAGAGAGTGGGATGGATCCTTGGTGCAGGGTTTGGGCTCTCGCTGCATTTATCAAGGTGTTTAAGGATAAATCGGCTGTAACCCGTCTGTGCCCATGAAGGCTGAGCTCGTCCGGACTGGAGCAGAGCTTGCGCTGCCCTGTAATTTCTGCCGGGAGGAGGCAGCGCAGGCAGGCTCCAGGGCTTGTGCCGTATTCGCAGGGAGCACGGAGGCACTCGGAACCAGCCCTTTCCAAAATGCGTTTGTTTTTTCATCATGCTGGAGGTACAGGCTCCGACGGCAGACGTGACAGAGCCCCGGCAGCAGCGCAGGGGAGCCGGCAGCGGGCTCAGCTCCGCTCCGGCTGTGCTGCGGTTTGGGGACGGGCGAGCCCAACCGGTGTTTGCATTTGCACCGGTGATTAATCTCTGTAGCAGGGGAGGGAACTCCTGTTATGAATCAGGCTCATAACTCCCGGCACACACATCTCCAAAGCCCTGCTGAACTATTAATCCACCCGGCTCCCTGGGGTAGGGAGGATGGAGGGGGAAATGTCACCTTGTGGCAGAAGAGCTGTGATAGGCAGCCAAGTCAGCAGCTCCGTCTTGGAGATGGCTCCTGGTCTCCAGATCCCACCGATGGACCATGTGGCCTCGCGATTGATTTAAAAAGGAGAGAGGAAAAAAAAAATAGGCAACTGCTTCACTCTGGCTTTGCTGATGCTGAGAGGACAGATTTGCCTGCTGGCAGCTCTACCATTAACTGGATGAGCTATTCAAGTGTGGGTTATGGATTTGGGATCAGCCTGACTGTGCTGGAGAAGACACACGGTGCTGAGCCCAGATGGATGTGTGGCCCAGGATGGGGCCCGGGGGGAGCTGACATGCTCTTTTCAGGAGTGGCAGAAGGTGGGATGGAGGAGCCTTCCCTGGGAGCAGATAACCTTGGAAGGGTGAGAAGCTCCTCCATACTCTGGCCAGGTCCCTCCTGGCTGCATGAGAGAGATTCCTGGATGGGGGGAACACGTGCTGCAGCCCCCAGCAGCAGAAGGGCTGGAAGTGGAGCCGGGGAAAGGAGATGGGAATTGGGTAACATGAGGTTCCTTCCACTGGGAGGGAGGGAGGAGTTGGGAATTTCCCAGCAGCGCTGGGAGAGGAGCCATGCATTCAGAGTCTGGGAACGACTTCCAGGCTGCAAATATCCCCTCCCAGCCCCAAAGCTGCCACAAGAATCCTCACTGCTCCTGCAGGCAGCTGGCACTCATGGCCCTGGCACCCCTGGGATGCTGTGGCAGTGCAAGAGTGAGCTGGACCCACTGCCAGCCAGCAAGGAGAGGGACTGGGATTTTGGTTTTGGCTCATGAGGATCACTTGGACATTGAGCACCAGAAGACGAAGCAGTCAGAAGTTGCTCCCAACTGCTTCATTTGGGCGGGATACGAGTGCTCACAGCCTGGGATTCGCCCACGGTCCCAGCATCGCTGTCTCCTTCCTCCTGGGTGGATCTGGCCCGGCAGTGCCAATGCAGTGCAGGAAACACAAGCATTTTGATATTTTTTATTTTTGTTTTCCATTTTTGCCACAGTTCCAAAGCCCCTCTGTCGCACTCCTTGTTAAGCTGTTAAATCACTCCATTTATTTAGCACGAGCATTGCTGAGAGCTCATTTTTATCTTGGTGAAAACCAGACTTGCTCATGGGCACATAATGAAATTGTATAAATATACCCTTAGCTGGGAATCTAATTTATTTTTCCTGTTCATTATGGGGTAGAAGGCCATTATGAGATGTAGAACTTTTTTTTCACAGTGCTGGAATTGAAGGGCTGGTGCGGGCACTTCTTATACTGATGATTTTGCCCTGATTCAATTTGAAGCTGGTTAGAGCTCAAATACTGAAGCATAATTGACAGAGATCGGTGTGGGTTGCCATGCTAATGTCCTGGCTGTGGCTTTGAGGCAGCGCCAGACCAAGGTCGGGTAGAATCCACAGCCGGTGGAGCACAGCTGGGCGCCGCATGTCCGAGATGGGCGTGGGAGTGGAGATTCCCCCGAGCTGGGATCGCGGGGAGCAGTGGTAGCCCAGCCCTGGGGCAGCAGGAAATGAGCCCATCCCTTTGTCCATCAGCAGGATTGATTTTCGACGGTATTGATACTGCTATAAAGTCCTGTTTATGGAGCTATAATTAAGCGGGGCCATTTAGCCGGCAGTGTTAAGTGCTGAGCAGATTTATGGCACGGCTCAGCCTTCGGCAGGGTTATATTTCAGCACGGAGCACACCAGGTTTTTATGTGTTCTGCGATTGTGTTCGTGTGACAGTGATTAGTATAATGGGGGCTTCCGGGGTCGTGTTGCCAAGCTGAGGAAACAGCAATTACGGGCCGCTGCAGTATCAACTTAATTGCATCCATTTGCAAGCGACATGGGCCCGGGTGCACAGGAGCAGCTGGTGGGGCGAGCCCTGGCACCCCACGTGCACCGGCCCTGGCCAGCCCCTGGCACCCAGGGGGTGGGATCTGCTGGGGCTCTGAGGGTCTGTCACCGGGCAGAGTGACGAGTGTCTCCTGTCCAGGCCCTGGGACACACTCAACTGAACCGAAACCAGCGCTGCTGGGTTCAGGGTCCCTGGTGCTGCAGCAATGGCTTGGGAGAGCCATGGGGAATGTGCTTCTCCAGGAGCTGGCGATGCTTCAGTGGCATCGCCCATGGCTCTGTGATCTCCCTGTGTTTCAGCCTCAGTCCATTTGCCACGGCCAAGCTGTGCTGTGGCCACGCAGCTGCAGCACCCTGGGTGCTCCCATGGCTTGTCCCCATGTCTGGGGGATGGGCAGGCCAAGCTCTTCAGCAGAGGGGAGCGAGGGACAGAGCGATCCAAGGGCGGAAGGGCCAGCGGTGGATTTGCAGCGGTGCAATTAGAGCTCACCTTGGTGTGCACTTGGCAGCCATTCCTTTGAACTCTCTCCCCTGATGGCTTTCCTGAGACCTGGAGATTTACCAGCTCAGCCCTTTGCCACAGGGAGGTTCTGCAGAGCAGTTATAGATACCCAGGGAAGGCTGGGAGTGAGCCTCTCCTGAGCATCAGGAATTCCTGTGCCCTCCCCTGGGCAGGTCCCATCCTTTAGCAGGACTTGGGGATGCTG
The DNA here is from genome assembly GCA_013397915.1 of Daphoenositta chrysoptera. Lineage (NCBI taxonomy): Eukaryota > Metazoa > Chordata > Aves > Passeriformes > Daphoenositta > Daphoenositta chrysoptera. The sequence continues at coordinate 92,689 of VZRO01007944.1, read as the reverse complement.
GGGCTGGCACAGGCAGGGCCTGTGTGTGCCAGGGCTGGCCAGCACCTTGTGCAATTGTGCCACCAGCAGCGTGCCACGAGCACCCTGCAGCGGCTGGGGAGAGGCAGCTCTGTGGGAGCGGGGCAGGGCACAGGTGTATGTCCTGCTGTGGAACACTGGTCCCTGGGCTGCTGTCCTGGAGGCAGCGGAGCATCACGCGGGGGTCATGGATGCACTGCTGCAAGTGTATCAAGGAGCACAAGATCTCTTTTCCAGGTGGAACCAGGGCTGAGAGGGCATTTTCCTTGCTCTTGCCCTTGCTCTGTGCACTTTCCCAATTTGCTGCAGGAATTAGATGGGCTTTTGCCGACTAAGAGGTGTTAAATGGCTCTAAATACTCTTCACACTGCAATATCTCCACCACAGCGTTTAATCGAGTGCCACAGAAATGCCTATAAATAAACGTAATGCGCCTGTGCCAGTTCCCTCCCACGGCATCTCGGAGCTCGCAAGAAAGTCGGCAAGTGGCTTGTGCTTGGGCTGCAGCTCCTGCCCTCCCCTCCCTTTCCTGTCCTTCTCTCCCCTCTCTGCCCCTGCCTTTCGTTCCCCATTCCCACCCTTTCCTTTTTACCCTTTTTCCTCCATCTGGAGGGGATCCAGCCCTGGAGCCTGGGGATGTCGAACCGCTCGCCACCCCACTGGAATGCAGCTGCAGGTCTGAGGATGGGAGGTCTGGAAGCAGCAGCCCAGTCCTGGCCCGCAGGGCCCTTGGAGACAGGACTGGGAAGGTCCTTGCAGCTGTCCCCCTCGTTGTCCCTGGGGGCCGCTTCCCTCTTCAGCGCTGGGCCCAGCGGCTGCTTAGGCTGGGCACTGCACCCGTGGGCACCCCGACATCAGCCAGCACAGCCAGGAGCAAATGCAGGTGTAGAGAATGAGCAGCAGGGAGGGTATGGAGCGTTTCAAGGCTGTTTATGCTGCTCTTGCATCTGTACGTGAGTCCTTTGTGGTTGGAGATCCGCACACACCAAACCAGATGCATTTCCCACCAGGCTGCCTTAAATCTCCGGCATCTCGGCTCTTGAGTCCAAGCAGACAAAATGTGTGTGTGGGGCTTTAACTGTTGCAAAAGGCACTTTATCTGTTGCTTTGGGGCTGCTGCTGCACGGCAGTGGCTCCTGAGAAACACTGCAAAATTCCTTCCACATTCCCTTCTCAGAGCCTTTATTACACAAAATAATCTTAAGGAAAGGGAGGAGTGGCAGTGGGCCTTCCTCGGCAGTTCTGGGTACTCCTTGGCTGTGCCAGGTGCTCCTTGGCGTCCCTGTGGCCACAGGGCAGGGGGCAGAGCTGGCTGCGTGTGCAGGGCTGTCCCTTTCGGCACTCCCTGACAAGGCTGCTCTGTGTCCCCAGGCGGGCACTGGGGGGGCTGTGGGGTGCGGGGGGACCCCTATGCCGGCACCCTCTCTCTGAGGGAGCCTTGGGGCCTCACTGAGGATCCTCAGCCAAGCGACATCCCTAAATAGGCTCCTCAGCCTGTCAGTTGACTGCCTCTTCAGTGCTGATGAGCCACTCTGGTGTTACTATTTAAAATCCTAATTGCTTTAATCAGCTCGCCTTTAGCCACCGCAGCCAGCGAGCCCAGGGGCTGAGAGCGCTCCCGCTCGCCCTCCGCCCACAGCCCCCAGCGTTTGCCGGCACAGCTGCGGCTGGGCACTGCACGGGCACCCAGCGTCCGTGTGGGCACCCAGCACCAACCCCCCAGGTGCCCGGCATCCCTGTGGGCACCCAGCATCCCTGTGGCTCTGTACTGGCACATGCTGGTGGCACAGCTGATAGGACAGCGGTGAGACAGTGGTGGGGCGACTACAGAGCTGAGCACAAGTCCCCTGGGCAGGGGGAGGACAAGAACTTTAATGGATGAGGAGAAGAGGAGCTGCTGTTACCATGGGCTGACAGATGCCAGCACTTTAATGAGCTGGGAATTCCCATGTCCTCTCCCTGCGCTCGTCTTCACCACCATGAATTCTCTTCCAGGGTAAAAGCAGCTTCCTCCTTGGGTTTCAGTGCCCACCAGCCCACTCCTGCCTCCCTGGCTCCTCCAAGCACAGCCTCGGGGTGTTCCTCCATGCTGAACCGGTGCGGGGTGTGGGGGCACGGGGCAGAACTCTCCTGGGGCTGCACTCGCAGCCAACCTCGCTGGGATGGTGGGAGATGCCGGATTAAAATAGCGCGGCGCTTCCCTGGCAAGGGAGCCTTGCGGCAAAGACACCCACGCGGCTGCGCTGGGGAGGACGAGGAGGAGGAGGATGCTGCTGATCGGCGCTTGACACCGGCTGCGCTGGGCAGGGGCAGGAGATGCAAAGACCCAAATCTGTGGGTGCAGCGCTGCCGCTGAGGAACTCCTCCTTGCCGTCGTTGCCCCTCTCTGGTTCCCCTTGCCTGTGTGGCACGGAGGTATCCCCAGGGCTGGTTCCCTTCCTCAGCATGAGGCTTTGCATCGGCAGGAAGCTCGGCTGGGCTGGAGGGACCTGGCAGAGGAGGGGCAGGGATGCCAGGGTGCTGAGCACTGGCAGGGGCCGCAAGTCAGGAGGAAATGAGGAGGAAGCTGCCCGCTGTGGCCGGTGGTGCCGAGCTCCCTGCCGGGGCTGGCGGGCTCTCCGCTGTGGCTCCTCTGCTCCTGCCAAGCCTGGCAGCGAGGAAGACGTCTGCCAGGGACCAATGCTGGCACCCCGGGTGTGAGTGCCAGCTCTCGGGGACCGGCTGCCCCTCGCCTTCTGTCGTGCTGTAACTTGGCTTCTCGGGGACACCACGTCCCACCGACAGCCCCTCTGCCTGTGCCAAGTGAGCCCTGGTCCCCATCCCACTGGGTGCATGGCTGCTCCACCTCTGGCCCCCCACCTCCCACTGGTGCTGGGTTTGGGGGCAGAGTGATGCCCCCAGCCCTGGGAGCACCTCTCCCTTGGGGCCCCCCACACCCATCCCTATGCCACGGCAGCCTGCCCACCACTGGCATTCCCAGTTATGGATGGGTGACATGCGGCAGCGGCGCCCGGGGCTGTCTTGTCCCAGAATATTCCTGGATGAGCGGAAAACCTCATACAGGGGATTGTTCAACTCGCAGCAGCCTTCCTGGGGAGTGAGGACATCTCCGCATTTATTCAAGGACATCCCTTCTCAATTAAATCCCTGCATGGGCTAAACAAGAGGGCTGCTGAGATCAAAGGGGTTTTTTTTTCCACTCTTTTTTCCCCAAATCGTTTAAATGATGCAGTGGAGGGAGTGTGGTGTGTTTGCCTTCCACACGCCGGGTGGGGATGAGAAACTGCCATTAAATTCCCGTAAAGGTGTTTTACTGTGCTGATGTGGGACTGGGGGAGTTTGCAAGTGGTAGCCATGGGGTGATGGCACTGGGTGGCTGCAGTGGCCGTGGGCAAGGCCAGAGATGCGTGATTGTTGGGGTGGCATTGCCCACCTGGAGCCTTGTGGCCAGTCTCCAATTTGCCGCAGCCTTGGTCGCCGGGTGCAGTCCCTGCCAGCACCGGAGGGCCTGGGGAGCTGAGCCGGGGCTGCACCCGGGTGTCCCTCCGCTCCGCCTCGGGCTCCTCAGGGATTGATGGTGTCGTTAAAGCGTCAGGCTGGCCCGGGGCCGGCCCCGCTGCCGGCTGGGATTTATGGTGGAATCTGCATTGGTGAAAGTTTTATCACCGCTGTTAAAGAGCCGAGCGTGTGCCGGGGGCAGCAGTGCCGGGGGCCGAGCAGGGCGGGTCTGCTCTGCCGATCATTGCTTATGATGGGGTCACTTTCCTGGGCACCCTCAGGTGGGGCAGTGCCACCAAGGATGTGGTGGGATGCTGCAGCTGCCTGGAGCGGCCGTCCCTGCGCCTGTGTGGCAGCACTGTGGGACTGTGCTCGGCGGCAGCCGTGACCCTGCGGGGTCAGCCCTCCCTTCAGCGGCATGTGGGACGCTGGACGAGGTTTTTGGGTGTGCAGCGCTGTTCAGCCGTGCACAGCCCTGGGGCCTGGCTGCACCCCTCGGAGCCATCCGGGTCTGACCACTGCCCACCCGCGGTCTGACCTCCTCCTGCTCCCTCTGCCAGGGATCTGTCAGTTGAGAAATCGATCCTTTGCCACCAGCCCGGTCTCCTTTTTTCTTTTAAATGGTGTCACTCTGCTATTTCCTGGCCTCTCTAATAGATTTTTATATAATCACTACAGTGCACTTTTAAAGAGCGATAGATCACGTTCATTGCTTTTCCCCGTGATTAATTTCCCATAATAGTCCTCTGTAACACCAAGGCAAAGAGACGAGAGCAAAGAAAACCCCCACATTATCCACTTTGTGCTCCGAGTATAAATGAATTAGATTTAATTTTTGTTTAATTGTTTCCATAGCTCAGCCTCTGCTAACTTTGCAGGATAATTTATTTTGCAGTCTTGGGGAAAAGAAGGAAAGAAGGTCCCTGTGCCGCACTTTGCCCGCAGCAGCCGTTAATTACAGCTGATTGCCTTCCCTGCCTGATGGAGCCATGGATTGGAGGGTCCTGTCACACCCCAGGGCCATGGCAGGTGGGCTGAGAAGAGCCAAGCTGGGCATGTGGGATGTTCCCATGTGTCTTCACATCCAAGGAGTGTGGTGTCTGAGTGGTGTGTTCCTCTCCCTGCAAGGGACCTTGGCTTCTGGGAATCGTATCCTATATCCCCTGCCTGGTGTCTGGACAGCAGGGAGAGGAGGCTCTGGGAATCACTTCCCAGCATCCATCATCCTCCACTCTGCCAGCGCATGGCCACTGACACCGGGCCTGTCCTGGCCCAGCAGAGCATGGGAAGAGCAGTGGGACAGAGCCACCGCATCCCCTCCTACTCGCCCATTAATCACTGACTGCGGGGGCATCGAGCCCTGCTTAAAATGCGCCGGCAGTGCCGAGGTGAGAGCAGGAGCTCGAGAGAGCCGCGGTTAATCTGCTCCCTCGGAGACGGGCTACCTTCGGCCTGTTAATCAGTTGCAGTAATTACAATCCCAACTTTACATGTGGAATGTTAATTAAAGGACGGGACATGGGAATCTGCAGCCTGGCAGTGAGTGGTGTGCCTGGTGGTGAGGGGTTGGGGTCGTGGGCACCCCCCACACCTCCCGCTCATCTGCTGCTCCCTTCGCTGAGCATGGAGATGGGGACAGGCTGGGGCAATGCCAGGCAGGGGGCAGGCAGGCTGTGGTTGCTGGCACTTGGCACTGCCTCTGCTTTGTGGTTCCATGGCGACTGCTGCTTGCTTCTAAAATTGCTTTGCTGATGTGGATGGATGGATGGATGGATGGATGGATGGATGGATGGATGGATGGATGGATGGATGGATTTTTTGGGAAACAGGATAGTGCAGCTGGAGCTCCACTGCCCTCCCTGCTTCCTGGCCTGGCCCTGATTTCCCCCATAACCTCCCTGAGCCTCTCCTTCTCTGGGCTGAGCGCCTGCCTCCCTCCCACTGTCTCTGTTCTGTGCTCCAGCCTCCAAACATCACCGTGGGCTTCTTCAAGATTTGCTCCTGTATATTCATCTCATTTGCACTGGGGAGCCCAAAGCTGGACACGGGATCCAGACATGGCCTTGTCGGGGGCGATGACAGGGCTGGCTGGGCTCACACTGCTGGCCTGTCCCTTGGTCCCAGAAGTGTCCACCATTCCGCTCAGCTCTGGGAATGAGGCTCGGAAATTCACTTCCTGAACTTCATGGGGTTCCCCCCAAGCAGCAGCTGCGCTCCTGTGATACCTGTCCTCCTCGCTGGGGAGGAGACCCTTGAAGGTCCTGCTCTGGCTCATGCCCTCGCAGGGTGCTGGTGCCTGTGCCAGGAGCTGGCGGGTGCTGCACAGGGCGGCAGGAGCCTGGATGCTGTGTGGATCCTGCAGGCAGAGCCCCAGTTCCTGGTCTCTGCCTGGTCCCTGTCCTGTCCCTGCCTCTGCATAGCCCCGTGCCACGAGGCTTTGAGCAGCATTGTCTAACCGACACTGAGCCACAGTTGTCCCTTTGCTGTCCCCAAGGAATATGTGCTGTGCTGTCAGCCTACGGCCTCTCCAGCTGCTGCATTGGTGCCCTTGGCTGCACTCGCCTGGCCCAGGGGGCTGGGGAGCCCTGGGGGTCGGGGCTGCCAAGAGGATCCTGTGGGTCATTGGAATGCCTGAGAGCCTGGGTGCAAGACAAGACCGGATCCCAGCTGAGCCCCCACTGATCTGGAGGTGGCAGGTGCTCCTCACCCATCCGGGCGGATGGTGCAGGTGTTTTTTGGAGGAGGGATGGTGGGGAGAACCTGGCTGGCAGCCGGTGGAGGGGGAGACCAGCCCCGGCATGGCCGGGGGAGTCATTAAAACCCCGGTCAGCAGCGGGGAGCAGCGCTGAGCAATCTGCTGGGGCGTCAGTGCCCTGGATTATTGCTGTGAGCAGCTGAAGGAGAGCAGAGAAGAGGCGTGAGCTGAGAGGAATGACAAAGAGGGGAAGGAGAGGAAGAGGCCCTGGAGGAGGCGGAGGAGGAGGGGGAGGCTGGATCAGTGCCGCAGGCAGTGCAGGGTGCTCCAGCAGTGATGCTCTGCTGTCCCAGCAGCTGCCTGGTCCCCGCTCCCTGGGCAGGGTGTGGTGTCCCAGTGCGTGTCCTGTTGGCCCTGGGTGCACTGTCCCTTGGCAGCCCCCTCCCCGCAGTTCCTGGGGCTGCCAGGCTTCTTTCTTGTTTTGCTTTTGTTTTCCGGACAGAGAGGTGGAGTTCTCAGGTTGCTCAGATCCTGCTGTCACTTTCCTGTGGGGTCTTAACCAGGTTCACTAAAGCTCCTCTGTCTCTTCAGTTGTGCTGGCCATAAATCTGGTGAGGTCTCACCGGGCACTGGGTGAGACTCGTGCCAGTCTTTAGATACTCTGGCTTCTTGAAATAAGGAATGCTTTTGCTGACATTTCTAACTCTCCCATCCCCGGTGGTGTTGGAAGGGGCAGGGGGAAGGATGCGTGCACTGCGGCTGTGGCTCCAAGGCAGTGCTGGGAGGGCTGGCAGGTGCAGAGCCCTGCATGGGGCTGGCTCAGGTGCTTGGGTGAGTCCTGGGGGTGCCATCCCAAAGCTTTCGCCGCTGAGGAGCCTCGGCAGCATGAGTGCTGCACCCAGGTAAGGGTACAAGGGACTGGCTCTTCCCAGAGTGGAGCGCCGTGCCAGGTGGGCCCTGCCATGGCAGAGCTGGGCACTATTGCTGGTGGTGGCCCATTTTGCCAGTGCACCTGAGCAGTGCTGCACTAGGGAGGAGCTGTGCTGGTGCTCGGTGTGCTGGCAAGAGGAGCCACGCTGTGTATTTGTTCTCCAGGCTTGGGATGAAGGAGGATCCCTCAGGACCTTGCTGGCCTGGAGTAGGACAGGGTGTGAGTGTGGCTGGAGCTGCTGGTGTGCTGAGGCTGAGCATGGCAGCTGTTGTGGGGCAGCCAGGGCGCAGGAGTCCACCTCAAGCCAGGATGAGGAATTCCCATTCCCTGGCACCCAGCCCTGCGTGGTTTCCACTCAGTGGCCGATGGTGAGGGACAGGGTTTGAGATCCTTAAGGAGAAGAGGAGCAGGATGGATCTGGTGGACACGTCCCCAGGGAGCTGAGTGTCACCCTGAGAGCCCAGTGTGTGTGTGCAGGCAGGGTTCTGTGGCAGGAAGGCTGCTGGAATTGGGAGCAGGGACCTTATGTGGCTGGTTTTGGCCTTTTTTTTTTTAATGTGTGTTGGTTTTGGCCTCTCCCTGCCATGCCACAGCAGCAGCAGCTGCTTGTGGGGGAGACCTGGAAGAGCTCAGTCTGGATCCACTGCTGCCCCTTAAACTGTGTGTATCTGCTGTTGTCTCTGGTTGACCCCCCAGCCCTTTCCTCACATCTTGGAGCTCCTTGGATCTGCTCTGTGGTCTTTCTCTCTCCCCCTTGGTCCTCTGATACTGTTTGCAGCCATATTTTGGTCACACAGAAGGTGGCTCCTGGAGGCCGGAGCGCTGGTCCCAGAGCTTTTGCCAACACAGATCCCACCTTGGGATTTTCATCCATCGTTCTGTGCTAGAAAGTGCTGGCATTTCTCCATGCAGCAACTTCCTCCTGGCAAAGGCCCAGCTGGATCACCATGAGAGATACACTGAGGCTCTCTGTATGTTTCCCCCGTGTGCGTCTTGACTGGTGGCAGGATCCCTGCTGCAGGAGGTGAAGCCTCCTGCCACCTCCCTTGGTCCCCATGCCCTATGGGGACAAGCTGCTCGTGGGGATCCTGCGGATGCACCTCCTGGCTGGGGACGCAGCCGGGACCCAGCAGCAGCTCACGAGGGGCGAGCGAGTGGGATGTACCCAGCTCTCAGCTCTGGCACGTGGGACTGGCACCACTGCAGGCTGCCCTCCCTGGGTGCTGTGGATGTGGCGTGGCTCTCCCAGCGGTGGGCTGGTGCCATGGGGTGGCCAGTGTGGGAACCGATGGCTCTGGTGTCACACAGCAGAGCCCATCCCCGAGTTCCGGAGAGCCCCTTCCTGCAGCAGCATCAGATGACTTCCCTGCAGTTCGAGTTTTCCCATCTCATTCATTTTAGAGATTAATTAAAGTGTTTCCCCTCCCTCTCTCCCAACCAACCTCCCTCCCTCCCTGTTCCATACAGCTGCGCATTGATTTTAGGGTCATGCTTGTTTACATCAGTTATATTTACATTATTGGGTGTTTGTTTTTAGGAAAAACAGCAGAAATCCCATAAAAACAAATGTTCTTTGTGTCCCACAACTGGTCCTGTAGACCCACTGGGGTGGGGACACCCTGGGCAGCCTGTCTTGCACCCCCCAGCAGGTCTGCATGGAGAGCTCTGCCGTGGGCACGCAGCATCTTTTGTGTACCACTGTGAAGTGACCTCCAGTGCTTACAAGGTGGTTGGGTGGGTTTCCCACACACCCCTGGGTCCTGTGCCGGGTGGTGGCAGCCAGGTCAGCTGCCTGTGTTTGCCAGGGATCCCATCCTGGTGCAGGGATGCTGCTAAGCCACCTTTGATGGGGTAGGCAGTGGGTTTGTTCTTTTATCAGGAGGTTGGATGAGGAAGAGTGTTAAGGAGAAGAAAGAAAAAGGGGAGGAGGAACGATAATTATTTTTTCCAATGGCTCTGAGCAGCTGGATGCCTTTAAAGTTCCCTTTGTGTTCCCGTGGGTCAGGCCGGGCAGAGCTGGCCCGGAGCTGCGTGGCACGGCCGCCTTTGTCGGTGGGGCTGTAGTCTCCGTTATTAACCAGGATATGGAGACCCAGAACCTCAGATCTTGCATGCAGCTGGTGGGAGGAATGTGCAGGGCTGCCTTATCATGCTCATTTAACTGGTTAATACATCTTCAGAGGAAATAATGCGGGCTGGGGGTGAACTGCTTAACCAACCTCATTACTATTGTGCATTTAGCAGCTTGAAGAAAGATAATACCTTTCAGGTTTGACCCAATTTTAGTTTTTGTTGTCATAACCATGGAAAATCGACCTTCAGAGACCCTCAGCAGTGAGCCTGAATAGGAAGTGATTTACAGCAAAAGTGCAGAGTGGAATGCTTAATGCACTTGTGCAGGAAAACAGACTGCAACCAGCTCCTGGCAACCCTTTGCCACAGCAAAGGCTGCTCTGGCTCCTGGCACCCCTGTCCCTGCTGTAGGCACTGCTGGCACTGCTCTGGCACACCCTCTCTTTGGGATGAGGCCCATGCTGGCACAGCTGTCCTGGGGGTGTGCTTGCCTGCACAGCGCTGTGCTTCCCTCACTGCGCTGCCGGGTGCCCCTTGGGTCAGCCGGAGCAGGGCTGGCCTGGGCACCTGCTTCCCTGGGCACCACTGCGGCCAGGGCCGGAGCTGCTCACTGTGGTGGTGAAGGATGCCATAGCCAGTGTGCACCCCGTGGCCAGTATAGGACCCCATGGTCAGTGTGCACCCCACAATCCCCATGCACCCCTGAGCACCTCCTGGCCCGGGTGTGCTCAGCCTGGCCAAGCGTGCCAGGGCCCGGCCACAACACTCTGATCCTGGCCTTGGCCAGACCCTCCCACCACTGCCAGCCTGTGGCTTTTCTGCTGGTGCCCTTTGTCAGCCGGTTTGTGCCGTAGGAGCGGTGACAGCCCTGATGCCGTGCCAGCAGCGTTCCCACGGGTGAGATGTCACCTGCACCCGGCGGGGGTGGTTCCCATCGCTTTGGTTTTGTCTGTGGCAGGCAGAGACTTTCCCAGCTCCAGCAGTGGGGGTACGTGGGACCTTCCTCTCGCTCATACGGGGAGGAGGGTGGCAAGGAGGTGACGAGTTTTCCTCCCCTTTCCCTGAGGCAGCTGCAAGTGTGGCTCTGCCACCCAAGACTTTTTCTGTGGTACTGCTGCTGCTGCTGCTGTGGCGCGTGGGTGGTCCCTGTGGCACGGGATGCAGCTGACAGCAGCGCCTGGGGCTGGGGGAGTGCTGGGAGCGGCTGATGCCCACGGGAAGTGGGTGATGCCCTTGGGCTGCAGGTAATGCCTGTGGGTTTCAGGCTCCCCCAGCACATCCCCGGGGCCCGAGGAGTGCTGGGAGCAGGTGGTGCCCACGGCACGCTGGCTTCCCCAGCCCCCAGCTCAGCCCCAGCACCAAGGGGCTCTGCTCACTCCCATGGGAGCTCTGGGCAGGAGCGGGGTCCTGCCAGCGAGGGCGGCAGCCGGGCTGTGGCAGTGGGGGCACTCTCTCCTCCCTCCCCTTCCCATGGCTGCATTGGGGTGGAGGCACGACGAAGGCAGGCAATGCTAGATCACTGTAATTCTGCTGTTCAGCAGCTGAAGGAGCAGCTGCTCCTTCAGCCCAAGAGTTGAAACTCTTTAGCCTTCCTCTGTGTCACCTCCATGGCCATGGATACCTCCAGGTGTGACGTAAGTGAGACCCGGGGAAAAAAACATCTTCTGTTTAGCATCAAAATCCTATTACGGAGTGCCGTGTTCTGCTGCACAGATATCAGCCGTGGCGCAGATAAGTGGGAAATAGCTCCTGGTCGGGCTGGAGCCGGAGCTGCATCTTGGGCTGCACAGGTGCTGAGTGCTGCTTCAGAGAGTTTGCTGCTGAAAGAAAATTCCTCTCCCTGCTCTTCTGCAATCCAGGGAGAAGCACCTGCCTCCCAAGCTCCCACTGCCCCCCAGCCCTGCCCTGCTGAGGGGCATTTCTGACACCCCACTGCCACGGTGAGGTCTGACAGAAGGCACTGGGCTGGGACCAGGACCAGCGTCCCTCTGGAAGCATGGAGGCAGCAGCAGAGGCTCAGCCTCCGGAAAATGAGCCGGCACAGCCCTGGTCCTGTCTCCCTGCAGCAGCTGCCAGGCCGGCCCAGGGATTGCGAATGCTCTGGGCAGCTGCATCATCTTTCCATCGCCTCCCTGAGCTGCTGCTGGCTTTGATAAAACCTCTCAGCCTTCCAGGGGTTGGCTTGTTGATCTAATCGCTGTGGTTTAGTGTGCAGTAAAAGCCCGGTGGCTCCTGGGGGAGATGCCCCGTAGGGATCTGCAATCCACTTTCCCATCCCTCCTGGGGATGGAACAATTTCCCAGTGGCAGGGTGCTGCAGGGATGCTGCCAGTGGTGAGGGATGCTGCTGGTGGGTGAGGAATGCTGCTGGGCCCCCAGTACCAGTGGGGAACATGCCAGGCCCAGTCCTGCACTCACGTGGGTTTGCTTTTGAAAATAGAAGGTGCTGAAAAAATCCTGCTGTGCTCAGTTTGTTTCAGTGATGCAATTGGGTTTTCCCAGTGTTTGTCTTATCCTGCACTTGCTGCACATGGTTGGAGGGGTTCAGTCTGGGGCAAACCCCACAGTGTGGGTCCCCGCTGAGCCCCCAGATCCACCGTGGTTCCTGGTCACACACAAACCACAGCGGGGAGGGAAGAGGGACTGGTGGTAGAGCCTGAGGAAGGGGACAGCTGGGGGGAATTAGGGGACACCAAGGGGGTTTAGGGGACCGGCTGTGACAGACCAGCTGTGACAGACCAGCATTAAAGAGGCTGGGATGGAAGGGCTGGGGAGTGACACTGCTGAGCTCTAGCTGTGCCTGCTGATCAGGAGCAGAGCCTAATGAGCAGGACTAATGAAGCAGGAGGGGAATTCCAGCAAGTCTGGGGTGTGCCTGTGATGTTCACTGTGTCTCTGTGGGTTCTCTGTGGTCTGTCCCCAAATCAGTGACAGTGCCCATCGCAGGGATGGTGCCCATTCCCAGCAGCATGCTTGGTGTGCTGGGTGGCTGCAGGTGTCAGTCCCAGTGGGTGCCTTCAGCCTGCTTCTGGGGTCAGCATCCAAGTGCCTCTCTAGGCTGCCTGTTGGATTTTTACTGGCTCTTCACTGCTGGGAAGCCCATCCCTGTCCAGGTACTGCGCTTCTGGGGTTATTGGAATGTGCTGGGATGTCCCGGCCAGCAGCCTGCCCCAGGGATTGCTGCACAGCCAGCCTGGGGGGCCCAGCTCCCTTCCTACCTCTCTCTTGGCCATGGCTGGTTCAGGGTCAGGAGGGGAATTTGCAGCCACACCACAGCAGGCAGGTCTTGTCTTCCTCTTCTCCTTGGTTTTTAATGAGCCAACCTTGGAGGACCTTGAGCACCACTCCTGCAGCTCTGCTGTGACTTACCTCCTGGCTTCTGCCCCCGTTCCGCTGAGGGGATAAATCTCAGCTCCCGGTGTGGAGCCGGTGCTCTGAGCCCATCCCACCACACGGTGCAGGCGTCATAACTCACGTCAGGCAGGGGGGCTGCCTGGCCGAGGTGCCAGGGGGTGTCACCGCTCTGTGCTGTGATGGATGGGCTGCCCAGGGGAACAGGGGAAAAGTCCCATTACAGTGGGGGACAAGCTGTTAAATTATCTCCTGTTCAACCTGAGTCGGGGAAAAGCAAACGTGGAGATGCCGGTGGCCTCCAGAGAGCTTTCAGGGGAACAGGTGGGTTGGGGACTATTTTCCTTTAGGAAGAAGTCTTTGCCTTTCCTTGTCTCCATGCCATGCACTCGTCTGAGGCCAGCGCTGGTGCTCTCAGGGAGGCAGGAACAGCCTCAGCGTCTTCTGCGTCAGTGCAGAGACTGGGACATGTCCCACTGGGGACCGTGAGCTGGGGACCTGCCATGTGCCCCGTGCAGCCAAACCCTGCTCCTGGGCTGAACACGCTTCCCTCTCTTTAGGGGCTTTACCACCGGGCAGGATCCTGCCTCTGCACATGTCAGGGGCTGCTCCAGGGCTGCTCCCCAGCCGTGAGATAATTGTGCTGTTAAAGGAGTGGGCCAAGCGCGTGTGAGCCCCCGGAGCTGTGGCATTCTGAGGCACCAAGCTCTGTCACGTCCTCCTCCGTTTTTAGCGGCAGTGCCTACACGGGGACGGGACTGCAACCTCTCCCTCTCTCTTTCAGGCTGAGAACCTGCTGCTGTGAGACCCCAACGGCTCTTCCTGACGGCTTGGAGGGGTGAACACGAGTGTGAACTCTCACTTGCCACCACACCTGAGGCACCTGCTCTTGGTCTTCAGGTATGTTGTTCCCACCCAGCAGCCCAGGTAGGCGAGGGCATGGAGATAATTTTTGGTTGAGGATGAAGATGCTGCTTCCCATGGCTGTGCCTGGGGCAGCAGCTCCCAGTCAGCCCACTGGGGACTTTGCACCGGCAGTGGGTGCAGATTCTGTGTATCCAGACTCTTGTGTGATGACCTGGCAAAGGGGGACGTTGCTGGGAGAAGCCCTGTGTGCTCTAATCCTCGTGGGATATGGCATGGGAGGGGTCTGGTCCTACCCATTGATCAGTCCCGGTCCTGCTCGCTGCAGGAGGTCCTGGAGCATGCAGGACCTCAGTGGTGCCCCTGCGTGGGAAGAGGAGCGTGTGCCCATGGTGCACGTACAGCCCTGCACGTCGCTTCTGGCACCGACTGTGCTGCAAACTCCCCTCAGGGCTGCATGCGGCTCCGTGTGGTCTGGGCTGAACCCGTCCCCGTCAGTTCACGTTACATGGACTGGAACCCCCTTCGTGCTGACGCCAGTCTGCACTGCGAGCTCGCACCAGCTTGAGGAGGAGTTAAAATTTAAAACTCTCAAAGGCAGTGGGACTCTCTCCTCCAGATGAGGCATTTTCCCTGTTTGTTCCCAGCACTGCAAGCACCCACAGGTTCAGCAGGTGCACAGAGAGTCATGGCCATTCTGTGGCAGCCATGGTGAACAGGGACTGGGCTCTGCTTGGGGCTGTTCTGCCACGGAATTTGTCTTCCAGTGCCCTCTCCACCAACTGCTGTGCCGGGGGGACCCCCCAGATTTGGGACCACTCTTCTCCCGCTGGCATAAGCCGAGGGGAGTGCCTGGACAAGAAGAGTGCCTGTGGGGCCGTGCATCACCGAAGGGCTTGGCGCTCCTTAGGGCTCCCAGGGTGGGGGAGTTGCAGTGCCGCTCACAGTACGCTGGCTCCTCCGCTCTGCCCCAGCCCCAGGTGCCTGCTTGGGAATCATGAAATGGGAGTGAGAGTTTGCGGCTTCTCGTCCCTTGCTGGGGTACAGGTCGTCCAGAATGTGGGATTAGAGTGGCTGTGCAGATGGATTCCTCAGCTGCATTAATCAGTTCAGAGGCAGCAAAGGCAGCTGAGCTCTGTGCATCACCTTGAAGCTCTTTTTTTTTGTCTTTAGAAAACTTTGGGTGGATGTTATTGCTCATGAAAGCAAGGGGCTGATCATGCTGGGAAGGAGCAGGCGTAGTGTGGGCTGGCACTATTATGCAAGCTTCCCACATGCCGCTCTGCCAGTGCACTCCGTTCCAGAACAACAGCACGCGTCCACATGCCAGCCCCGAGCCCACCCCCGGGTCTGCCGGAGCGCCATGGTCCCACTCTGCCCACATCGCCCTCGCCAGGGGCTCTGCCTGCGCCGTGCTCCTGCCTCCTGCCACCCACTCTGCCCAGAGCCAGCAGCCCCACGGGTGGGCAGTTTTGGGGTGAAGGGGTGCCCGGTCCTACCCAGCCCCACAGCACTGTGGAACCAGCTATCGTAAGTGTCCTGGCCAAAGTGGGAGCACTGGGAGTTTCTCCCAGGACCTCGCGCTGCACTGGGGCATGTCTGGCTCTGCACTGGGACTGTGCTGCTTTTCAGGGGACGGCAGACAGGTTGTCACCCTGGCCATAATGCACGTCGTGGCCCTGCATTGGGAGGACTGTCCCCATCCCGGGGCGTGCACATTGTCTGCGGGTCCGGTGCAGCCATTGCTGCCAGCACCTGCTCTGGGCACTAGAGCAGAAGTGGGCTCACTCGAGCTCAGACCACCAAGCCTCTTCCCCATCCAGCTTTTCTCCCTGCTGCTTTCCTCCTCCTCCCCTGGAGCCTGGCTGGGCCCTGCGTGAGGCTGGGGCTGCCAGCCATGGACCATGGGGGTGCTGGTGCCGAGCTTGGGGCTCACTGGGCTGGCAGGGAGCAGCCTGGAGCAGGGAGGAATGTGCCAATGCATAGCCCCTGCAGCGACTCTCCCCATCATCCCCAAGCCCGCCGGAGCCCCCCGTGGGAAGAGAGTGCTCCTTCAAGGAAGACTTGGAGATGAGCAATGGAAAACATCTGACAGGGGAGCCCTTGAGGCGCTTTTGTTCCAGCGAGTGGGAGTGTGAGATCCGCTCAGACATGAAAGGCTGCGCAGCTCCGTCCCCAAAGTCACGGTGAAGAGGAGGATGGGGGGTGTGCGGCTGCACCGGGAGGTCATCCCGGGAACGACTGGCACCGGGATCCCCGCTCCCTCCCTCCCTCCCCTTCCAGCAACTAAATTAGGTCACACTTGAAAGTCAGTTTCTTGGCTGTGGATTTAATTTAGCTTTTCCAGGCTAGTTATCATATAATAAATTCCAGGAGATTTATAGAAAACATGCCCAGGGAAGCTTAGCCAGTGTGTAACAAGATTTGTGCCTCTTTCCCGCTGTTGAGCAGCTCTGGCAAGCGCAGTGCTGCCGGCAGATGAGCAGGCAGGGCTGGCAGCCCCGTGGGAGCTCCCAGGGAGACAGGGCAGCCCCAGAAGTGGGGGTGTGGCATCACCCCACAGCTCTCTGGGGCACGGGAGGGTCCCAAATGCAGCTGTCCTCTGCCCTGGCTCCCCAACAACCATAAATCACCCGGAGCAGGTGCATTCCTGTGGCCATTCATCACTTGTCTCCTCACCTTGGCTCATCATGGGCAATGCCAAGCACAAGCCCATCCCAGCAGTGCCGGAACGTACCCAGAGGCAGCGCGGTGCTGAGCAGTCAGAGGGGAGCGATTGGGGTCACCCAGTGCCTTTCTGCTCAAGGGGTGATGGTGTGTGGGACATCCCTGCTGGGGGGGTACCTTGTGCCCTCCCTGCCCTGGCTCCCCGGGGCACAGGGACCATTAGACAGAGCTAAAATCGGAGTCTCTTGGCTCTCCCCACTGCTGGGGCGGGTTTTCCACCACGCTGGGAAAGGCTGAGCAGGGAAAGGCGCTGGAGTCCAGAGGGATTTGTGGCAGTGGCAGCACACGGCAGCGCAGTGCTGGGAGCCAGCGGCTCAGCACAGAGGGCACTGCCAGTGCTCCTGCTCCACTCCCTGCTAACATCGCCCAATTAGTGTCTTATTAGTCACTCCGTGTGTTAAGGCATTAGAAACAATTAAGGGTGAGAAGAGTTTCCAGATGTAGCAGCAAGCGTTGGAGCTGGGAGCTGGCAGCTCTGCTGGCTGCTCCCATATGGCAGGGATCTTGCACACAGTGGGACTCGCCGCGGGGCTCATGGGGCCAGCAGGGTCCTGGGGCCACTGGGATGCGGGTGACCCCTGCGGGGCAGCCCTGGGGGCAGTGCCCACCTCTGCTATCAGCAGTGCAGCTGGGGGCATGCAGAGGTGGGATGGAGCCACAGCAGGGGTTGGTGGATGTGAGAAGTAGCTGCTGGGATGCCCGTGGATGAGGGGCACAGCCGGGCGTGCTCCCTGGCACTGGGTTTGCAAATGAACTCAAATCAAATATTTATTTACTGTTGGAGCTGGGTGTGAGTCAGTTCCTCCATGCACCCAGCCGGTGCTGGCAGCCCCGTGCCGTCCTGGCGAGAAACCGGGGCCGGGGAAGCACCTGGCTGTGAGCAGCAACACAGGAGCATCTGGGGCATGGCATATGGGGGACAACTGCCTCGACAGAGATAGCGCCGTGTTGCAACACTTTTAGGTGCGCGAGAAGTAGCACAAGCAGAGATGAATGTGACTTCAGAGCCCGAATGCAAGTGACTTCAGTTCCCCAGAAATAGTCCCTGGGCGGTGCGGGGGGAGGGGACCTGGAGCTGCAGTTCCTGGGGGTGTTGGGGTGCTTCTGTGACTTGTTCCCCACATGCAAGGTAGGCTACACTCACCATTGCCCCCCACCCCGTGGTACTGGAGAGGCCACCAGACAGGGGTCACGGAAGTGGCAGTGGCTCTGGCCAGCACAGGCAGTCTCTCCCCAGCACCAAACATCTCACCCTGTGATGAGCAGTCTGGGGGGGTTCCCTGTCAACTCTTGAAGCCCTTGGGTGCCCTCGTGGTGTGGAGAGTGTGTGGGGCATCAGTGGACACTGATGCTGTGGTCCCCCCTCGCTGAGCCGAGGCTGAATGAGCACCATGAGATGCTGGTGTGCAGCAGGGTGGAGGAGAGGGGCACAGTGGCCTTCAGTGCATTGAAATAATTTCTCTGCTGCTCTCCCCAGGGCAAGGAGCAGTGCGTGGACAGATGGTGTTTTTGAGTGACCTTGTAGCTCTGAGCGGTTCCCTTGGCTGCTGAGTAACGGTGGGAGCCGCGGGAAGTGGCAGCGGTGCCACAACCTGCTTACACCGGCGGGAGCCTGTCAGGGAGCCAGGGCTGGCAGGGATGTGGGGTGAACCAGGGGATGGAGCGAGAGCCCGGCAGCCCTGATGTGATCGCTGCAGGGAAGTTCAATGTGTGCTTCGATCCCGTGCTCTCCTTGGTTGTGGTAAGAGTGGGATGCACCCAGTGAGGCTATTCTGAGGCTCCCAGCAGCTCCTCCAGCCTGTGTCCCTGGCTCTTCACTTCGGCAGCGGGATAACTCCTCTGTGCTCCTTGCGCTCTTCCTTGGGAGGGGCCTGAGTTCCTCCAGGAGCTGAGGCAGCAGTGCCTACAGCTGTCACGGTGGGGCCACCGCCGTGGAGTGTGGGGACACACCGGGGAGTCCACGTTGTGCGCAGGAGGGCAGCAGGTAGAAAAAGGCTTTTGCCATGTGAAGTTTCCTTCAGAGTTGCGATCCAGGACTGTGGTCCTGACGAGACAGATCCAACGGAGGGGAAAGCCGCACTGCAAGGTGTAGCTTTGCTGTCGAAGAGTCACCCTGGGCAGGCTCAGCTCCTCTGGCACCCTTGCAGCCTCCTACGAACTCCGTGCGGGCTGCAGCACCGAGAGGTGTCCTAAATTGGGGAAGGAACAAGAAGCTCTTGGCACTCGCCTGGAGCATCATTTGCATTCCGGCGCAGCTCCCCGCTGCGAGGGAGGCGGGGGCCCGGCAGCCGCGGGGTGAGGAGCGGGGCCGCTCGCCAGCTCCGGCTGTCGGAGCATCCCGTGGGACCGCTGCGGAGGGGGCTGGGACTCGGGGATCACCGTGCACCAGGTTTCTTGTTTTCGTTCTTCTCTAACTGAACTTTGTGTCCAAGTTCTCCGTCCACAATTTCTCCCTTTGCTTCTTCCAAAGGGGAGTTGCCATCTCGCTTCGGGGCCGGTGCCCTGTGATGTGCTATCTGACGGACCACAGGGGAGCTGCTTGTGTTCCCATCTGTTTTGTGCTCTCTGGGGATGGAGAAGGCGCACGGACTGTGAGGAGCAGCCGGGGCCAGGCAGTGCCCACAGATGGCTTCAGGCAGCCTGTGGCAGTGCCCCGTGGGGCGGGATGCTGGCCCCTGCCCTGGGGCGCGCGGGAGCAGATCCGGCTGGGATCCTCTCTAAGCCAGGATGTGACGAGGGCAGGGTGAGGGGAGCAGCGGAGAGTGTGGGGGTCCCGAGCGCAGCGGGTCAGGGTGCAGGACCCCAAACTGTTCTGGAGTCACTGGAGGGAGTGAGTTGTGGGCGAAGGGCTCCTGCTGTGTCTGGCGTGTCCGAGTGAGGCAGGAGCGTTGTGCAGAGGAGCAGGACGCGGGTGCCCTGCAGCGACTCGGGGGGGCGGGGCACTGTGCTCCCGGAGTGCCCCGCGTCGGTGGCAGCGCTCCCGGGCAGGAGGCGGGGGCGGCTGCGGCCAGGGATGGGGCAGGGTGGGACGGGGCAGGGTGGGATGAGCCTCGGGGGCTCTGCCCCTTGTGCCGCGGGCGCTGCCGTTGCTCAGCTGCGGCACATCACCCACCGCGCCGGTGCCAGGCTGCCGCGCAGCATCTGAGCAGCTCCGGTTACTTAACATGCAGCAAGTGTTGTACTCAGAGAAATTTAGACGTAATTTTTTTGTGCTTGCATGTAAATGTGGGTAGGTGCTGTCCTGATTGATGGCAATTAGCATTTTCTAACGGTAACAGATGTTCGGATTGCCAGGAGGCTGGTACCTAACGCCCACACTGCCATCTGTTCTGCTGGGCGCTGCCTGGGGAAGCGGCTCCAGCGCTGCGGACCTGCGGGGCCGTGCTGGGGTGTGTTTAACAGCAGTGTGCAGGGGGGGTTATTATGGTTTTCTTTCTGGGGGGAAATAATAATAATAAAGACGTTTTCAGGTTTATAAATAGTACACTGTTTATTATGGGATGGAGACTTTCCATCTGATCAGCAGCCTGGATTGCTGCACAGTTAGCGAAACAGTCTGGACAGCGTGGGGAGCAGGCTTCCAGGGGATGCAGTGGGAAGGGGCTCTAGTGGAGTGGCCAGTGGGTGTTCATGGGCAAACCCCCCATCATCTGCCAGCTCTCTATGGCAAGCGGTCGCTGCTTGTGGGGACAAGGGCTGCTCTATTGTGGGCATCACTTGTCAGCTCTGGGATGGAAGCAGTGAAACATCTGTGTGGTGTTTAAAGGTGTATTTTAGGAAGAGACCCAGAGCCCCGAGCCCAGTCCCACTGCCCAGGCAGGCCTACTGCAGCCCCTTTCCTCACCCAGTGCCTGTCCCTCCTCATTTCCTCCTGCCTCCCTTTATCTGCAGCCTTTTACACCCATTTTTCTTGTGCCAACCTTGTCCTTTGGCATGACCAGCTCCTCCCAGTGCCCATTCCCTATGTATTTACAGAGAAGCTTTGATTTGGCTCAGACCAGCTCCTCTGTCCTGGTCCTTCCATGTGCTCCTGGAGCAGCTCTCCATCCCCTGGCAGCCCTCCCTGCTCCCCCAGCCTGACCCTCCCAGACGGGGTCATCCCGTGGCATGGATCCAGCGCCAGCCAAGCTGGCACAGCCACCCTCCCCCAGAGCTTCCTGTGCCAGGCAGCCCGGGAGCACACTCACACTCACACTCACGCTCACACTCACACACTCACACTCACTCTCCTCCCAGATGCTGGAGCTGGTGACTCAGAGTCAGCCCGTGGCTGAGTAATGCGCCAAGATGTGTCTCCATGTGGTTCCCAGGTTGGAGCAGATGCTCCCATGTTCAGTGTTTTGGACTTCGTGCTGCTCAGTCTCAGGGCCTGCCAACCCCCTCGTGGCTGACCCCCTCCTCCTGCCCCCCCATCCCACTGGATTGCTGCTGCTGGCCCAGCCACTCACATTCCCAACTTACTGTGGCGTAAGCTGCATTAGGTGCAGGCAGATCTTACCTGTTTGTTGTGTATTTCCACCTTGGTTTTCACTGAGCTCCTGTCCTGCATGATGGGGGTTCAGGGATCTTCCCCTGCCCTGACTCCTGTCATCTCCATTCTGTGCTTTCCAGCGCTGTGGCCCAGTGCAGCTTGACGTGATGTGTTGGGACAGTTCTGGGGGGTTTCTGGGATGGAGGGTTCCTTGTTCCTCTGGTTTAAACTCATGGGATGTTTTGAGTTTCACTCCCACTATGGAGTGTGTGGCTTCAGTTCCAGTTCCTCCGCTCTGTCCCACAGCCTGCACACCAGTGAGTTATCCCTCATCCCTCCTACCGAAGCAAATTTCTCCATCACTTTTGAGGCAACACCCAGGTTGGTTTTATCTCCATTTATCCATGCTGTGGAGCAGCCTTGGGAGTGCTCAGTGGTGTCGCTGGCCATAGGACCAGCTGTTCTACTCCAGCACTTGCTGCAAGTCCCCAGCTGAGGCCGACTGGCAGTGAGTGATGCTCTCACCAGGGTTTGGTGGGGCCAGAGGGATTCAGCTGCTGGTACCAGGAGCGGTCCCTGGGATCTGCATGTGCCAAACCTGTGCATGGGACTATTGCTGGACACCAGCAGCAGAGCCCTGGTTCCGTCCTCACTGTGGCCACTGTGTCTCCTGGCCATGCACACTGTGGCCAGCACGAAGCTGTTTTCATGACATGTGATCAGCTCTTCCCTGGGCATCGCTAACACGGCTCTGGATGGACCTTGGCATTCTGCCAGCAGCTCCGTGAGCTGCTGCATAGGGAACCAGCTCCTCACAGGTGGGAGTTGTCTGATGCAGTTCAGCACCCAGGACAGGACCCAGCTCACGGCAGGAACCAGCGTTCCCTGGTTACACCATGGATTTCTCAGCACTCGGCCATTGCCTGGCTGCAGCAGCAGGAAGGGTGGTGATTGTGTGACAAAAGGTGAACTAGATGGAAAGTGCTCTCAGGAGAGCTCCCACAAGTTCGCTGAGGTTTGGTTTGGTGGCATTTCTGTATTTTCTCTTTGCCTCTCCTGTTCCCAATTTTCCTTTTACAAACATGAGTCAATCGTGGCATGCAGAAAGTGAATACTGGGATCGTGGGCTGGCTGCTGCACTGCTGAGCCCTGTGGGGACAAATCCTGTCCTTGGCAGCTCCAGCTCAGGGAGGCTGAGCTGGGTTTAAGCTGAGCCCCCACCTGTGCTGAGCCCTGGGACCCCCATCCTGGGCAGCCTTGGAGGGATGGTGAGGTTTGGCTCTGCTGCAGCTCCGGGAGACCCGAGGCACTTCCTCCTGGCCATTACAGGACATGCTGTCCCTGTTAATGACCGGGTAGGGGCATGGGAGTCACCACGCTGGGCAGAGGAGCTTTCAGGCAGATTTGGCATGAGCCAAAGATTCATGCTCGTGTGAGAGGGTCAGCCCTCACTGCAGTGCTGGCACCAGGGTACCTGGTGATGCCTGGGAGGTGTGTGTGGGCTGCGGGTGGGGAATGTGGGCTGGGGACAGGGATTTGGGCTGGGGACGGGGATTTGGGCTGGGGACAGTGTTAGGGGCTCGAGTGCAGACAGGCTTCTCCCCCACACTTTTTTTTTTGTTGTTGGAAAACAAGTCTGCTTCATCTTTTGTTTCTTCCCCTTGCTTTTCAAAGTCATCTGGGAAAACTTCCCTGGGTGCTCGCAGAGGTGTCACCAGCCCGACAGCTTGTGCTGCTCTAATAAAATGGCTCTGTAGCAGAGGGTTTGATCTATTTTTAAAGCGAGCTCCGCGCTGTCTCCTCCCGCCCTCCCACTGGCAGCAAAACAGAGCCCGAAGGCTCCTGGGATGGAGGGATGGAGGGATGGAGCTCTCCTGGGAGCGCGGCTGCGGCGGCCGGAGCCCAGAGCTTGTGCCACAGCCGTACCAACAGCAGCGGCCATGCCCGGGCTGCCTGTACCCATCCCTGCTCTCCGTGGCCGGGAAATGCTCTGGGGAGCAGGACAGGGCTCCCTCCGCTGCTGTGTCAGGGAGAGGAGCTCTCTGCATGGTTTTTATTCCTCCAAGCGGTGATTGTGCTGTATAAATTAGCATACGGAAACTTCGCTCCACTTGGAAGTTTGGTATTTTCTGCTTGTTTGATGCCCTGTTATTAAAACTCAATTTCTACGAATAGCATCCTTTAAATAGAATTCGTCTTCCAGCGATGACTCATCGCAGAGCAGCAGCTCCTCGCAGGAGAAGGCAGCACGAGGGCAGGTCTGGCACTTGCAGCCTTGGGAATCCCCGGATCAGTGCCCGGGGCTTTGCTGCATGCAGGGGAAGCCGCCCCGTTGCTCTGCTGCCCATCTTGCTGCCTCTGCCTGCTCCAGCTGCCACCAGCGCCCACGGGCTCAGCACGGGGATCGGATCCCCGGTGCGTTCAAGGGTGTCCCTGGAGCCCGCAGGCCCGGAGCAGCAGGAGGGACCGTGCTGTCCCGGCTGCCCGCCTCCTGTGCCGCCCGTGGTGGTACCGTGATGGTGTCACTGTGCCACTGTCTCCTGCCCGTGCTGTCCCCTGGCACTGGCAGTGACAGGCTGGGGATGAGGTGAGCTCCCAGAGCAGGAGGCTGCAGGGACCGAGGGCATGATGGATCACTGCACAGGCTGGCTGTGTCACGCCTTGCCAGGCAGCGGCCGGGGGAATCCAGCAGCAGGATGTGGGGCATGGTGAGATCTGCCCACATGCGTGCCCGTTCTGCTGGCACTGGCTCTGCCTGGGCTGGTTCCTTTGATGAAGCTTCCTAGAGAGGTCAGGGACAGGAATAGGGGTGGGAATTGTGTTGGGGAGAGGAGGTGGGTTTTAGGTGATCACTAGGTGGGGGGCTGGATGAAGTCCAGATGGAGTCTGGATGGACGGGCTGGGGCTGAGGGGCTTCTCTCCAGAGCTGTTTCACCAGCATGGCAGCATCTGCACAGGGCAGATTTCTCCCGGGGAGGAAGAGACGGGCACAAGCCAATCTCCCAGTCCTGGCAGTGTCAGGCTGGGCAGCTCCAAGTGGTCCTGAGCTGCTGCAAAAATGAGTTTTTCTCCGTGCTCCTGTCTCCTCCCTGGGACGCTGCTTGCTCCGGTTCAAGGGTTCCTGCCAGGATTATTCTTCTTTCAGGTCTGACATCTGTTAAGGTGACAGCAGCCGGGGAGAGGGAAGGGATTGGAACAAATTTCTCATAAAAAGTAGCTAAGTTGATGAAACCATTACGGTGCCTGCCTCTGGCACTCCATCATCATGACACAGCGGGGACAGGGACAGGTGCTGCCATGGGCTGAGCTTTCCCCCGGGAGGACAGGGCCAGCCCTCTGTCCCGCGGGTCGCTGTCACTGGGTGAGCACCCGCTCAGGTCTGTCCCCTCTCCTGTCCCGCAGCTTGGGCATCCCACATCTGGTCATTTCTCGATGCTGGTGCTGCTGTTCCGTGCAAGGGTCCTGGAGCGGCCCAGGGACCCCCAGCCCTGTGGCAGAGCCAACGGGGGGAGTGAGCTGGGGCTGGGGCAGATGGGGTGACCAGTGGATAGCAAATGGGGCTGAGTGCTGGATTCCCAGAACATGACCTGCTGTGGAGCATCCAGGAGTTGCTGGTGGGGCTGGGATTAGCCCAGCGAGGCCAGGGGGCTGTTTGCCACCAAGGTGATGGGTGTTAGTGGTCAGGATGGATCACCCCTGGTTCTTGGGCATGGCATCTGCTGGGCTAAACATGGCAAGACTGTTTGCTGGCCCTGGCCCGTGTCCAGCCAGGCTCCCTGGGCTTTAAATCCTGCCAGTGCCTTTTCCTGCAGAGGTGCTGCTCCAGGGACCTGAAGAGCCAAGAGAACTCCAGAAAAGGCAGCTAATCTCCAGACCATGTCTCAGAAATGGTTTTAATCCCTTTTCCACCCCCACAGCCTCCTTCATTCTGAGCTAGAAGTGGTCACCACTGTTAAGTGCTTCGCTCCTGGGCTGAGTACTGAGCTGGTGGAGGAGGCGCTGGGATGTGGAAGGAAAACCCTTTTTCCTGGAGGCGTTGAGCTATTCCTTACCGTGACCTAGATGTCAGTTTAATGCTCCGACAAGTCCCAAGACTCACATATGAAGTTGCCCAGGGGAAGAGGATATTTCAGGAACACAGAAGCTGCTCAGCAGTGGTAAAGTGCACGAGCTTTCCCTGGCAGGAGCCATGCTGAGTCTCCGTCTGCTCGTGCCTGCCATGCCAGCCATGGAGCGGTGCCCCATCTCCTTGGGGAGTGAGCACAGTACCCGGGCAGTGGGAAGGTCGGTGGTGCTCTGGCACACGATGGCAGTGCTGTGCAGAGTCCACGGTGCTCCGGGGCCGGGGCTGGAGTGTGAACGGGAGCTGCTGGTGCTGCCTGCCCGGCGTGCAGCCATTGTGCCCAGAGCAGGAACAGTCCCAGCTCCATCCCGTGGCTCCGCAGCAGAGGCTGGGCGTGGGCTGCCAGAAGGAACACGGCGCAGGTGGAGGATGTCCGGTGCCGTGCTGGGTAAATCTGGGTTTGCACACTGGCCCGTCCCTGTCTCCCTGCCCATACGTGGGTGGTTGTCTTCCCCCTTTCTCCCTCGCTCCCCGTGCTCCTCTGTGCCTGCTGGATTTGGGTGCGTTCCTGGGGCTCTGCCAGGGGTGGTCCTCGCTCCATCCTGCTGCCACCACAGCCCTGGTGGCACAAAGCACAATGTTGATGCTTCCATCTTGTGTTCCCCGCACCTGTGAGTTCCCCTGTGGATGATTTAGAGCTGAAAGCCTGGGCTCTGGCACTGGGAGAGAGTTCCCGAGATAAAATAATCTCTGCCAGCAGCTGAAGTGACAGAAGCCCCATTAACAGCAGCATATGCCTGGGAACACCCGTGCTGCGCGGGAGGATGGTGCGGAGTGGGGGGAGCACGGGAGCAGCAGCCCACAGGAAGGGGGGATGTGGGAGCTGGTAATTACTCTGCTGCCATTGGGATGCGCCTTGCTAATTTACGGCGTTAGTGGAATCAGGATGTGATTCTTCCTCCTGAGCCTGGGCAGGGCTGTCCCCTGGTGCAGGCAGCCGTAATTATCCACATTTAACTGAGGGCTTCTAAAATGTATTTGTCTTGCAGCATGTGAGTGTAATTGCTGTAAATTAAATACGAATGCGGTTGTGGCTGGAGCAGGACCTCGTCTGACAGGGAGCACATGGAGCTGGGGCTCCCCGGGCTGCTCCCTGGCCCTCCGTGCTGGCAGGGGGGACACTGCTGCCAATTGGAGCTGGGAAGGATTTGGGGGGTTTCTGGGCATCACCATAGCCCCGGCGCAGACCCTTCCTCCCTTGCTCTCCTGACTGGTCTGACTGGAACTTTGTGCTGACTGGATGGATGTGCTGACAGTAGGAGCCCGGCAGCCTGTGAGTATTCCCGGGGATCTGCTGGTTCAGCCCCTCTCCCGGCAGCGGGGCTGGGGGCTGCCTGAGTTTGTTTTCCTTGACGTGTGTGTTTGTGGAAACCAGTGCCACGTGGTCAGCGCCGGGCCGTTCCTCGGGCGCAGGGCTCTGTGCTGGGGGGTCTGCCCTGGGATCCTGCTCTCCTGCTGCTTTGGGCTGCAGCCCCATTCCCAGCTCGCCTCCCCGCTGGCAGCCCCATGGCTGGGGGGCTCGGGCGCTGCGGAGCTCCGGGGCAGGGTGGGGAGCGCAGCCTGGCCACTGCTTGGTGACCTTTCGGGGCCACCAAGTGTCTCTGGGCTTGGGGTGCTTTATGGGACACCTGCTCTGGGGCTCCCCAGTTCCGGCTGCTCCCCCGCTCCTGAAGGCAAGCTCCCAGGTGGGTTTTAAGGAACTTGGATCTTTGCTCTCTGAGGGGCCATTTCCTTGCCTGGAGTGGTGGTGACAAACATGTGACTTGGACCTGCTGAGCCTGGAGGAAGCGGCGCTGGGGTGACAAAGGTGTCAGCTGTCCCCTTGGCTCAGGCACAGCTTGCTGGTTGTCACAGGGGTTTTGGGACCATCCTGTTTGGAGGGGAGCTGGCCACTCCCCGTGGCTGTCAGCCCCAGGGCAGGACGCTGAATGTCCCCCTTGCCCGTTGGGCTGACCGTGGCTGTACCGCTGTTACGGTTGGGGTGAAGGGCTGCCTGTGGGCGGGGAAGGGCAAATGTGTGCCGACACCACGCATGGGGGCTGTGCTGGAAAAACACGGGTGGCATGGGAAATGTGCAGGAAGGAGCTACAGAAATGGTTCATGGGCTGGAAAAGCTGCTCTGCTGTGGGAGACAGAGCCTAAGTAGGTTGAACTTTTCATCCAAGAGAAGTTTAAGAGGTGGCTTTGCGATGTGGGTTGGTTTAGCTTGTGATCAAGAGATGTCTGTGGGTACAGAGCGCTCTAATTTAGCAGGGAAAAGACATAAGATCCAGGCTCTGAAAGCTCCAGTAAGACAAATTCTGACTGGAAACAAAGTGCGTATTTTTATCAGGGAAGGTAATTAACCACTGGAACGGCTTAAGCCTGTGGGGGTTTCTCTGTTGCTTGCTATGTGTGGATCAAACATGGATATCTGTCTGGGTGGAAGGCAGTGAATGGGATTAACACAGGATTGAAGCCTTTGGCCTGTGTTCCGGGAATGCATTTGCCAGGTCTAAGGGCCCTTCTGTATCACTTGATGTTGGTACAGGAGGGTACTTCGAAATCTGGGTTGTACATGAGAGATGAGCACTTAAGGACTTGAAATGGGAATTGGGAGGGCTGGTCTCTGTGGAGAAGGGGTCTTGTGTTCTCTGGGGATTTTTAGAAGGAGGTGGCAGGGTGCTGAAGTTGCACTCAAGTCAGGCACCTGCCCTCTCTCCTCAGTTCTGGCCCTGTCCCAGTTTGGTATCTGCAGAAAACCAAAGAAAACTTTCTCTTCTTATCTGTGAAAATCCCACACTCCAAAGCCAGGCCTGTTACGGGTTTTCCAGCCTGTTTTTTGTACTCATGCTGTAATGCCTCTGGCCAGTCGGCACTGCTTAGTGTTACTTACCCACACTGTGTGATAGGGCAGCAGAAACTTTCCCAAAGTTAAAGCAAGCCATGTTCCCCGTGTTGGGGACTGGACAGCTTCAGGGGGAATGAAGTGAGATGGGGGTGTCTTTGACACAGCAGCGTTGGCTTGTGCAGCTCCTAACCCTGAGCTAGGTCACCACAGACAGACAAAGCCGTCTGTCCTGCAGCTCTGGGTGCTCTGGGCTCGGCCGCAGCCCTGGGGCCGGCCGGGCTCTGGCCCCGGCCATGGGCAGCACGGTGTCCGAGCAGGTAGGACATGGGCTCAGCATGCACTGGAGGGTTCCCAGGCCTGTCCATCTGCTCCTCTGCGGCAGCGGGAAGTTTGCTGGCCGGGGCCAGCCTGCTCGGAACCTTCCGCCTGGTCCGTGGTGCTGGGGCCGTGGGCAGGAGCTGCCTGTGCCACGCGGCTGCCAGGGCCGCAGCTGGCACCCGGCATGGCGCCGGGGACTGACCGTGTGCCCGGGGCAGGAGCATCCTCTCCCGTGGACAAGGGCTGCAAATAGCCACTGAGTCAGACTCTGGAATGGGACCATCTTCCCAGGTACCATCGTTTTCCAAATAATTCTGAGCCTTTCCTCTGCTCAGAGGCTGAATCCTGTGTCAGCGCAGTGCCACAGGACAGGGGTGTTGAGTGGGATTCCCGTCACTCCTCAGTGAGACGGGGACTCACCGTGCCCCGTCCCATGGGGCAGCGTGTACCCTCTCCTTGCTCCCAGGGCTCACCCAGCACCTGCGGGCTCTGCGCCAGGGCTGAGGCAGCTCAAGTTGTGCTGGCCTTGGTGTTTCTGAGCCTGGAGAACTCCTGTGAAGGCTGGTCCCTGCCACAGAGCAGCTCTGTCACACGGTGTCTGAGGGCAGTGGGCAGTGTGGCAGGGCTGGCAGGGCAGCACCGTGCCTGGCTTGCTGATGTGTTACCCCACATATCTGTGCCACTGCCCATCCCCTTCATCCTGGATCCAGCTGCTGGTGGGACTGTGGGCACTGTCCTTCCTGGCTGGGGGAAAGGGGAGGAAATGGGGGACGTGGCATGGGAAGGGTTAGTGCAGAAAGATTTTTACCCCGTGGCGTAAACAGCACCAAATGCATGTTTGCCTTCATTTGCATATTGAAACATATCCTAAAGGCTCCTCGTTTGGAAAGTTCTGTTTTTTACTCCATCTTCCTATAGAATGGAGGAAATTATTCATAATTAAAAAGTAATAATAATGCGGAATGAAGGAACCCAGCTGTATAATACCCAGCACAAAAGGGGGAGCGTGGGGAATCTATTTTTAATGGTTTCTACAGCAACTGCGATTTTGTTTACAGTGATTTTCCTCCCGTGCTGTGAGGCTGTTCCCAATTTACATTTTTAAGGAGCTCTTGCATGGGAGGCCCATCACTGGAGGGTGCTCTGGCGCTCGGGGAGGACGTGGAGAAGAGAAGATGTGGCGTGGAGAGGCTGTTCAGGGGATGGGTGTGATGAGCAGGGCGCCTGGAGCCAGCACCTGTCCAGGCATCGCACCCTGGCTGCTGATGTCCCAGTGCGTGAGGGGGCTGTGGGACACAAAGGGCTGGCAAAACCCAGCTGGGGACACGCAGAGCTGCTCTGGGAGCGGATGGTGGCCCTGGCAGCTGCCGATGGACAACCACCTGCCCCTAAGCATGACCAGCAGCGTGGTTCCTGTGGGGAGGCTGTGCTGGTGCTGATGCTGGAGGGGGTGGGAGGGGATGCCCAGGCTGTGCCACCCAGCTGTGCCAGGTGAGGCGTCCCTGGTGTCTCTGAGCTGATCTGTTCACTCAGAACAGCCCGGGGGGGTTGGTTCTCCTTCTGCACAGGGATGTGGGTGCTGGGGAGAGGAGGACAGTGCTCCCTACTCCACTCATGCTGCGTCCACCTCCCCGGCCAGGCTGTGGAAGAGCCCCGTGCTGGGCTGGGAGTGCAGCTAGGGTTTCCTTGGGGCTGTGGGCTCTGGAGTGAGCCCAGGCATCACTTCTGTGAGTGGTGGAGCAGAGGGGAGGCTGATACTGAAGAGCTTTCTGGCAGACACTGGCACAAGATCCAGGAGCTGGAAATGGAACCTCACCTGAGAGGTGCTGGTTTTTAATAAGGGCTAATGGAACAATGGAGCAATTTGCTGGGAGCTCCTTGCATTTCCTGGCCTGCTCTGGGGCTCCCGAAAGCAGACATGGAGTTCCCTGCAAGTGTTCCAATTGCTGCAGGGACAGCCCAGTGCTCCTGAGATGAAGGATGAAGGGGTTTGTCCATGACTTCCTGAGTTTTTGGAGGGTGCTCTTCCTCTGGGAGGATGAAGAGGCTCTCCTGATAAGGGTACTCCTGATTTTTTTTTTTTTTTAGCTTCCCTCCTCTCTTTCCCCCAGGAGTGGATGTGAGCATTCTCCGCCTTGTGCCCGTCTCTGGGCGTGTGTCCCTAGGGGTTGTGGCCCAGCACTGCTTCGGGCCAGGGACAGCACAGCAGCCCCAAGGACCCTGGGCAGGGACTGGCTTATGCTCTGCTCTCACCCTGTGCAGGACGGTGTCCTGGTGTCCCTTGGGTTACCAGAGCTCTGCCCCTTCCCTGGGTCCCTCCCCAGGCAGCTGCATGGAGTTTGCTCTAATTACAGGCTCGTTCTCAGCAGTACAACAGGGCTGGCTCTTAGTACCAGGGTCTACCCAGTGTTGGCTGGGCTTGAGCACCCAGAGGAAAGTGAACCTGCAGTCGATGGTGTTTTAGGGCTCACTGGGAGCTAGGGTGATCCCAGCCAGGCTGCTCAGGGGATGCTGGCCCCTTCCATCTGTGTGATGGGAAGCTGCTGCCTGGAGATCAGCTCCTTTCATGAACCAATAAAAGAAGGTTTTTATCACCTGTTCCAGCTAATTTTCTGTAGTTTGTAATGGCTTTGGGAAGCAGGTAATTGCAGCGATTGCATTCCATGTGTAGCATTAAACGGAATTGAGGGGACTGTTTGTTAATTAGCTGTACTTGTGTGGAACCTGAAACATATTAACCTTCACAGAATCCCAAACTATTAGGGATGAAGAAGGGATTTAATGATGGGAGAAGCAGAAAAACAAAATGCAATTAGAGCTCTTTTTCCCAGCATTGCGGGTGTGCTGGAGGGGGATGACTGGCAGAGCAGCCCAGCAGGCTCAGGTCAGGGGGAGGTGGGAGGGACCCTCAGGTACTGAGATGGGATGAGTGGGGATGAGAGCTGTGTGCAGGAGCAACCTCCTCAGGCAGCAAGAGGACGATCAGGGAGAGGAGGACACCCATTGGACCTCCTGATGCCTCTGATCTCCCCCATTTTCATCTTAGCATCATCTGAGTTAGGGCTCAAGTGCTCCTTCCACTTAAAATTCCTGGAGGTGCTCTGGGATGCAGCTGGGGAGCAGCCCTGCGGTGCAGCTGCTGGCTCAGCACCCTGAGGCTGTTGCAGAGGGGCTCCAGCCCCCGGAGGCTGAAGTTGGAGGGAAGGGGTGATGGTGATCCCAGCCTGGGCAGTAGGACTGAGTGGTGGCCGGGCTGGGAGAGCTGGATCTGGAGCTGCTGGAAAGTATAAATAGTGTTTCCATGGCAACCATTCAACATAAACTCTTTCTTCTCTGATTGTGGAGCTGACGAAGTTGGGATCAGCCCTGGCTGCTCCCCTCCGTGGCAAAGCCCTTCAGGTGTTGGTTATTTTTCATAGCTCGGTGCAGGAGCTGGCAGTGGTGGCAGCATGTGCCGGGGCCAGAGCAGGGCTGGAAGGGCTGCGGTGGCTCCTCGTGCCTGGGAGCCTGGGCTGGACGTCCAGAGGTTGGGCACTGGCTCCTCCAAGGACGCTTAACCTGTCCCTGCTCTGGCTGCACAGGAATGGCACAGGCTTCTTGTCCTCCCCGACTGCCCAGTGCGTGCTGGGGACTCAGTCACTGGGTGTCTGTCCTACAGCCAGCCCCTGAGGGATGCGAAGCCTGGAGGAACTGGGGAACCCGCAGTGCTACACATCTAATGGCAGCCTCTAATGCCACCTCCTCCACTCAGCACCAAGAGATCCCTCTCCCTGGGGACAGCCCTGGTTCTGCCTGTTCATCGATGCCTTTCCCTGGGGACAGCCCTGGTTTTCCTGGCCCGTAGAATCCTCTCCCTGGGGACAGCCCGGGACTTTCCTGGTCCTTGGATTCCTCTCCCTGGGGACAGCCCTGGTTTTCCCCATCTGTGTGCAGTAGTAGCACATGCTGTGACCACTACGGCACCTCCTGCCCAAAACTGTCAAAGCCTGTCTGGGCACATGGAGCCCTGGAGACAGCCCCAGTTTCCTGCTGGGAGCCCTGGTGCCTTTCCCAGTGATCGTTAATACCCATCAGCACCATGCAAACAAACTCCCTGCTCCATTTATTCTACCCAGCTCCCGATTTAATTAGGTTTTCCAGTTTTCTGTTTGTCCTGGGCCGATCACTCCTTAAAACAGTGGAGAATTAATTTGCACCTGCTGTCAGAAAACGTCTCTCCCCAGTTAGAAAAATAATTAAGCCATCATCACACATCGGGGGTAATGAATCACTGCGCTCAGTTCCCTTCACAGGTCGTTTGTTTCCTTCCACACTGGCAAAGAAGGTGCAAACTAAATGTGAGCAGCTGCCAAGTTATCCCCTTCCCTTACTGTCCAGTTTCATTTGAGCTCCGTGGATCTTCCAGCTAAGCTGGGCCATGGCCTTTTGGAAAGGTCCTGAGCAGGCAGGTGAGTGGTTTCCCAGGGATGAGAAAACCTGGGTTTGCTCCTTCACACTGCCTGGGGGGCCCGTGTTAGCTGGTGTGGCATGGAAGGTGGTGGAAGGGAAGAAGGGGACATGGCATGGGCTGGGCCAGTGTCACCCCCAGCCCATGGGTCCTTGTGGTCCCTGTATGGGCTCAGTGCTGGGGCGCTCAGGTTTGGTAAATATATGTTTTAGTGGTTGAATCTGGACATGCTGTAACACCAGGGAGGAATTGATGCCATGTGGAACCGCCTTGTGTTCACATGATGTGAATTAGTGGCTTGGGTGTAAATGTGCCCTCAGATCTGGGCTCGGGAAGAATTTGCCTCTCGATCAGCTTGGCCAAGGTCTGCTGGAGGCTTTGTCCTTTCACCCAGTGCAGGTGGGTTCTGCTCATGGTGATCAAATGGGGAGACTTCAGTGACTTATTTCAAGGACCTCTGGCCCTGTCTCCCCTCCTGGGCCATGTTGCACTTGGACCATTTCCCCTTTAGGCCCTGGCAGGGGCTCATGTGCCAGGTGTGCGAGGCTGCTGTGGTCGGATGCTTCTGCACATCCTCTGCAGCTTGTGAGAGAGGCAACAAGGAGACACCACATGCTTGGAGAGATCCCAGATCTCTGCAGATGTCTGGAGCAGTGGCCAGGCTGCATTTGCCTCCTCTCTTTGACAGACATGGGTTTATTTCTCCTTGGGGGTTCCTGTGGGCTCCGGGAATGTCTGAGCCAGGAGCGGCTGGGCATGGGAGGCTGCCTTGCTGTGGGTAAGACAGAGGTTTCAGAAGATGTGGCACAGACGGCACCTTTCCTCCTGTCCCCTCTTCGCAGAGCCAGGCTGGCACTTCCCCCTGTTTGCAGTAAATTGATCTGTCACTTCGCATATGGGAAGCATTCGGGGGAGCGAGAGTGGGACGGTGTCATCCAGGTGGGAAGGGGCGGGATGAGCCCCACGCGGCCTTTCTGGGTGATGCTGCTGCATGCCTGGAATGGCTCCTCCTGCCCTTTCCCTCCTAACAGCCCATGTGCGGCTCCAGGTCCCCAGGGACACAGTGGGGACAACACACCTGCAGGCAGGGCCGGCAGATTCCTTCCTGGTAACCGATGGCCCATCTGGTGTGCCATGAATCTTCCTCCACACTGCGGTTCCGGAGTGCTGGGGCTACTCGAGGAGCATTCCCAAAGGGAGACGTCCTCAGTGGGTCGGTCGAGGCTGGTGCACATCGTGCCTTTGTGCTGGTGCCACGTGCCAGGGGCCACAGAGTGCTGGGAGCTCCTGTTCTCAGAGTGGTGAGTGGGGCTGAAACTCTCACCTCTGCCTCTGCCGACCCGGGCTCACACCTGCTCCCGTGATCACCCGGTGCTCACTTCAGTGCCAGCTGATTAAATTAAAGTCCTAGTGAGTTTGAATAATTTTCCCTGTGGAACATGGCAGATGGCCTCCATTAGGCGTCTGCTCCCAGCATCTGCCAGGATGTGATCAGCCCCTCTTCAGAAAATGCACAAAAGGGATTGGAAGTGGAGAGACCTGGGAATGGGAGCCCATCCCTTCATCCATGAGGAGAGAATCAAATACTCCTGTGGAAGCAGTCGGCGTTCTGGAGGAGCAGCATACACACATTCCTGCAGCCCCTCTGCCCTACCCGGTGGGGTGAGGAGGGAGGAGACTGGTGCTCCTGTTCCACCAGCCCAGCTCGCCCTGGGGGCAAAACTGTCTTACGTTGGGCTGGCCTGGGTTGTGCTATGTCAGAGCAGAGCCAGGTGGGCTCATAGGGCACTGCTCCTCCTCAGCTGGGCAGTCGGAGCAGCTCTCGAGGAGCATTCTAGCCTTGGGGGTCCCGGGATGTTTGCGCTATACCATGCTCAGCCTTCCTGCGTGTCCTGGGACCTGTCCTGGGTGTGCGTATCCAGCGTGTGTCTGAGCCTGCACTGGGACTCCGCTGTGGGGTACGGGCAGGGGGATGTGGGGCCGGGGGTCTCGGCTGTGGGGGCTGCGGGGAGCGGCCGGCAAGGGGCGGTGTCTGCCCGCGCTGGGGGCTGCGGGGGACCCCGAGAGTGACCCGATTATCACCCCCGCGTGTGATCCTGTGTGTGACCCCGAATGTGACCCCCGAGAGTGACCCCGAGTGTGACCTCGAGTGTGTGACCCCCGAGAGTGACCCCGAGTGTCACCCCATGTGTGACCCCCATATGTGATCCCGGGGTGTGACTCCCGTGGGCTGGGGCACAGTGGGGACCCCGCAGAGACCCCCGGAGGAGGGAGGAGGAGGCTGCGCTGGGTATTCGCCAGCTCCTGGTAGGCAGGGACGCTGCTCCACCCGAGATCGATATGGATGAAGGTTTCCCTCCAAAACAGCTTAATAAAGCAGAAAAGGCGCCAAAGCTGCACTGGCGCTGCTGCAGTTCAGCTCTGGGATGCAGCCAGGGGTGTGCTGTGAAGGGGATCCCACTGTCCCCCTGCCTGCAGGCTGGGCAAGCTCCCCGGCTCTCTGGGGGAAGGCTAAGCTCAGCTGCAGTTCGAATGTAGCAGAACGTACCACTAAGGCTCAGCTCCCTACTGCGGAGACGGGAGTGGGATGGGATCCCGTAGACTGTGTTTGGGAACAGGAGCCACGATGAGGAGGAGGAGGTGCTGTTGGCTGTGTGCTGGCAGATAATCCAGGGGAGAACCATGGGTGGGTGTGCTGAGCACCCACAGTGGGACGAGGAGGTGTGAGGATCCCTGGAGCCCTGTCCTGGTGTAGAAGGGAGCTCAGAGCTCAGTCTGTGCTTCTGCTGTGGGGCCCCATTGCATCCCCCTGTGCTGGTATGTGTGCCCTGGTTACAGAGGTGTTCTCCTTCTTGCTCATTTAGACATCGTTGTGTTCTTTTAATTATATTAGCATCTTTTCATACATTTGGCCCTCCCATCATAGCTTAATGTCTGTGCAGCTGCAGGGAGCTCGGAGCAGCTCCAGGGCCTGTGGTGGGGAGTGCAGCCCGGCTGGGGGTTGCTAGGATGACCTGGCACCACTGAGAGCCAACCGTTCTGGGGTTACTGGGTCCCATCTGTCATCTCCTGCAGTTTCCTGGGGCCTGTCAGGAATGAGAGCACGGGGAGATCCATCCTCACCAGGTACTTGATATCCCTGGAAGCAGGGGAAGGGGATGGAGGTGTCCCTGGAGGGGACTGGGCAGCTCAGGGCAGCCTCCGTGCTTGTCTGCTGCCTGCAGACTGTCAGGAGCTGCCCATCTTCTGCCAGGCATGCTGCCCATCACGGTGGTCAGGCAGGCTCATGCATCTCCTGTCCTTCCTCATCCTCCAGAGGCAATGTCCTGGTGCTCAGCACCAGTGGTCTGCACTGCTGCCTCCCCTGCCAGGGCCAGGCAGGCCCCTGTGCCCTATGACAGATTCACCATCCTCTCTGGTATTTTCACACAAATCAATTCTCTTCCTTAAGTGACCTTTGAGTGTGATGGCTGAGTGACAGCAGGGAATGGGAGGCCCTGGCAGGACCAGGCTTCATCCTGCAGGTCTCCCCTTGGTGAGCTGCAGCCCTGCCTCGGGGACTGGCACACTCCGGAGGGCTGGGGAGCTCGTGGGCACTGCGGGTCCAGGCACCCTGGGGAGGTGGGCAGTGATGGGTCAGCTAGAGAGGCCAGGGGTGCTTTTGTCTGGAGTTTCCTCCTGAGGAAGGTGCCGAGTGGGCTCCCCGGGCTCGCCCCTCCCTGCTGCCGCTGCCAGGGCACGCTGGAGTGGGACTGGCCTCGCTGCTGGCTGTCCCCACGTCTCGGGGCTTCGGTGTGGTGGTGGAGGTGTTGCAGCAGCGCTCCTGTGGATGCTGTGGGTGGGGTGGTCCCGGCAGCATCCCAGCGAGGAGAGGAGCTGGCCCATCCCGGGCCGTGCCGCAGTGAGGGGCTGCCGTTGTCACTTTGTCCTGCGTGTTTGCTGCAGCTGTCTCCCGCCTCGGCTCGGGGGGGCCTGCGAGAGGCCCCCGCGGTCACCCTGCCTTGCTGAAGTGCGGCAAAACACCTCAATTGTTAGTCGGGGCTTGTCAGCTGCATCGCAGGAGCAGTGGATAAAGTGTTCCAGCGAAGAAGATAATTGAAAATCAAAAAAGACTTTGTTAATTTGATTAGGCAGAGCCATAGTTGAATTGTTCTTCATCAAAAGAGATTTAATTTTGACATGCAATTAAATCCTTCTGCTGTGCCGGTGCCCTGCGTGTTCCCAGCAATGCAACAGCAATGGCCGGGCGGGGGGTCTGCAGGACAAGGTGGGGCTGAGCCGGGGGAGCGGGGCAGGGGACGAAGGGAGCATGGGTGCCTGACAGGCGTGACAGGAGCGCCAGGATGAGAAGGGTCTGGTGTGGCCAGTGCTGCTCATTTAGCCCTGGCTTGGAGTTGTCGTTTAACTGCTTTAACTAATTGCATTAGTGCAGAGACAGCTCTGTGCCCGCTGCCTCCCTGGGGCTGTCCCCTTGGTCTCCCAGTGCTGAAGTCCCGACATGCCGGGCTCCGTGTGTGGGAAAAGGGTCTTCGCTGGCCGCTTGGGTTTGCTGCAGCAGAAGAGGAGCTCTGCCGCAGGATCGGCACCTCCGGCCAGGCAGGAGCTCCCTCCCACATAGACAGCACCGGCACCGGGGTCCCCATGAGCTCCAGCGTCCTTCTCGCCAGCTGCCCCCGTGCTGATAAAGCAGAGGATTATCGGTGTTGCCAGGCTGAGGTGCCGTAATCCGTCCCCATTGCGCTGGCAGGGACGGTTGCTGGCTGGAAATCCCGCAGTCGGGGTTGTGGATTTAGATCTGTTAGTGAGAGTTGGAGCTCAGTGGGATGTGACAGAGCTTTAAAACCTGTGAAAAAACGTCTGAGTGGCTCCTCGGGCAGGAGCAGAGAGAGGCCTTGCTGTGAGGAAGAGCTTTAGGAGGAGTCGTGGGAGGTCTGTGTGCTGCAGCCACGGCGTCGCGGCCGTTCTGCCCCGGCAGCGGGGGCCCGTCGGAGGTGACGGCGTGGGTGGCAAGTGCGGGACTCGTTGATGCTGCAGCTCACCAGGGCTGGGCTCACTCTGAGGCCCTGCTGCCTTTGTAGTGCTGCCGGCACTGTAGGGCTGGTCCCCACTCTGCTCAGAGCTGGGGGCTGGTTTGACATGGGGCGCCCGCCGAGCCCAGCCCGTCAGCCTTGCAGGGTATTGCCAGGCTCAGTGCTGCTCCTGCCAGGGAAGGTCTCTGAAGTCTCGGGGTTGGCAAATCCTGTGGTGCCATGAGCTGCCCGCACACCGTGCCTGCACCTCTCCTTGGCTCAGCACCGTTGGTGACGTTGAGAGCTCTTTGCACCTTTAGGCTTTAGGGGCTTTAGGCTGCACTGAGCTAATGCTGCTTAGATTGGATGGAGCCACATGGAGATTTTCTATTACAGCCTCACTCTTCCCATTGCCAGCCCAGGGAGCCCAGCTCAGAGGCCTCAGGCTTGGTGATGCAGGAGGGTTTTTAATCCCTGTGCCAGTGGGCTGCTGGAGGTGCCTGGCACAAGCTCTGCACTGGTTCCCTGAGCTGGCAGCGGTTCTTTGCTGGTTGCACCTGGGCAGTGAAGGTCTCAGGCCCCGGGGGGCTGACAAATCTGTGCAGCCCTTGCCCTTCCCTTGAGGAGATGGGCCAGGGATGAGCTACAGGGCCAGCGTAAATCAGGTTCCCTGCTCTGGGGCACGAGGTGGCCAGTCCTGCCCATGGCTGCTCTCCTCTCCACCTGGTCTTGGGTTTCAATCCCAACTGCTGGAG
This sequence comes from Daphoenositta chrysoptera, assembly GCA_013397915.1. Classification (NCBI taxonomy): domain Eukaryota; kingdom Metazoa; phylum Chordata; class Aves; order Passeriformes; genus Daphoenositta; species Daphoenositta chrysoptera. The sequence continues at coordinate 54,580 of VZRO01007944.1, read as the reverse complement.
CTTCTGCCACGGGTGCCCATATTTCCGGCTGTTTTCCATGGTGACTGGCCCAGCCCTATGCAGTTAACCATGCACCAAGCTCTTCTGCCTGTGGTCATCTGTCTCTCCTACTCGCCCTTCTTGGGAGAGGGAGTTTTACTTTGGATTCTTCCATCCCATGCTCCAGATGGGAGTGCTCAGTGCCGGCTCAGATGGCAGCGGGAGGACAGGGACCCACTGGGGGCTGCTCGGTGTCAGCTGGGGAGGTGGCAGTGCTGAGCCCTCCTCCAGCAGCTCCAGGATCCTCAGGACAGTGTGAGAGGGGAGGGGGTCCCTGGGACTCCTCCGTGCCCTCCTGGTGGGGCCGGGTGCTTGGCCAGCGTGTGCTGCTGCAGCCTGGGCATTTTTGGCTGCTGGGGAGGCTGCAGGATGTTTCCAGCTGTGGCCTGTGTGCCCGGCCTGTCTCCTGAGAGCTGCACGAGGGAATTGGGTATTGATCTGCCTCATCCCTCTCACTCAGCTCCCTGGGGTTCTCTGCCAGCCCCCGCACCAAGGTGGGTGACTTGGGCAGTGGCAGATGTGACACACGACCCTCCTGCACTGCCCGGCTGCTCCAGGCGCAGCTGACAAATCTCCCGCTTCTCTAATTGCCTTTGAAAGTGTGAAATGAGCGTCAGAGGCACCGCACGAGGGCCAGAACCCCCCACTGCCTGCAGCAGCCAGGGAGCCTCTGCCTCCTGGAGCTGTGGGGAGGATCAGAGCAATGGGGGATGTGGTGAGCCCGTGAGCAGGGCAGCCCCGAGGAGACCCAGAGGCTGGGAAAACCAGTGAACTCTCCACAGGGGAATGTGCTGTGCTTAAAACAGCACCGCCGGCTTGTGCACAAACAGGACTCGGGCGTTTGTGGGAGGGATGGCAGCACAACTCCGTGCTGTGTTTGCGTGGACTTTCATCCCTGTCCCTGTGAGCGGTGGTCCCCACATCCACATCCTCACGAGTGGTGCTCTCCGTTCAGCAAGGGGCAGGTCGTGGAGCTGATGCCGCATGTGGATGATGTGCTGTGGCTTCACCTTTGCCCTGAGCTGTGGGGTCCCTCGGTGGCTGCAGCATCAGCTCGGGTGGATGCTCGTCCCCACAGCATCGGGACAGGAAGATGAAGGGGAGCAGGGTGGGCATCCCTCATCCCATCCCCGGACAGGGGCAGGTCCAGAGCAGCTGTGGCTGCCCATGGTGCGGGTGCTGGAGCCCCATGCAGTGCTCACTGCTTCCATCTTGGCTTGCTGCCTTATTTGTTCTCCTCTAATTGAGCAAATGCGCTGTCGGCAGCACAGCTCAGCCAGCATCGACTTGATTAGGGGAAGGCATTGATACCACGCTGCGCGGCAGGAGGCTCAGGCTGACACTGTCAGACTGCCCGAGTATTAAAGTTACACTTTATTCATGATATTTTGATTTCTCTTGCTCTGGGGACTTGGACTTTGATAGATTATGATGCGGTACCAGAACAATCTGATCCACCAGAGCAACTTCCTTCCAGAACAGGCATTTGCCACCAGAGCCCAGCATTTTCTTAATTTTTTTAGAGTGAAAAATGATGGCATAAAGAAATCTGGAGCTTTGCACAGTTCAGTCATCCAGAATTAGCAACTAGAAGGTTGGTTTTCATGCTGATGGGGGCTGTTGGAGGCAGTTTATGCCGAGCTGATTCCTGGGTGCGTTTTGCTGCTGCGGCAGTGCCGGCAGGAGCTGTTTTCACTCCACAAGTTGGAGTTTCTGCTTGCCAGTTCCCAAATCCTTCTGTTCCAAGTGAGCGCTCACTCCAGTGCTGTGTTGTGCTGCTGTTCCATTCTGGGGTCTCTTTGTGTGCCCCTGCTGTCCCGGTCCTCCTCGCACTTGGGAATTTGCAGGTAGAAGTGCAGGTGCAGACCCCTCGCTGATCCCCCTTGACAGGGCCCCAGAGGATCTGGTTCCTGAGAACACCTTATCCAACATGCCAGTGACACACACCACAGGGTGTATTTTCTCTTGCACATTTCTTGTGTGTGACTGTGCCGGGGATGCTGGGTGCTCATCGGCTCAGCGCGAAGTATATAACTCCCAAAAGGACTGGGGGGCATGGGCTGGGTCTCATGCCTTGTCCTAGGACTTCTGTCAGTGCTTTGCAGCTACAGCCTTTTCTTGGCTTTTTATGAACTCTCTGGGGAGAGGGAGAACTGCTGGACACTGTGTGTGGCTGCCAGGGTGGGCAGGGGCTCAGCGGGGGAGTGGGGACCAGGGACACCCACAGCCTCCAGCCCTGCTCCAGCTGCTTACTGGCCACAGGAGCTGTGAAGCCTCCTGGGCATCAGGGTTGTGGAACACTTCTTTTTTTCCAATGTGTCAAAACAGCATTTTTCCTCTGCCTTGTTCTCGGAAATGTTTGAACTGTTTTTGCTAAAACTTCCCTGAAAATTTCAGCCTGAGGCAGATGCTCAATATGGGAGAGATCAGAGTGAAAAGCCTTGCGCTGCAGAAAGACAGAGGCGAGGGATAATGGGGCTCTGGCTGGACCCGCAGCCGACAGCCGCGGTGTTTACAGAGAGCTCGGGGAGTCTCTGAGGAGAGCCAGCACTGCTTGCATATTAAACCAGGAATTGCAATTACCAACAGAAAAGGGCATTTTTATAACGCTTTTATTGGAGTCTTAATGAACAAATAAAGAAGTGGAGAAATCTGCACATGCGTTTGTGAGATATAAAACTGAATCGAGATGAAGCAGCAAGAAGTGTTGGCTGCTCTCCTTTCTGCTGGGGGGGGAAAACAAAACTGCAAAGAAGGGAAAGGAGAGGGACAGGAGAGTGGGAAGAATGCTGAAGTACGTGATCCGGGAACAGGGACGCCCTGGTAAGTGGTTGTAAGTGGTTCCTGTGTCCCCAGTGAGAGGTGTAAGGTGTCTCAGCAGAGCTGTCTGTTGTCCTCCCTCTGCACTGCGTTGAGGGAATTTGCAGGGATTTCAGAAGGCATATTGGAAAAGAAATTGGGAGCTGGAGAAAGATAGAAAAGCATGGATTTGGCCCCAGAATCAGTACAGGCAGGAGGTGCTGCACTGCCAGCATTTGGGCACCAAGCACTGACTTTGTGTCACATCGAGCCCCAGGATCCCCCTCACAGAGCTTGGGGGTGCTGAGGGGAGTCTGGAAAGGCAGCAGGATGTCCCCAAATACTCTGGGCTAAGAAGCTCCTGTGTTAAGAGCAGCTTAGGTGGTGCTGAGGGCAATGAGGTGCCTCAGTCACTGTTGGAGGGGTGCACTGACAGGAGGGGCAGCACGGAGATGTGCCAGGTGCTGGTGGGGAGCAGGAGAGCCACTGCCAGGACGAGCCAGGAGGTCAGAGCTGCAGCCAGCGCATGGGGGATGGAGCTGTTGTGCTCGTCCCAGTCCCTGCTCCTGGTCTGTCCAGGGAGTGGAGACCCACAGAGCTTTGGAAACTGCTCCAGAGCCTTTCCATGTCTCAGGGGCATCCTGTGCTGCTGGTCCCCTGTTCTCCCTGCTGAGATTCCCGGGGCACGGCAGACTCTTTCTTCTTTGTTGGCACAAGTGGCTCCAGTGGGGCTCCTGCCAAACACTTCCCAGGATGATTTATGATGCTCCTTCAGCTCACTTCGAACTCTGGCTTCTCCTTCTCTTCAGTAGAATTTACTTGTTTGCCTGGAATATTAATAATTAAACATCAAGGAATTGCATCCCAAGCAGCTTCCTCAGAAGCATGTTTGTGATTGTTTTCAACTGCCCAGCGCCGAGCTGGGGCGGCTCTTTGATGAGATTTTGCTGCTTTCAAACCGCTGACACCAGTAACCCCATAAATTAGCAGCTGATGGAGGGAAATCTCCTGGCTGCGGCTGTGGGTTTTTATGGTTTGATTTGTTAATAGGAGTTTTGGGTCTCGGCCAAAATCCCTTACCCAGCTTAGAGAAGGGTTTGCCCCACGGTGCTGTGGCGACGCCGGACTGTGCCGTGTGGGGCTGCGCTGGCGGGAGCCAGCACCCGGCTCTGGGAGCAGCCACTGTCGGTGCCAGGGCTGTGTGGGGCTGTGTCCACCCTGTGCCCCGGGGTCTGTGACCAGCAGGTGGGAGGGGGTGTAATGGCAGAGGGGAGGCAGGCGGGTTGGGCAGTGGGACGAGGCTCCGCTGGAGCCCGAGTGGGACATCACGCGTGGATGGGGGTGTGTGGTGCAGGTGGAGGCTACAGCCTGTGAGTGGTGTTTGCTGTGATGGAGTTTGCCTGGGATGGTCTCATCATGGAAAGGGGGATTCTGCCTTCTTTCCCTTCCCTCACACGCTTCTGGTGTGAGAGGGCAGCTTCTCAGGTGTCATTATCGCTCTCCTTCCCTGCAGAGCAGTGTGAAACAGGGCAGGGTGGCATTCACTGCCTGGCACGTGGAAGGGGCAGGACCCAGCCCTGTTCCTCCTGCCAGGACACACAGCATCGTGAGCTCGAGGAGGCTGCGGTGCCCGGTGTGGAGGGGTTCACCTCTTCCACAGGTGCATGCCTGTGGTCCCTGCCCGCAGCAGAAGCAGCTGCTATCCAGGGAATCGTCTTTTCTAACACCAAACGTTTTTATGAGAGCATGGCCAAGGCAGGAACCTTCTTGTGTCCTGGCTGGGCTCCTACAGTACTGGGGATGTGGAGCTCCTGCCTGTGGGTGCTGGTGTCCAGAGAGCCCCAGGCTCCCTCCTGCAGGGCGGAAGGCCAAGTGGGATCCGTGCAAGAAGAGGGAACTTGTGCTTCCAAACTCCTGGGCAGAGATGCTGCTGCAGGGAAGGCGCTCATGGCACTACTGGATATTGGTGTAGAGCCCAGGCAGCACCCAGTGCTGGGGTGAAGAGTCCCCAGGCAAGGGAGTCCTGTGTGTGAAGGCACTGTGGGGAGGGGTCTGAGGCCCTCATGGCAGGGGCAGTGCTAAGAGCCAGGCTGGCTGCTTCAGCCCTGCCCGGCCTGTCCTGTTCTCCCACCCTTGGCATGGCTGCTGGAGGGGTCTTGGAGAGGCCACATGCTCTGGGGTCCCTCTCCTCCACTGTCCCCCGGGCCAAGGGTCCGCACCCACTCATCGTCCATCCTGCTCCCCACCCCTTGCTGTGGAGCTGAAGCCTCTGAAGGGAAAAGAATTCACGTCTCACTGACCAACGGGAACCCAAATACAAATAAATTTCTCTCAAAGTGCAGTCGTTGGAGAAAACTAAAGGCCGTTAGTCAGGCTGACATCAGAGGAGCCGCATTCCCTCTGACAACCCGCACAGCCTTATGTTTTATTCACTAGGCCTGAAAAATACCTTCCCGAAGAGGGGGCCCATAAATAAACCAGCTTGATGAATATTACACAGGATAAAAACTGATAAAGCCGGGCTCCAACCAGGAGCTGCACGATGAGGTTAAAAAAGCACAGGGGTTCATTACATCTGATCCAGCATGATGGGCCGGGAGGTAGGTGTTGGGATGGGAAGGGGAAGCATTTGTGGGGGTACTTCTGGATCCAGGGAGAGAGGGGAGTTACAATAGGCCAAGTCAGCCTGCCCCAGCCACGTGAGAGAGGCAGCACAAGCAGGCTGGGAGCATTGCAGGGTTGGGGGTGTCTCGGCAGCACCCACAAACCTTTGAAAAGTTCCTGTGCTCTTCCTTGGAAATACCAGGCTGGACCCCGTGAGGAGCAGAGCAGCCCTCTACCCTGCTCCTCCCCTCCGCGCAGGAGGCAGGAACCTTGAAATATGAGCACTTAGCTTTTTATTACCCCATTTAATTGCTGCCTGACAGCCTAATCCAGCATTAAAAACGCCAGAGCTCAGGGGAATTCACCATTGTTATTCAACATGTATCTCTCTCCGTGCTCAGAGGTCCCATTTGCTGCCTCCTTCCACCCACTTGCTCCTGGGACATGCTGGTCGATCCTCGGTCTTGCTGGTGGGGATTTCTTCCCAGTGGAAGTGGTGGGTGACAGGAAGGGGATCAAGAAGGGGGAACAAGGAAGAGGCTGCTAATGGCAGGGTCCGTGGGCAGCGGAGAGAGAGGGCTGGGGCTGTTGGAGTGAACCTGGGCCGGTGTCAGAGAACCGTGGTGCTCTCAGGCAGTACAGCCAGGATGGAAACATCCATGGCTCTCCCCGGCACTGCACTTGTAAGAAACAGTTCAGGAAATCACTTTTCCTTCCTGCCAGCACTTAACCCAAACTTCCCCGCAGCAGCGGCGGAGGGGCCAATCACCGCAGCTTTGGAGAGGCCAGTGAGTTATAGTAATGGACACTCTGCAAACTGTCTGTACTGCCCATAAATCCATACCCTCCTGCAAGTGCAGATGGTCCATAATCGTCCATCATCCCAAGCGTGCCAGGGTGGGTTTCTGCTCAGAGGCTGCTGTTTCTGCGAGCTCAACAGAACTGCGGCGTGAGCTCTCCATAATGGGTCGCGAGCGGCCCTGTGCTAGTGGGGTTTAGTGGGGAACAAACAATGGGTATCCCGGGGGCTGGGGCTGCTGCAGGCGCAGAGGAAGGCGGCAGGGCCAGGGGGCGAGCCCTGCTTGCTCTGGTTCTGGCAAGCAGAGCGTGACCCCCGGTGGGGTGGGGGTTCAGGGGCTGTCCAAAGGCTGCTGCCCCTCTCTGCTTGCTATACTGATGCTGGGGCACGAGCATCAGTACAAATTCCAGCCGTGGTGCCTATGGTGCCTTCTGACTCCACCTGGGAATAACGCCAGCCCTGGCTCCTGCTGCACCACTCTGAACCCAGTGGCTCAGGCTCTGTCCCGAGGCAGTGCTCTTTGCCTGGGGGTACAGGAACTGGCCCCTCCTGAGGCATGGGCTGGCAGTGCCTGGTTAGCCCAGTGGGATTTTGTTGCTGTGGCAGCCCGGCTGGTGTCTGCTGTGCCAGCAGGGTCCTCAGCAGTGTTTGGGACCTGCTGGCATTGCCCACTTCAGAGAAGGTCTCCTTCCGCCTCCCTGGGGACTTGTCCTCCCCGTGAGCCCAGGCTGCCATGCCAGCTCTGAGCTCACTGTCCCCAGTCCTGGGACTCCTCGCTGCTCCCAGCCCCTGCCTGTCTCTGTGATGCTATCACTGTCCCCATCCCTTCCACTGTGCCACCTGACTCTGGCCTCTCTCTGGAGGGGACCTGCATCAATGGATCGATGCCAACAACCGTGGCACAGGCAGCTGGTGCTAGTGCTAGTCCCAGCCCTAGTGCTAAATGTCTGGATTGACTCTCCCACTGGAGTCAATCCCAGCTTGGTTAAGGTGGTTTTATTTGGTGTTTAACATCTGAAACGTGCATGTCTCTGCTGGGGGATGTGGGTGGCTGTGATGTGCTTGCTTGCAGTTCACAGGGGTTCCCTGTGCTGGGGACCTTGCCCCTAGTGTGACAGCTGTCACCAACACCCTTTCCACGGGGCAATTTGGCCCCACACCAGCAATCCTGGAGGTGGCCAGGAGAGAAGGAGGATGCAGAGCTCAGAGCTGTGGGGAGCTGAGCACAAGCAGCCGTCCCTGTCGTGCCAAGAGCCCGTACTGACCAGAACGCCCTGGCACAGCCTTCAAGCACCTCCACTGACATTTTTGCATCTTGCTTATGGCACCAGGGCCCACCGAGGCCGGCACGTGGCAGGCAGCTGGCGGGAGCACTGGGCATGCTGTAATTGGGTTGGAGCTCTTGCTGCCAGTGTGGGGGGGTCTGTTTCCTTGAGTAATGACCTGGAATTCAGTTACGCGGCTTTTATTAGATTGTGAGACTGGAAGTGTAACTGTGCAGGATCAAAGAGAAGCCAGCACTGCTGCGAACCAGGACCTGCAGGAGAGGAGCCACCCTGGGAGATGAAAATACCCCCAGCAGGGTGCTGAGCCACTCTCATGCAACCCTGGTGCAGAAATGGCTGCTGAAGGACAACAGGCTCCGCTGCTGAAGGACAACAGGCTCCTCTGCCAAGCTGCCTCTGGGGCCACTCTGCCCTGTGCCATCAGCCAGGACCTCAATACCAGGACTTGGATCCGCTGGAGCTTAGTCAGTCAGAGGGAGGGTCCTGGACACAGCCTGTCCCAGCATGTCTGGGGGCTGCAGGGGGTCCCAGCAAGGCTGGTACTGGCAGCAGCACCAGGTGCCACAGCAGCCCCACTCACGCAGGCGCTGGGGCTGCCGAGGGCAGTGCTGGACCGGGCAGGATGGGCAGGGACAGCAATTGTGGCAGTGATTAATGGCGCACTGGCAGAGCTGGCAGCTCGCGGTGCCCGCAATGGCAGGGAGCAGCTGGATCCTCCACTCCCAACAGGCTGCTCTGGGCCCCCTGACTTCAGGGCCACGCCTCGCCAAGGGCTCTGGGTGCCAGCCGGGCTGCGGGAGCCATGCTGGCTGCTCGGGCCGTGGCTGTGCTCCCCACTCCGGCCGCTCGTGCGGCGGGGAGGGCTTGGGGCCTGCTCGGACATTCTGGCAGCATCGCTGGGTTTATTAAGCTAATAAAGCAACGTTAAGTACCCGCACAGTGGAGCCCCCTGAGGTCTCCTTATGTGCAGAGAGGAGCCGGGGGATCCAGGAGCCTCGGCGCCGATGATTGCTCTGTCACGCTAATAGATGGAGAGGAGCAGGTAGCACTGCGCCAGGCTACTGCGGGGTGGCCGCTGCAGCACCGAGCACGCCGGGTGTGCAGCTGCCTCTCCTCACGAGCCCTCTCTGCCGTGCTCTGGCACTCCCTGAAGCTCCTTGGTGCCCCTCTGCACTCTCTTGGGGGCTTCTAGCCCTCAAGGGGCTGCGCAATCAGGGGATACTGGTGGCATCTCCCTTAACCATCCCCAGTGCCTGTGGCTGCCCAGTGCTGGAGCCGAGCAGGGAGAGCGTTGTCTCACCCTGTGCCTGGGGCTCTACTCCCTTCCGGGCCCTGAGGAGCTGCTGTTTTTTAAAACCAAGCAGGTTTTAACATGGCCACAGGTTGGTGGAGAAACACCCCATCCTGAGTACCTCATGCTCCCACAGGGTTTGCGAGGGGCCCAGAGCACCCCGGGACCACCCTGGGACCATGATGGCTCACAGCCCTCCCAGTGCTGCTGTGCGTTCTTGTGGGTGCTGGTTGCAGGCAGTGCTCTAGCAGCATGCAAAGCAGGCCCTGTGTAATAGATAATAATTAATAGACTGCTCTGGTGGCAAGCTAGGTAAGTAGATAAATAATTTTAATTATCCTTGGGGAGGCTGTAAAATTCACACACAGCCCTTTATTAAACTCTCTGTTTACAACAGTCATTTATATTGTGTGTCATTTTACATAAAACCCCCTTGGGGCCAAATAACGCTGTGTAACACCGTCCCTGGCACCGCCGGCACTGCCGCTCCTCGGGAGCCGTGAGGGGGAGTGCAGTGAGTTGGGACTGGGGGACACGGACACCCTAGCCAGAGGGCAGCTCTGGGTCTCCCAGGACCCCTTGATGCACTCACCTGAAGCTGAGAAGCCAGGTGTTGCAACTGAGCCCTGCCGAGTTCTGCTCCCCTGGGGATCCCTGGGGGGTCCCCCAGACCCCATCTCTTTCCCAGCAGAGTTGATGGTTTTATGCTGATGGCAGGGTATTTTTTCCTCCTTTTTTGCGCGTGTCTCTCAAAAGAACCATAAATTCCAAGCTGTGAAATCCCGCTGAGTCAGCAGTCTGCAAAATGAAGTGATATTAAACGTGACAAAAGTCTCTCTCATTCACCCTGGCCAGTTCCTGCTTCCCTCCCTGAAGCTGTAATTGAGAAGTGGAAGAATGGAGATTGCCGTTGTCCCTGCCTGGAATCCACTGAGCCATCCAGGCCTGCAAATCTTATTAATTAAGGATTATTTACATATAACTCTGCTCTGGCTGTGCAGCACACGCTGCCCTGCACACGTGTGTTCTCCCTCCTGTCACACGCATGTTCACATGTGCTCCCCAAGCCCTGAGCTTCAGAGCATCTGCTCATTGCTCCAGCTCCCGAAGGGCTTCAGGGGTGGTTTTGCTGAGGCGGGGGGATGCAGGAGCAAGCTGTTACCCTCGCTGTGACCCTTGATGTGACCCCCACGTGCCCCTCACTGTGGCAGCAGAGCCACCACTCGCTTGCCACAGTGACCTCACTGGCAGAGCACTGCATTCCACGTACTAATCCTGTTTCCAGTGGTAGATTCCGGCAGAGTCCCTGCCAGCATCAGGACAAGTCTTTGGGGGTTTGAAGTCACTTTTACAGGAACAGTGTGTGTTTCTCCACTCCGGGGTGGGTTCTGTGAGGGTGCTTTCAGTGCTGGAGGGGCCGAGTGATGCTGCTCTGCCACCAGAACTGGCCAGGCTTTGCCCGGTGCCCTTTGCTCCCCTGGCCAAGGGGATGTGTGACCAGGATGCCCCGTAGCCCCTACCTGTGCCGGGCAGGCTGCGAGGAGAGGGTTTGTGCTCTCAGGAGCAGCAGCTTCCCTGGTGAGCACTGGCAGGTGGCTGGGTGGCCACTGGCCCACAGAGCAGCTGCGTGGTCAGCACATTCAGAGAGTCAGCAGAGCATCCCGGCAGCAAGAAGGGGGGCTGTCCAGCCCTGGGGAGCTGCTGGGGACCTCTCCTGCACTCAACAGGTGCTGCCACCCCAGTGCTGTCCATGCTTGCCCTGCTCCAGGCACGATGAGGGACGGAACTCTGCAGAAGGTCATCAAATAATTGTAGAGTTTAATATCCCCACAATGGGGCTGACATTTGTGTCACTAATTTTAAAACACTTTATTTCTTCTCTGTTAAGTCATACTAATTTTCAACAAGCTGAATAGCTCTTCCTCCCTAACTGTGGACTTGTGCATGATTGTTTCCTTCCCCATTTGGTTTTTGTTCATGTCCTGGGAAGGTCAGTAAGGTGGCGGGACAGAGCGCTGTGCCGTGCCAGTGTTCCCTGTCCATGTGATCCTGGTGTATCCCCACAGACAGGCAGCTCTCACTTTCTCTCCTCTGGAGCACACAGAGATCCGTGCTGCCCATGGGCAAGGTACAGGGAGTGGTTTGGGGACTCAATGCCCAGGTGGTTTGGGGACCTGGAGCAGGGGTCGTTTGGGGACTCGGAGCAGGAAGGAGCATTCCCCCACCATGCTGGGCCAGGGCTATCAGTTTTTTTAGCAATCGATGGTATTGATGCTGTGCTAGCTGAGGAGGCCACTGGAGGGTTGTTCTTCCAAATCATTACATTTAGAGCTGAACTATCCCCTTTTCATATAAATCCTTGACAAATAAAGATAAAACAGGACCTTTCCTGTAGAGCTGCAGCCCAGAGTCAGGATTGGCACTGTTTGGGGCACCCGTGTCTTGGGATGAGCAAGGCCAGGAGCAGACATGCCAGAGACAGGAAAACTGCTCTAGAAGGACTGTCACTTTTGGGTCTCCCCTGCTGCATCTCCCAGTGGGATGGGAGACCTCCCAGCGGTCTCTCCATGCAGAGGGCATGGGACGCACTTTGGGGATAGACCCTAAATGTGACCATCCTGATGGCATCAGTGGGAGCAGGAGCACCCCAAGGTGTCTGGGGAGCAGGACGTGCCTGGGGCTGGCATCCCCGCCCCTCCTGGGGTGCACACTGTGTCCTTGGAGCTGGGCATGCAGAGCTGCTCCTGCCCGGGCACAGAGCTGAGGGCACCCACGGGTCCAGCACTGGCTGCAGATGGGCTCAGTGGAGAGGGGGCTCTTTCCATTTACTTTTGTAGTTTTTCATTTCAAGATGAAATTAAGCTCCATAAAGAAAACCCCGACCTTTTTATACAGCACTGCATCAGTACATCCCTCGAGGGGAAAACACTCACACGGAGGTTTTCCTGCACTTTGCTTGTCCTCATGTCTCTGCTCGGCGCTTTCAGAACGCTCGCCCCTGGCCAATTACCCGTGCACTGGGTTTGTTGCTCTGGGGGTTGTTTCTTTCTTTGCCGTTGTTTCCAATCAATTTCAGAGTAGGTTTGTGGTTGGGATAAAAGCCTCCCCTGCTCTCCGCTCGCCTGGCCATGTTTTGTGTCTCTGTGTCCCTGCTGATGCCACCGCGGGGTGAGCAGAGTGGGTGGGTGCTCCTCGTCCATGGCTCACCTACCTCTGCTCCAGGGCTCAGCCCATGCCCAGGTGTCCCCAGCCAAGGATGCCCTGATATCCATGATCTTCTCTCACAGTCTTGTCCTGCTCAGCTGCTCCATGTTCCTGCAGGCTTCTCCAGCTGCTCTGGTCCCCGTGTCCCCACTGGCTTCATCCCAGGCATTCTCCTAGCTCCACATCCTGGTGTCATCCCAGAGTGGGTCTGACTTCTTGTGCTGTGTCCTGCCAGGTTCTCACAGAGAGGTTGAGCCGCAGGTTAATTTACAGCATGTGGGGAGCGCGGAGGGGAAGAGTGTCTGCCCACTAAATAAGTCATGAAGCCGGATCCCAACAGCACAATTAGAATCCTCTGTTAATGATTATTTATGGGGTTGGGAATGCTTATTTAACCTGACTATATTAAATATTAAACCAAATTATAATATTTATACCGGTATTTACAACAAAAAGGGGCAGCGGGTGGCTGGGGCAGTGGCAGGTGAGTGAGTGAGGTATGTCCAGTGCCGAAGGGGTAGTGGGCAGCACTCAGGGGTCATGGGGACCAGAGGAGCAGTCTGTCCCTTACCCCAGCCCAGCCATAGCCTTTAATGTAAATGTCAGGAGTGCTGGTGGAGGAAGGGGAAGGACTTTTGGGTGGGAGGTGGTGTCTTCTAAGAAAGAGAAATGTCAGTCATCAACTGGGATGGCAGAAGCCAAAGGAACCCCTCAGTTGCTGTGGGGTCAGAGGGATGTGCTGTACCCAGAGCAGTGCTTTGCTGCTTTTTGTCCCCTTGGAGTTGGAGGTGACAGCTGGGCCTTGGGGTCTCTGCTTGGGGCTCTCGCTGTCCCCACTCGGGGCTGCCAGCTGCCTGTGCCCGGTGGCTGCCACATGCTGGAATGCAGCTCCTTATGGCAGAGCCATGCCTCTGGTGCCACTGGCCCTCGAAGCTGCAGGAGTTGAGTGCAGATCCCTCTGTGCTCCCGAGCTGCTGTGATTGCCGGTTCTGGAGCCCATTGCAGATAAAATGATGATTAAGGGCTCCCACCCCATAAGCAGACAACCATGTTGACCTTATTTAGGCTCCTAATCAATTTGCCCCTGGTGTGATTAATTGAGATGCTTGCCATTGATTTTCTGTGAGACAGGAGTGGCTGAGGTGGGATTCAGTGGGATGCCTGGAGGGAGATCTCTGCAGCAGCTGCGCAAGGCTGAGCTGTGGAGTTCTCAGCCAGGCAGGATTATCACAGCTTTCCTCAGCTGTGGCTCCCAGGGCAGCCTTCCTGCTGCTGCCCATGGAAGGTGTGAGGGCTGGTCATGGAGCTCCAGGTGGGATTTGCACTCCCTGGGAGCCCTCCTGCATCCTGCAAATGGTGCCGTGAATACGGGACCTGGGAAGGATTATGTGCTCTTCTGAGTTAGCCAATAGCTTGGGAAAGAGTCCTCACAGCCGGTGCCACTGTCAAACCCTCTGCAAGGGGTGGTGTGACCCCTCCCCGAGGTGTGACCCCTCCCCGAGTGTCCCCGATGGAGGTGCTGTGGCATCACCAAGCACCACGACCCCATGTGAGCTGCTGGAGAGGGAAAGGCCCTGATCGGAGCCAGCGGCTGGGGATGAAGGACCTACAGCACGGATGATTGGAAAGGATTTTCTAGCTAAATTGCTGAGCAGATGGATTTACCCTGGACTGGTCCTTGTGGACTCTGGAACATTTTCTCTTCTGTCACAGTTCCTTTTTATGACCTGCCATTTGCTCCAGCAAGCAAGAAGTGAGCCCTTGGCACCCAGCTCCTGCTCCGGCTGCGGTTCATGAACGCAGCAGCTTCGCTGCCGGGAGCCACAACTCCTTTTCAGGAAAGTGCTGGGGCCTGGCAGGACGCCCCTGCCCACTCTGGCTCCCCGGGCACATCGGGGCTGACAGGGGCCAGAGGGGTGGGAAGGGGCAGCACCGGCTGAGGCAGAGGAGCTGGCAGCTGCCGGCTCTGGAGGATGCTGTGCCAGAGATACAGCCGCGGGTTTATAATAAATGGCAACAGTCACTACAGTGACCACCTGCAGCGGGTGCACATCCAGCAGGGCTCCAGATGGGAGTCTGTGGCACAGGGGAAGAGTGAAGCCCCATCCCGGCTTGGCAGACCCCTCTGTGGTGGCAGCATGGGCAGAGGGATAGTGGTGACTCCAGGGAGAGGACTGGGTTTTCCCCTCGCTCCGCCGTCAGTGCTGCCATGCAGCGATTCCGTCACTGGCACTTCCACATGGTGATTCCACTGACTCTTTTGGCTTCTACTGTCCCAGCTGATGACTGATATTTCTCTTTCTTAGAAGAAGGGGAAGGACGACACCATCTTCCACCCAAAGCCCTTCCCTTTCCTCTAGCAGCATTCCTGCCATTTACATTAAAGGCTATAACGGGTTGGAGTAAATGGAGCAGGTTTGCAATTAGTTTTCCAAGTACTTATCTCATTAAAGTAAATGAATTATTGATTTAGTGACACTCATGCTTTTAGTGAGCGGCACAGTGCCATCCCTGCTCTGTTGCTGGCTCCCCGCAGCCAGCCCTTGCATGCCTGCTACCATGAGCACACGTGTGTGGGCACGTGGGCAGCGAGTGACCACTTTGCTTCGTCCTTGGCTTTGGAGCCAACGCAGCCAACGCTGGGCATGGGTCACGTCTGCGGGAGCAGGAATGTGGTTTTGTGAGGGACCCTGTTGAGGTGTGGCTGGGAGCAGAGTCCTTGGGGAGGGATGGGCTGGGGCCCTGCTGGCTGAGGGCTGTGCCCTGGAATGCTGCTGTGGATATGGCAGCTGTGCCGGGACACCTCCTGCCAAACCATCCATGCTGTGCAGAGGATGGAAAGGGAGGGAGGAAGGCAGCTCACCCATGCCGGTGGCGCTTGGCTCGCTCGGGGTCTGTTAGTGCAGCACAGGGCTGGCATGGGGCTGCCAGGCAGTGTGAGAGGACTAAAGCTGCCCCTGTGGCTCCTCTGGCCATCCCGGCACTTTCAAGGGCAGGGAACAGGGTGTAGGGCGGTTGCTCAGGACTAGCAGTGTCTGGCAGAGTGTGGATGCAGGAGGATGAAACACTGGTGTGCTGTGCTGGAGCCAAATACTTATGGCTGAACCTGCCACCCCCAGCTAGCTGCTGATTCAGCGCTTTTGCGCCTCTCTGTACAGAGATTTAATCTTTCCTGTAAGATAAAATACTCTGTTAATGGAAACCTTCCTGCTCTGAGCTGCCCCTCGCCACTGTCCAGGCAGGAAGGGCTGCACTGTCCTGCTGAGGCTGTCGATGCTGGCAGCACAGCCGGACGTGCTCCCCGGTACCTCCTGTGCCCCGTGTTGAGGGGGGTGGGATGAGGGGCTGTGGGAGGGATGCCAGTGGATGAGCCAGGAATGCCAGGCTCTTCCGGCGGTGCCTGCTGTGCCAGCGGGTGCCACGTGGCTCTGCCGGCGGGTTCCATGAACGACTCCGGAAGCGCTTTGATCTCCTCGCCGGCAGGAAGGAGGTGGTGATGCCACAGGAGTCCCAGTCACCGGCTGGGAGGAGGTGCCGGTGACCAGCAGAAATCGCTGGAAGGATTTCGGCTGGGAGGCTCACAGCTGTTGCTCAGGCGGGGTTTGGTGAGCAGCGATGTTGGCAGCGGCTGTGCCGAGGGTCGCAGTGCCACATGCTCAGCTCTGTCCCCGAGGGACCCGCACGGGAGTGGTGCTCAGCCCCGTGCCGGGACCCTGCCGGGCCCCACAGTCGTATCAGGGAGGGGTTTCCCAAAGTGGGGGCAGGGCCATGTGTTGTCCCTGTCCCCAGGATGGGACCACTCTTTCCAGACCTGAGCTGCTGGTTGGAGGACTCTCCTGAGCAGTCCTGGAGCTGTACTGGTGACGGTTCCTCACCCGCCCCACCAGGGCTCCTGTGGGCGCTACCTGAGCATGTCGTGTCTCAGCTCTTGGCCAGCAGTGTGGAACGGCCCTGGCTTGGCCACGGGCAGAGCGGGACAGTGGGGGAACATGTCCTGAGAGCTGCTGTGCCAGAGCCAGCCTCTGCCCCAGCCCCTGCCCCTCCTGCCCCTGCCTCCGACTATGCTGGGAACGGGATGTTTTATATTCCTTAGCTGGAAAAAAAAAAATCCTTTCTCACTTAATTAAAAATGTTGACATTGTGCCTGGCCATCCCACCCGCCGGAGAAGGTGGTTATAAATTAAACATTAAACCTTTAATGGCCCATAAAGAAATATTCGCTGCTGTTCTGTATATGGGGATATAAATAGAGAGGGCTGTGGGGGGAGGGGTGGGACATTATTGTTCCTCAGCCAGATAATCTTTGCTAATGAATTTAATTAAAAGCAAAATTAATTTAGGATTTTTGGTGGAGGGAACGGGGGTTAAAATGTACTTGGAGAAGCTACCAAGAAGTTTCCCAGCAGATCAGAGCCAGGCCTGCCTCAGGTTGCAGCATGGGGACAGACAGGGGGTGTTGAGGTGCAGCTGTCATGGGATCCGTGCACCTGGGTGACACAGGTTGCATTTCTTGTGCAGACCCCCTGATCCACATCCGGGTGGTTTTAGCTGGGTTGGGATTACCTGTTCTGGCAGGGGGGTCCCTTTGAGGCTTTGCAAGGCTCCAGGGAGAGCCGGTCAGCCCGGACCTCTGCCCAAAAAACAGAGACTGGAGCAAGATCCCCCCAGGAATGCCCAGAGCTACTCCTGCCTACCTCCCATCAACGCTCTGCCAGGGGTTTCCCTCTCCCACTCTGGTGCATGCAGACAGGGAGGGTCTGGCTGAGCATACTGCTCCCTGCGGTGCTGGAACCACCAGAGACTTCTGCCTGGGCTGGAGCTGGGCTTGGCAATGCCCTGTCTGTGCCAGCAAGCGTGGCACATCCCAACTGAGGCACATCCTGGCTGCCGGGCCCCACGTTGCTATGGGGAGCTTCTCAGAAGGCGCCTTCCTTGGGAAATGCTTTTGGGAAATGCGGCGTTACCCATCGCTGAGCCTCCCCCAGGAGCATGCGGCGTCAATTATTCATTGCGGAACAGGCAGACTGGGCTCCCAGCACTCCCAGCCCCACTGCCAGAGTGCTCTGGGCCTGCTGTGCCGTCTCCTGATCCCAGCTGGGATCCTGGTTGGTGCTTCCTTGGCGAAGCTGTGGAGGAGCTTAGGAGTGGTGGCTGGGGGCAGGCAGCTCTGCCAGGCCTGCAGGTGCAGGGCTGTCGCCGCACTGCTGGGAACCAGGCTGTTCCCAACCATCTTTTTTAGGACACCCACGTACCACAGCTGGGTCTGCCCTGGCCTGGGGGGAGGGGAGGCTGCCAGCCTGGCGAATGCATTGTGCTGGGTCAGAGTGTTTGGAGGGTTTTATCATAAGAGTGGTAATGGAAGTCAGCACCAGCCTAATGAGCTGTACTCCTCCATGAATCTGATTCATTGAGGCAGGAATTACCATAATTGATTATCCTGCTCCGTGGCTGAAAACCGTGTTTGATAACACTAGTGCCTGGGAACAGTCCCTATACTTCTGTGGGCCATATGCTCACTGGGATCGGCTGTGAGCCTGGAGCAGGCACAGAACTGTCCCACACTCAGCACCCTCATCTTGGGGTGCTGCTCCTGCAGTGGGGGCTGAGCATCGCAGCTCCAGTGGTTGGAGCAGGGCTGTTGGGCAGGTGGGACTCAGCACTTCCAGGCCTCCAAAGCAGCAGGTACAGACACCCACAGCCCCCCCTCATTTGTTAACCACTCCCGGGATGTATCAGCCATTCTCATTATTTCTGAGGGTCTAACATGATTGATGAATGTTTGCACTGGGCATGCTGCGAAAGCCAATTAGCTGAAGTGCAGCTTTCAGGAAGTTTTCTTTGAAATTTGGCTTAATTTCCAAGAAGTGCCCAGAGCCAGGACATCAGCAGAGCCGTGTGCTGCAGGGATCGCTCTCACAGGAGCGTGTCACTGTGCTGGGGTGGGCAGAAGCTTTGGGATGTACCAACCCAGATGTGCAGCCAGCACTTTGAGGAGAGCTGTGCCCTGTCCCACCCTGTGGGGGTGTGTGGGGCTGTGCTTGCAGGGTTCTGGGGGAGCCGACGGAGGGGCCCATGGTCTGTGGGAGCTGGGTTGGGTTCGAGGTGCACTGGTGGAGATGAAAGGGGTGGGAGGGGGTTCCTGTGCCCATCACCCTGGGCATGGTGCTGGTGGGCGTTGATGCTGCTTGGCTGCCCTGGGCTGAGCCCCTGGCCTGGCCACCAGTTCCTGACCAGCCCAGGCTTCCCAGTCCCTGGGGAATAACACTCATGTCCGTGCTCATATCCCAGCGTTGTGCAGTCAATGAGCAGACGGCATTGACTGTAACAGGTAAGTGATGATGATCATTGATTTTAATTCTTACTCCTCTTCCCTGTCTTTTCTAGAGAGCCCAGTTCAAGGACCGCGGGAGGAGCTGGGCTGAATAAAAGGTATGAAGGGTTCGGATCCCAATGGCTGCATTGGGCTCTGCCTTGGCTGCTCCTGGGGTCCCTCCTGCACGCTAAACCTGCATGTGTGGGGCTGGCAGTGGGTGCTTGGCACGGGGCCGGCCAGGACAGGGCAGCACCTTCAGCCTGTAGCACAGGGATCAGGCAGGGGCTGGTGGGCACAGACCCGTGCACAGGGGAGGGACGGGAGGAAGGCTGCCCACTCCCCTCTGCCAGCGGCCCCCGGGTCGCCCCTGGTGTTGAGCCCTCACGCAGGTGTGACGTGAAGACGTGAATCCTGCATGAGGAGAGCTGAGACTGATGTGCCTGTGTCTGTGTGTGCTGACTTGCTGTCTGTCCATACTCTGTGTGGCTCCCTGGGGAAGACAGGGACCCTGTCCTTACTGGGGGCGAAGAGCAGCCCACAGCCCCGTTCTGGCCCTGACCTGGCAGTTGCCCACTGCAGGAGATGTTTGTCCCCAGGGTTCTGGGAGGTATCACAACAGCTCACAGTGTCCCCAGGCTGAGGCAGGTCATGGCTGATGTGTGTGGAAGGTGGGCCAGACCAGATGCCCTCTGCCAGCCTGGTGCCCGCTGGTCAGGTGTGGATGGCTCCTTCCTGTCCTACTACCCTCACGCTGCTGGACTTCACAGCAACGGGAGGATCCCATCATGGATCACTGACACCACATCCCCCCAAGGTCCATCCCGCTGAGTACAGAACAACCCGTGCTCCCCCATCAAAGCCAGTGAAGCAGAGGAGCAAAGAAAGCTGAGGGGCTAGAGAGGATGAGTCTGGTGCATCCATTGCTCTGGGCCCTGGCATGGGCTGGGGGTGCCCGTGGGACCAGGGGGTGATGGGGGCCAAGGCAGTGGCACTGTGCTACAGGAGCTGCCAACATGAAACACAATGAAGAGGTGTCTGGCAGGGGAACACTCCCGTCTTTGGCACATACAGGACAAGGATGGAGGTGACCTGCTGGGAGGGGAGTGTGGTCTGGAAGGGTCCTGAGATCCCATGGGAAATGTGGAAAAAGAGCTACCAGAAGGAGCAGGAAGGCTGGATGGGAGCAGGGCTTGCAGGCAGCATGAGCCAGGATGAGTGGGGCGAAGGCTGGGCTGTGGCTGTGAGCCTGGGGGGCATGTGCTGGTCAGCCACAGTGGGGAGAGCTGTGGGGCTGCCCCCACCTCTGGCAGCCGTGTCTTTACTGATGTGTTGGTTGTTCACTTCCTGTGCTGAGGCGGGGGCTTTGCTCCCTCCCACTGTCCTGCTGTGTGTGGGGTCGGAGGTCACAGATCTGTCCTGGGGCTGCGGGGGACTGCGGGTGCCAGAACGCACTGGGCTGTGGCCACTGGTTGTGTCTGGAGGGACGTGTCCACGGCGGAGGGGAGGGCAGCGAGGTGGATATCTTGCAGCTCAGCTGCCCCGTGCCCAGTCTGGGTGGGAGGTTTGGGATGTGGCACAGGGGCTCCGGGCTCTGTGTGTGCAGGTGTGGGGGGCTGCAGTGGGAGAGGGTGGAATGGTGCCGGGAAGAGAGCTGAGGAGGTGCTCCTGCTGCTGCCCCTGCCCTGGCTCCAGGATGGTTCTGTGCCCAGCCCAGTGACCCCCCAGGTTTTGTCTGCTGGTGATGGAGGGCTTTCATTCTGCTGCACTGGGCTCCTCTGTCTGTCCCACACAGCAGGACTGGGGGGTCTGGCAGGCTGGGGGGCACCCCAAGTCGCAGCTGGGGCTGCATTTACAGGGCACAGAGAGAGAAAAAAAGGTTTGTATAACTGAGATATAAGAGGGAGCAGGGAGCCCCCCTGCCCCAGCTGCCTGCAGTGGTGGCTCTGCTGCTTTATCACCCTCTCCTGGTGCTGAATTATTGAGAGTGTTGCTCTCGTTTATTGCCGTGCTGGAGGAGAGCTGCCTCCAGCCTGGTGCTGCTCTGAATATGATTATGGGGCTGGAGATGTCAGAACCAGCTGGGCCCCGGAGACCAATGTGCTGCCCCCCTCACTCCTCTGCTTCCCTTATCCTTATTTATTCCCTCACTACCACGCCTGGTTCAGTGCTCATGGTCTCCTTGCTCCTTCCACTGCACCATGCCCCTGGAGGACAGAGATTTAGTGCCTGAGGAACAGCACTGCCCGGCTGCCGAGCTTGCACTGTGTGCCAGCGGTGGCTGGGGCTTGTGTTCAGGTCCCCCTGACTTATCTCCATGGGCCACTCCGTGGCCAGCTCTTTGCTGTGTCCCCTGTCCGGTCCTGCTGCTCTGTCCCGGGGATCTGCTGAGGGGCAGTGCTGGGGCTCAAGGAATGAGTGGCTGCCCTGGCATTGGTGGGGATTTCTGGGTGCCCTCTCGTGCAGGCCAATGGTGGGCACATCCCGGGCTGCATGGACTGTCCCCATTGCTCCCCATTGTACACGGGGGCTGGTGGTTGCTGGCTCTGTGCCCCTCGGGCCACTACTCGGCTGCTCCCAAAAAAGGCGGGGACGCTGGGCCTCCCAGGATGGATCATGGCAGCCGGACCACGGCCGAGCGTCCCTGCCTACCAGGACCAGCGATGGGAGCAGGGGGTTATGGAATCTGCTGCGGCCGGTGGGGGCCGAGAGCCGGCTGGCACCTCGCAGGTTAACTGTGAGCGGCGGATTCCCTTATTGACAGGGTAGCTTGAAAAATGCTGAGGCAGGACATCAGCTCCTCGGAGTGTCAGCGGGAGCCCACGCTGCGCCAGCGAGCGCCCACACTGCCGCTGCCGTGGCCCCCAGCGCCCAGCCTGGTCCCGGACCCTCTCCCCAGCACCCCTCTCACCCTTGGGCTTGGCGTCCCCGCACACGCTCGCCCTTCCCTTTGCTCCTCGAAGGCACTGGAGAGGATTTAATGTTTTTCTTCCTCTCCCGTTTTTCCCTGGGGTGGATAAGACGCTGCCCACCGGGGCTACCCCGCGGCCGCCGTCCGGCCCCTGCCCTTCCCAGCAGCATGTGGGAGGCTGGACGCCGGCTCTGAACGCGGCGAGTGCTCACGCCGCGAGGGAGGGAGGTGAGCGCGCAGGGCTCCGGGACCGCCGGCCCTCGGCGCTGGAGCCCGACAGCCGGAGGGGGCAGAGCCCACCCAGGAGGAGCGGTGGCCAGTGCAGCCCGCGTCGGGAGCAGCCCATCGCCCTCCCACCGACCCCCGCAGAGCGCCTCAGCCCCCACCGCTGACATGATGATGTATTTTTGGGTAGGTACCGCCGCCAAGGGTAGGCACTTCCCTCCCTGTCTGCTGAGGTTTCGCTCAGGATTGGGGTGGTTTCGCACCGTTGCTGCTCCCTGGCTGTGTCACCGTCCAGGGAGAACTTCCCTGTCTGGTCAACCAGTCACTGCCCACGGCTGGCAGCAGCAGGCAGGGGATGGGCTGCAGTGCTGGACACAGGCCTGGCGTTGGGAAGGAACAGGACAGCGGACAGGGGTCCCTGCCTGGACACTGTGGTCCTGTCCCTGCTGAGGGCACCCCCAGCTGCCCTCCTGCCTCTGCACTGCTCTGTCCAAGCCCCATGTGGTGCCGGCCATGGGCAGAAGCTGCCTCCTTCGCCCAGCACCAAACCCTTGCCCGAGCTGTACTTTTGTGGTCACTGGTGGGCTCTGGCACCTGCGCAGGGGCTGTCCTGGGAGGGGGCATGGGTCTGTGGTGATAGTGGGACATTCAGGTGATGGGTCTGTACAGAGCAGCAGCACCCCTCTCATGGGGTCTGTGCCCCATGGGTGCCCACCCAGGATCTTGACAGATGCTTGTGGGGCAGCCCCCATATTTGATCCCAGGCCTGAAATTCCTGAGGCTACAGAGGGGAACATACCATGGGGATCCTGAGCCCCCTGAGATTCCCTTGTGGACCCCAAAGTCCCTCCACAGCAGTTCTTGCTCAGGGGTTTTGAGGCTTGGGGGCACTGCATAGTTTTGTTCCCCTACTGAGCCCAGAGTGAGGGGCATGGCCAGGGAGTGGGCTGAGAGCAGGGGGCTCAGCTCTCCCTGCACTAGTGGAGCACACAGGCCGTGGCTGGAGGGGGGACCGGCTGAGATCTACCCGGCCATCTCAACAGCTTTGTGCAGGGATGGAGAGGAGGGTCTGTCCAGGTCCTTTGCCTGGGGCTGGGACACTGAGTGTGGGTGTGAGCCCCAGTCTGGGTGCAGCTGAGACAGTGAGCAGAGGGGAAGAGGCTGGAGCCAGCAGTCCCCCATGGAGCTACACTCCCTCCCCAGAGCTGCAAGAGCTGGGCTGTATCAGGCTCTACACCATCCGAGGGTCTTCCCATGGCATCCCAGCCCACCAGCTGGGGCTGAAAGCACCAGCTCCTCCCACCTGCTCCCTTCTTGCTCCCTCAGAGATGGTGAGGGGCCAGGGGGCTGCAGCAGTCTGGTGGGGCTTACATGCTCCAGGGAGCTGGGCTCCCCTGGATTTGGAGGCAGGGAACAGAGTGAGCAGAGGCAGGCAAAGGGGGATGCGGGGCAAGGAGGTTATGGGGAGGAGGAAGAGGATCATGTGAATTCACTGTTTCTCAGGGAAGCAGCTTTTGAGTGTAAGGTGCTTTGTCATGAGGGATGTTGGTGCTGTCACAGCTCCAGAGCCTTTCGGGGCTGGCAGGGCCTCCTGCCTCCGTGCTAATTCTGCCCAGGGACTTAACAACCCACCAAAGCTGCGAGAGCAAAGCGGAACTTCTGCTCATGGCCCCCTTGGTGCTGTGTGGCTTTGCAGAGCTCAGCCGAACAGGCACGGGCAGTGTGAGGTGCCCGTGCCCATGGGAGCTCCAGGTGCAGCTCCCCACACTGCACTGGCTGTGGGGCAGTGGTGCTCCAGGGTCTCTGTTCCCTGTCCCATGCGGCGCACAGAGCCAGCCAGCCTGGGACAGCCAGTCCCGGCACCGCGTGGTGGCATCCCCAGCTCTGCTGGGAAGGGCAGGGCAAGGGCTGTGCTCCCGGTGGAGCAGTGAGCGCCATTTCTTGGCATTGTGGGCGTCTCTCCGTCTCGGCGTGGGAGGAAGCTGAGGGTCTGGTATCCCTGCGTGGCAGGAGCGCTGTGGTGGCTGGCAGCAGCCGGTGGCTCGGTCATCAACACCTCAGTGGGCTGAGACGCCAAAGCAAAATGTCTTCAAATGAACAGTAATTCCAGAGAAATTAAGAGTGTGTGGGGCAAGGGGAAAAAGGGGTCTGTAAATATTCTAATTTATGAAGTTTGCTCTGGGTCACAGTGCCTGTTTAACATCCTGTTTGTGCATTTAAAAAATCTTATTATGAGGATGGAGTATTTGCTTCTGGAGTGCCTCCAGCGTGGTGTTCCCCATGCCCACCTCACCTCTCACCTGTCTCCTGCTCAGGTGGGTCCCAGCCCACACTGGCAGTGCCACACGCACGCCTGCTTGGAGTGGCTTGGACTCCCCCTGTTGTGTTCCATGTGCTGGCATCCTAGGGGCTGCTGCTAAAGCCCCCTGGTAGCCTGTGCAGCACAGCCGCCTGCCAGTTCAGAGGGCTCATTTTCTTGGGAACCCGTTGTCAGGCAGTGGAGCAAGTCTCAGGGAAGAGGGGGACTCTGGGAATGCAGCATTTTGGGTTCCTGGTCTGCAGTTGCTCTTTCCTTGCATCATCCTCCATCAGTCCTGCGTCACACTCCATCATTCCTTCCTCCTTCTTGATCTGTGCTGGGCCTGGTGGAGGTGGTGGCCTCGGCCTTGGTGGTGGCTCTGGCCCCAGCAGTGGTGGCCATGGCCCTGTCCCTGGTGGCCCTGCAGGCACAGTACAGCCGTTTCCCCTGCTATTGGCCCTCTGGCACTGCCCCCCTGGCCTGTAAGCTGGAGGTGCTCAGCAGCAGCTGCTCTGCCACGGTGCTGTTGCTGCAGGTTAATTCTCATTAAATCCAGGGAGCCTAATTGCCATTTCATGTAAATATTTTGCCAAGTGAAAGGGCTTCAGGAAGGGCGGTACAGGCAGAGGTGAGGAGCCAGGCAGAGCAGCTCATCCTGCCCATGCAGGGGTGTGAGCTGTGCCCCCGTGGGAGTTGCCGTGTCTCCTGCAGGGTGTGGATGTGACTGGCTGCTGGAGGTCCCTGTGCACCAATGGTTGGTGCCGGATGATGGGGGACGTGGATGACGGCTGCAAGCAGGTGCCATTTTCTGGATAGCACCATGGGTCCCGTCCAACCTTTTTTCCCTGGGTTCTATTAAACTTCCATCTGCTTTCCCTGCATTCCTGCTCCCCTCCTACTGTCACAGCTGCTGTCTCAGACAATGGCTGTGGTTTGGTCACAGTCCCCACCTCACCTGGTGAGGTCATACGTGGGTGCTCCATCTTTGGGAATTCAGAGCAGGCAGTGTCTCCAGTGACCTCTAAGAGCTGCTAGAGGAGGAGGAGGAAGGAGCAGGGAAAGATGGAGAGGTTTAACAGGGTGCCAAGGAGGCTTGTCAGACCCTTCTCGCTGTCCTGGTCTGTGCCCCATGTTGGGGCCATCCCTATGGCTGAGGTACTGGGGATGTGGGACCTTCCTTGCTGCATGGATGTTCCTTGTCACACATAAGCTCAAATCTGTCAGTGCCTTCATCTAATTGCTTGATGTCTATGAATAACTATTAATGAGCTTTTAATTAATGAATGCCATGGCTTGGGGGCATTTTGGAGTGGGTGGGAGGAGAGGATTAGGTTGGTACCACTGTCCCTGGGTGCTGGTGGGCCACCAGCACTGCACTTGCAGGATGACCCCAGGGAGGCTGGAGCACCTGATCTTGCCGGTCCAACCTTAACAGGCCTTGTGGCAGAGGTTGTGTCTTGCCTGATCTGCAGCCCTCCTTGGCAGCATTCCTGAGCATCAGCATCCAGCTTTGCCCTGTGGGAGCGTGCTGCAGGGACCACAGGGTCCTATTAAACACCGGACACCAGCAGCCCCCCCATGGCTGTGCATTGTGCCCCCACAGCAGGTCTGTGGGCACTGCATCCTCCCTCTCTGCTGGGAGAGGATAGCCGGGGGTCCCGGTATGGACCATGGTGCCAGGCACTGGATTTCCCATTGCATCCTCTGGGTCAGAATCTGGAAATGGAGTTGGGACAGCGCTGGGCTGGCAGCAGCTCTGACATGTGCTCAGGGCTCGGTGCAGCATGTGCAGGGCCCTTGGCACCTGGATGTGCCCCAGCCATTCTGTGCCACCAGCCTGCCTGACACCGTGTGCTCAGCGGGGCTGGGGGTCAGGGCTCCGGGCGGACGTTTGTGCCTCGTTCCTGGTTGATAAAGTTTCCAGATGGTGGAGTGTGCCTTGGAGGAGAGCTGAGCTTTTCTGGCATTTCCTGAGGAGCGGACAGCACTGCACTGGCTGCCTTGGGCACCTCCCGCAGCTCTCGGCTGCGCGGCAGGTATACCCTGGGGGCCTGGAGCAGCCAGATGTGCTGTGCTGTCCCTGGCAATTCCCGCAGTGGTTTGGGGGGCGCATGCCCACCAGTGCTCCCAGTGCAAGCTCTGTCCCTTGGCTCCAGCACCAGAACAGTGGCCAAGACCACTCCTGTCCCGGTGCCATGTTGTTCTCCCTCTTCCAGAAAACAAAACCAAGGAGCCCTGAAGGGTTCATTTAAAATAAATAAAAACCTGGGAATTGTGCTGATTTGAAGGAAAGGCAGCCCCATCCTGCGCAGGGGAGCGCAGCACCAGCCCAGCCCCGAAGGGCAGAGAGAGATGTGCTGAGAAGTGCAGCCCCGTGCAACTTCAGCCTTTGATCATATATCTCACACATGCCCTTTGCTTTCCCTCTACTGATATTTATTAGGTTTAATTTTACTGGGACATTGCTGTAAGTGAGACAGATGGAATGGGGTCTGTGCGCCTGGTGAACACATCTTAATTAAACAGATAAATAAACTTTCATTCCAGGAGGCTTCAGTTTCGGAGGTGCTCCTCCGGGGCTGCGGCTCCACGGGTCTGGGCACAGCCCTGGTGCCACCACTGGTGCTGTTGGCTGGGACTGTGGCACGGTGTCACTGGGAGCAGCAGAGTGAGGGAAAACAGGCAGTGGTGGCCAGTAAGGTGTTCCCCACTGGAGCTGACTGGGGGATTGGTGTTGCCCTGCCCAGCCCATGTCCCCCAGGGCTCCCCACTGCAGAGGGGCATCTCTGCAGTCAGGCATGCATTGGTGATGGCGGGAGGAGGGAGAGAGGAGACTTCAACACTCCTCAGCTCCCAGAGCTGTGCCCATTTCGCTGCTGGCTCAGGGCAGTGCCAGCACTTGTGGTGCTGCCACCGGCCAGGAATGCCTTTGAGTCACCCTGGCCAGTGGGGGAGGATGGGCAGATTACCTCATCCTGGAGCCAGTTCCTGCCTCACATTGTTTGCTTAGTTGGGCACTGCAAGGCCAGTGTGCCAGGCAGTGCCCTGCTGTTGTCACCTCCAGGAGCTGCAGTGGAGCCAGACCGGACCAGAGCCTTTGGAGCTGCCTGTTGGCTTGCTCAAGGTGTCCCTTGCCCTGCGCCAGGGTCTGTGTGGTGCTTGAGTGCGTGCAGGTTCCTGGGGGAGCCCCTGTCCCCTTGGCTGTGCAAAGGGCTGTGGGAGGACGCACTTGTCCCTTTCAGAGCTGTCCAGCAGCCTTCCCCAGGTGCTGGAGTGCACAGGAGGGTGCAGCACCAGGGGCATGGTGGTCCCTAGGAAGGGAAGCTGGAGACTAGCAGGAGTGTGGGGTCTGAGCACCACAGTGTGCTGGAGGGTCTGTCATGGTCCTTGGAGCTCGAGGGGGAGCAGTTGTGGTGGGACACCCACAGGGAGCAGTGCCCGGGGATGCTGTAGGCAGCAGATGTCACTGCTGGACCTTTTTGGCACCCTGTACCGCAAGGTGGTGGTGGTGACAATGCCCTTCCCTGGCCTGGCATCTCCTCCCCAATTTGGCACCTTGCAGTCCCTGTGGAGTGTAGTCCCCCCAGTCTCAGGACCCCCTGGGAGGGACTGGCACCCTCTTTGCCCCAGACACCGCTTTCTCAGGATGGCTCTTCCAGAGCTGTTTGCAGCAGGTTTTCCCTGTGGCTCTGGGCTGGCCATGCCACACACTGCTGCTCTGGAGTGTCTGCAGCAGAAGCGGTAACTGCTGTGAGTGTACCAGGACACTGCAGCATGTCACTCTGCCTGGGGATACTGTGGAAAATCCCAGCTCCAAACGGCTGGTCCTGTGCTGGAGGCTCCGGCAGAGACAGAGCATCAGCAGCTGTTGGCACAGCCCTGCCTTTGTGCATCACATTTGGCCAAGATGGAAACTGAGCTGAGCCCAGGTTTTGTTTCCCACATGCCCCAGCACAATGCCATCCTGGCAGCCTTGGCACTGCCACAGCTCCGGAGCCGGGCATGATGCAGCACCGAGGCATGGGGCACCAGGGAGGGACCCCCGTGGCAGTGCCAGGGCTGTTGCAGGGCCCTGAGGGTGGAGGTGTGAGGTGGGATGGGGACCCGAGCAAACACACACGTGCGCCCACGCCGGCTGTCCCTCGCAGCACTGGCACTTAGGCTATTGCCATGGCAGCTGTGACAGCGGTGAGTGTGGTGTGGATGCGTCAGGGCTGCTGGCAGCACCGCAGGCCCCTTGGAAACGCCAAAACACCTCTTGAGCTCTGCCAGGGCTGATCTCTGCCCGGCAGCAGGTGGTTCTTGGGGCAGAGGGTCCCCATCACTCTGGGGAGCTCAGGGAAGCCAGTGCCAGTGGGCAGGGCCCATCATGTCACCCCAAGGTGCAGGGGTCCCCGCAGCCCTACGTGCCTCTGGGACTGGCAGGCGGGTGAGGGGCTCACAGGGCCCTGCCTGGGGCTCCCACACTTTGGCAGGGTTGAGCAGTGGTGCCGGGGCGTGCAGGCAGCGGTGAGGCTGCGGTTCGTTTGGCAGGGAGTGCTGCGGGCTGCCGGCCCTGCCCGCGGTGGCGCAGGCCGTGGCGGC